>JAECWX010000369.1:0-142743 GCA_018151165.1 Drosophila arawakana | reverse complement strand
TTGATTTTGATTATCTCCATCAAAACTCAACCGATTTTTGAAATGGAATACCATTTATATTGACTCAAATCCAAAATAATTATAATTTCGAAAATTTATAAATTTTTCAACCTTTTTTTTATTCCATTTATTGGCGTTTCTAGTCATCCTAGACGATTTTAGACCTTATTTTGGAATCACCACATTTTAAAATTTTTACATTTTTCGATCTTTTTTTTTGTTTTCCATTTTTTGGCGTTTTCCTAGTCCTCCTAGACGATTTTAGACCTTATTTTGGAATCACCACATTTTAAGCCTTGATATTGTTTTTTTGTTTTTTTTTCATTTTTTTGCGTTTCTAGTCATCCTAGACGATTTTAGACCTTATTTTGGAATCACCACATTTTAAAATTTTTACATTCTTCGAACTTTTTTTTGTATTTTTCCATTTTTGGCGTTTCTAGTCATCCTAGACGATTTTAGACCTTATTTTGGAATCACCACATTTTAAGCCTTGATATTGATTATCTCCATCAAAACTCAACCGATTTTGAAATGTACCAATCCAAAAAAAAAATTTTTAAATTTTAAATTTTTTTTTTTTTTCAATTTTTATTGGCGTTTCTAGTCATCCTAGACGATTTTAGACCTTATTTTGGAATCACCACATTTTAAAATTTTTACATTTTTCGATCTTTTTTTTTTGGTTTTTTCCATTTTTGGCGTTTTTAGTCATCCTAGACGATTTTAGACCTTATTTTGGAATCACCACATTTTTAAAATTTTTACATTTTTGATTTTTTTTTTGTATTTTCCATTTTTTGGCGTTTCTGGTCATCCTAGACGATTTTAGACCTTATTTTGGAATCACCACATTTTAAAATTTTTACATTTTTCGAACTTTTTTTTGTTTTTTCCATTTTTTGGCGTTTCTTGTCATCCTAGACGATTTTAGACCTTATTTTGGAATCACCACATTTTAAGCCTTGATATTTTTCGATTTTTTCCATTTTTGAGTTATCTAGTCATCCTAGACGATTTTAGACCTTATTTTGGAATCACCACATTTTAAAATTTTTACATTTTTCCATCTTTTTTTTTGTTTTTTCCATTTTTGGCGTTTTTAGTCATCCTAGACGATTTTAGACCTTATTTTGGAATCACCACATTTTAAGCCTTGATATTGATTATCTCCATCAAAACTCAACCGATTTTGAAATGGAAAACCATTTATATTGACTCAACTCCAAAATAATTATGATTTCGAAAATTTATAAATTTTTCAAACTTTTTTTTTTATTTTCCATTTTTGGCGTTTCTAGTCATCCTAGACGATTTTAGACCTTATTTTGGAATCACCACATTTTAAAATTTTTACATTTTTCGATCTTTTTTTTTTTTTTCCATTTTTGGCGTTTCTAGTCATCCTAGACGATTTTAGACCTTATTTTGGAATCACCACATTTTAAAATTTTCCATCTTTTTCGATCTTTTTTTTTGTATTTTCCATTTTTGGCGTTTCTAGTCATCCTAGACGATTTTAGACCTTATTTTGGAATCACCACTATTTTAAAATTTTTACATTTTTCGAAAATTTTTTTTGTTTTTTCCATTTTTTGGCGTTTCTAGTCATCCTAGACGATTTTAGACCTTATTTTGGAATCACCACATTTTAAGCCTTGATATTGATTATCTCCATCAAAACTCATCCGATTTTGAAATGGAATACCATTTATATTGACTCAACTCCAAAATAATTATGATTTCGAAAATTTATAAATTTTTCAAACTTTTTTTTTGTTTGTTCCATTTTTTGGCGTTTCTAGTCATCCTAGACGATTTTAGACCTTATTTTGGAATCACCAAATTTTAAAATTTTTACATTTTTCGAACTTTTTTGTTTTTTCCATTTTTGGCGTTTCTAGTCATCCTAGACGATTTTAGACCTTATTTTGGAATCACCACATTTTAAAATTTTTACATTTTTCGAACTTTTTTTTTTTTTCCATTTTTGGCGTTTCTAGTCATCCTAGACGATTTTAGACCTTATTTTGGAATCACCACATTTCAAAATTTTTACATTTTTCGATGTTTTTTTTGTTTTATTCCATTTTTTGGCGTTTCTAGTCATCCTAGACGATTTAAGACCTTATTTTGGAATCACCACATTTTAAAATTTTTACATTTTTCGAACTTTTTTTTGTTTTTTCCATTTTTTGGCGTTTCTGGTCATCCTAGACGATTTTAGGCCTTATTTTGGAATCACCACATTTTAAGCCTTGATATTGATTATCTCCATCAAAACTCAACCGATTTTGAAATGGAATACCAATTATATTGACTCAACTCCAAAATAATTATAATTTCGAAAATTTTATAAATTTTTCAAACTTTTTTTTTGTTTTTCCATTTTTTGGCGTTTCTAGTCATCCTAGACGATTTTAGACCTTATTTTGGAATCACCAAATTTTATTTTTAAATTTTTACATTTTTCGAAATTTTTTTGTTTTTTCCATTTTTTGGCGTTTCTAGTCATCCTAGACGATTTTAGAACTTATTTTGGAATCACCACATTTTAAAATTTTTACATTTTTACTTTTCGAACTTTTTTTTTTTTTTCCATTTTTGGCGTTTCTGGTCATCCTAGACGATTTTAGACCTTATTTTGGAATCACCACATTTTAAAATTTTTACATTTTCGAACTTTTTTTTTTTTTTTCCATTTTTGGCGTTTTTTAGTCATCCTAGACGATTTTATGACCTTATTTTGGAATCACCACATTTTAAAATTTATACATTTTTTAAACTTTTTTTTGTTTTTTCCATTTTTGGCGTTTCTAGTCATCCTTAGACGATTTTAGACCTTATTTTGGAATCACCACATTTTTTAAAATTTTTACATTTTTCGAACTTTTTTTTTTTTTTTTCCATTTTTTGGCGTTTCTAGTCATCCTAGACGATTTTAGACCTTATTTTGGAATCACCACATTTTAAGCCTTTTTTTTGTTTATCTTCCATTTTTGGCGTTTCTAGTCATCCTAGACGATTTTAGACCTTATTTTGGAATCACCACATTTTAAAAATTTTTACATTTTTCGATCTTTTTTTTGTTTTTTCCATTTTTTGGCGTTTCTAGTCATCCTAGACGATTTTAGACCTTATTTTGGAATCACCACATTTTAAGCCTTGATATTGATTATCTCCATCAAAACTCAACCGATTTTGAAATGGAATACCATTTATATTGACTCAACTCCAAAATAATTATGATTTCGAAAATTTATAAATTTTTCAAACTTTTTTTTTTTTTTTTCCATTTTTTGGCGTTTCTAGTCATCCTAGACGATTTTAGACCTTATTTTGGAATCACCACATTTTAAAATTTTTACATTTTTCGATCTTTTTTTTTTGTTTTTTCCATTTTTGGCGTTTCTAGTCATCCTAGACGATTTTAGACCTTATTTTGGAATCACCACATTTTAAAATTTTTACATTTTTTGATCTTTTTTTTGTATTTTCCATTTTTGGCGTTTCTGGTCATCCTAGACGATTTTAGACCTTATTTTGGAATCACCACATTTTAAAAATTTTTACATTTTTCGAACTTTTTTTTTGGTTTTTTCCATTTTTTGGCGTTTCTTGTCATCCTAGACGATTTTAGACCTTATTTTGGAATCACCACATTTTAAGCCTTGATATTGATTTATCTCCATATTGATTATCTAGTCATCCTAGACGATTTTAGACCTTATTATGGAATCACCACATTTTAAAATTTTTACATTTTTCGATCTTTTTTTTTGTTTTTTCCATTTTTGGCGTTTTTAGTCATCCTAGACGATTTTAGACCTTATTTTGGAATCACCACATTTTAAGCCTTGATATTGATTATCTCCATCAAAACTCAACCGATTTTGAAATGGAAAACCATTTATATTGACTCAACTCCAAAATAATTATGATTTCGAAAATTTATAAATTTTTCAAACTTTTTTTTGTTTATTCCATTTTTTGGCGTTTCTAGTCATCCTAGACGATTTTAGACCTTATTTTGGAATCACCACATTTTAAAATTTTTACATTTTTCGATCTTTTTTTTTGTTTTTTCCATTTTTTGGCGTTTCTAGTCATCCTAGACGATTTTAGACCTTATTTTGGAATCACCACATTTTAAAATTTTCACATCTTTTTTCGATCTTTTTTTTGTTTTTTCCATTTTTGGCGTTTCTGGTCATCCTAGACGATTTTAGACCTTATTTTGGAATCACCACATTTTAAAATTTTTACATTTTTCGAACAATTTTTTTTTTTTTTTCCATTTTTTGGCGTTTCTAGTCATCCTAGACGATTTTAGACCTTATTTTGGAATCACCACATTTTAAGCCTTGATATTGATTATCTCCATCAAAACTCAACCGATTTTGAAATGGAATACCATTTATATTGACTCAACTCCAAAATAATTATGATTTCGAAAATTTATAAATTTTTCAAACTTTTTTTGTTTGTTCCATTTTTTGGCGTTTCTGGTCATCCTAGACGATTTTAGACCTTATTTTGGAATCACCAAATTTTAAAATTTTTACATTTTTCGATCTTTTTTTTGTTTTTTCCATTTTTTGGCGTTTCTAGTCATCCTAGACGATTTTAGACCTTATTTTGGAATCACCACATTTTAAAATTTTTACATTTTTCGAACTTTTTTTTGTTTTTCCATTTTTTGGCGTTTCTAGTCATCCTAGACGATTTTAGACCTTATTTTGGAATCACCACATTTTAAAATTTTTTACATTTTTCGATGTTTTTTTTTGTTTTTTCCATTTTTTGGCGTTTCTAGTCATCCTAGACGATTTTAAGACCTTATTTTGGAATCACCACATTTTAAAATTTTTTACATTTTTCGAACTTTTTTTTGTTTTTTCCATTTTTTGGCGTTTCTAGTCATCCTAGACGATTTTAGGCCTTATTTTGGAATCACCACATTTTAAGCCTTGATATTGATTATCTCCATCAAAACTCAACCGATTTTGAAATGGAATACCATTTATATTGACTCAACTCCAAAATAATTATGATTTCGAAAATTTATAAATTTTTCAAACTTTTTTTTTTTTTTCCATTTTTTGGCGTTTCTAGTCATCCTAGACGATTTTAGACCTTATTTTGGAATCACCACATTTTAAAATTTTTACATTTTTCGAACTTTTTTTTTGTTTTTTCCATTTTTTGGCGTTTCTAGTCATCCTAGACGATTTTAGACCTTATTTTGGAATCACCACATTTTAAAATTTTTACATTTTTCGAACTTTTTTTGTTTTTTCCATTTTTTGGCGTTTCTAGTCATCCTAGACGATTTTAGACCTTATTTTGGAATCACCACATTTTAAGCCTTGATCTTGATTATCTCCATCATCAAAACTTAACCGATTTTGAAATGGAATACCATTTATATTGACTCAACTCAAAATAATTATGATTTCGAAAATTTATAAATTTTTCAAACTTTTTTTTCCTTTTGGCGTGATCCTAACGATTTACTATTTTGAATTTTTATTTTCCATTTTTTTTGTTTTTTCCATTTTTTGGCGTTTCTAGTCATCCTAGACGATTTTAGACCTTATTTTGGAATCACCACATTTTAAAATTTTTACATTTTTCGAACTTTTTTTTTTGTTTTTTCCATTTTTTGGCGTTTCTAGTCATCCTAGACGATTTTAGACCTTATTTTGGAATCACCACATTTTAAAATTTTACATTTTTTGATTTTTTTTTTTATTTTCCATTTTTGGCGTTTCTAGTCATCCTAGACGATTTTAGACCTTATTTTGGAATCACCACATTTTAAAATTTTTACATTTTTCGAACTTTTTTTTGTTTTTTCCATTTTTTGGCGTTTCTAGTCATCCTAGACGATTTTAGACCTTATTTTGGAATCACCACATTTTAAGCCTTGATATTGATTTTTTGTTTTTCCATTTTTGGCGTTTCTAGTCATCCTAGACGATTTTAGACCTTATTTTGGAATCACCACATTTTAAAATTTTTACATTTTTCGAACTTTTTTTTGTTTTTTCCATTTTTTGGCGTTTCTAGTCATCCTAGACGATTTTAGACCTTATTTTGGAATCACCACATTTTAAGCCTTGATATTGATTATCTCCATCAAAACTCAACCGATTTTGAAATGGAATACCATTTATATTGACTCAACTCCAAAATAATTATGATTTCGAAAATTTATAAATTTTTCAAACTTTTTTTGTTTTTTCCATTTTTTGGCGTTTCTAGTCATCCTAGACGATTTTAGACCTTATTTTGGAATCACCACATTTTAAAATTTTTACATTTTTCGATCTTTTTTTTTTTTTTTCCATTTTTGGCGTTTCTAGTCATCCTAGACGATTTTAGACCTTATTTTGGAATCACCACATTTTAAAATTTTCGATCTTTTTTTTTCGATCTTTTTTTTTTTTTTCCATTTTTTGGCGTTTCTAGTCATCCTAGACGATTTTAGACCTTATTTTGGAATCACCACATTTTAAAATTTTTACATTTTTCGAACTTTTTTGTTTTTTCCATTTTTTGGCGTTTCTAGTCATCCTAGACGATTTTAGACCTTATTTTGGAATCACCACATTTTAAGCCTTGATATTGATTATCTCCATCAAAACTCAACCGATTTTGAAATGGAATACCATTTATATTGACTCAACTCCAAAATAATTATGATTTCGAAAATTTATAAATTTTTCAAACTTTTTTTTTTTTTTCCATTTTTTGGCGTTTCTAGTCATCCTAGACGATTTTAGACCTTATTTTGGAATCACCACATTTTAAAATTTTTACATTTTTCGAACTTTTTTTTTGTTTTTTCCATTTTTTGGCGTTTCTAGTCATCCTAGACGATTTTAGACCTTATTTTGGAATCACCACATTTTAAAATTTTTACATTTTTCGAACTTTTTTTGTATTTTCCATTTTTTGGCGTTTCTAGTCATCCTAGACGATTTTAGACCTTATTTTGGAATCACCACATTTTAAAATTTTTACATTTTTCGAACTTTTTTTGTTTTTTTCCATTTTTTGGCGTTTCTAGTCATCCTAGACGATTTTAGACCTTATTTTGGAATCACCACATTTTAAGCCTTGATATTGATTATCTCCATCAAAACTCAACCGATTTTGAAATGGAATACCATTTATATTGACTCAACTCCAAAATAATTATGATTTCGAAAATTTATAAATTTTTCAAACTTTTTTTTTTTTTCCATTTTTTGGCGTTTCTAGTCATCCTAGACGATTTTAGACCTTATTTTGGAATCACCACATTTTAAAATTTTTACATTTTTCGATGTTTTTTTTTGTTTTTTCCATTTTTGGCGTTTCTAGTCATCCTAGACGATTTTAGACCTTATTTTGGAATCACCACATTTTAAAATTTTTACATTTTTCGAACTTTTTTTTTTTTCCTTTTTTGGCGTTTCTAGTCATCCTAGACGATTTTAGACCTTATTTTGGAATAAAACATTTTATTTTTTTTGTTTTTCCTTTTTGGCGTTTCTAGTCATCCTAGACGATTTTAGACCTTATTTTGGAATCACCACATTTTAAAATTTTTACATTTTTCGAACTTTTTTTTGTTTTTTCCATTTTTTGGCGTTTCTAGTCATCCTAGACGATTTTAGACCTTATTTTGGAATCACCACATTTTAAGCCTTGATATTGATTATCTCCATCAAAACTCAACCGATTTTGAAATGGAATACCATTTATATTGACTCAACTCCAAAATAATTATGATTTCGAAAATTTATAAATTTTTCAAACTTTTTTTGTTTTTTTCCATTTTTTGGCGTTTCTAGTCATCCTAGACGATTTTAGACCTTATTTTGGAATCACCACATTTTTAAAATTTTTACATTTTTCGAATTTTTTTTTTTTTTTTCCATTTTTTGGCGTTTCTAGTCATCCTAGACGATTTTAGACCTTATTTTGGAATCACCACATTTTAAAATTTTTACATTTTTTCGAACTTTTTTTTTTTTTCCCTTCTTTTGGCGTTTCTGGTCATCCTAGACGATTTTAGACCTTATTTTGGAATCACCACATTTTAAAATTTTTACATTTTTCAAACTTTTTTGTTTTTTAATCCATTTTTTGGCGTTTCTAGTCATCCTAGACGATTTTAGACCTTATTTTGGAATCACCACATTTTAAATATTTTTTTTCCATTTTTTGGCGTTTCTAGTCATCCTAGACGATTTTAGACCTTATTTTGAAGACAATTTTAAAAATTTTTACATTTTTATAACTTTTTTTTGTTTTTTCCATTTTTGGCGTTTCTAGTCATCCTAGACGATTTTAGACCTTATTTTGGAATCACCACATTTTAAAATTTTTGCATTTTCCATCAAACTTTTTTGATTTTTCCATTTTATGGCGTTTCTATGCTCAACTCCTAGACGATTTTAGACCTTATTTTGGAATCACCACATTTTAAAATTTTTACATTTTTAACTTTTTTTTTTTTTTCCATTTTTTGGCGTTTCTAGTCATCCTAGACGATTTTAGACCTTATTTTGGAATCACCACATTTTAAAATTTTTACATTTTTCGAACTTTTTTTTTGTTTTTTCCATTTTTTGGCGTTTCTAGTCATCCTAGACGATTTTAGACCTTATTTTGGAATCACCACATTTTAAAATTTTTACATTTTTCGAACTTTTTTTTGTTTTTTCCATTTTTTGGCGTTTCTAGTCATCCTAGACGATTTTAGACCTTATTTTGGAATCACCACATTTTAAGCCTTGTATATTTTTCGAACTTTTTTTTTTTTTTCCATTTTTTGCGTTTCTAGTCATCCTAGACGATTTTAGACCTTATTTTGGAATCACCACATTTTAAAATTTTTACATTTTTCGAACTTTTTTTTTGTTTTTTCCATTTTTTGGCGTTTCTAGTCATCCTAGACGATTTTAGACCTTATTTTGGAATCACCACATTTTAAAATTTTACATTTTTCGATCTTTTTTTTTTGTTTTTTCCATTTTTGGCGTTTCTAGTCATCCTAGACGATTTTAGACCTTATTTTGGAATCACCACATTTTAAAATTTTTACATTTTTTCGAACTTTTTTTTTTTTTCCATTTTTTGGCGTTTCTAGTCATCCTAGACGATTTTAGACCTTATTTTGGAATCACCACATTTTAAAATTTTTACATTTTTCGAACTTTTTTTTTTTTTTTCCATTTTTTGGCGTTTCTAGTCATCCTAGACGATTTTAGACCTTATTTTGGAATCACCACATTTTAAAATTTTTACATTTTTGATCGAACTTTTTTTTTTTTTTTCCATTTTTTGCGTTTCTAGTCATCCTAGACGATTTTAGACCTTATTTTGGAATCACCACATTTTAAAAATTTATACATTTTTCGAACTTTTTTTTTGTTTTTTCCATTTTTGGCGTTTCTGGTCATCCTAGACGATTTTAGACCTTATTTTGGAATCACCACATTTTAAAATTTTTACATTTTTCGAACTTTTTTTTTGTTTTTTCCATTTTTTGGCGTTTCTAGTCATCCTAGACGATTTTAGACCTTATTTTGGAATCACCACATTTTAAAATTTTTACATTTTTCGATTTTTTTGTTTTTTCCATTTTTGGCGTTTCTAGTCATCCTAGACGATTTTAGACCTTATTTTGGAATCACCACATTTTAAAATTTTTACATTTTTCGAACTTTTTTTTGTTTTTTCCATTTTTTGGCGTTTCTAGTCATCCTAGACGATTTTAGACCTTATTTTGGAATCACCACATTTTAAGCCTTGATATTGATTATCTCCATCAAAACTCAACCGATTTTGAAATGGAATACCATTTATATTGACTCAACTCCAAAATAATTATGATTTCGAAAATTTATAAATTTTTCAAACTTTTTTTTGTTTGTTCCATTTTTTGGCGTTTCTAGTCATCCTAGACGATTTTAGACCTTATTTTGGAATCACCAAATTTTAAAATTTTTACATTTTTCGATCTTTTTTTTGTTATTTTTCCATTTTTTGGCGTTTCTAGTCATCCTAGACGATTTTAGACCTTATTTTGGAATCACCACATTTTAAAATTTTTACATTTTTCGAACTTTTTTTTTTTTTCCTTATTTGGCGTTTCTAGTCATCCTAGACGATTTTAGACCTTATTTTGGAATCACCACATTTTAAAATTTTTTACATTTTTCGAACTTTTTTTGTTTTTTTCCATTTTTTGGCGTTTCTAGTCATCCTAGACGATTTTAGACCTTATTTTGGAATCACCACATTTTAAGCCTTGATATTGATTATCTCCATCAAAACTCAACCGATTTTGAAATGGAATACCATTTATATTGACTCAACTCCAAAATAATTATGATTTCGAAAATTTATAAATTTTTCAAACTTTTTTTTTGTTTTTTCCATTTTTTGGCGTTTCTAGTCATCCTAGACGATTTTAGACCTTATTTTGGAATCACCACATTTTAAAATTTTTACATTTTTCGAAGTTTTTTTTGTTTTTTCCATTTTTTGGCGTTTCTAGTCATCCTAGACGATTTTAGACCTTATTTTGGAATCACCACATTTTAAAATTTTTACATTTTTCGAACTTTTTTTTTTTTTTCCATTTTTGGCGTTTCTAGTCATCCTAGACGATTTTAGACCTTATTTTGGAATCACCACATTTTAAAATTTTTACATTTTTCGAACTTTTTTTTGTTTTTTCCATTTTTTGGCGTTTCTAGTCATCCTAGACGATTTTAGACCTTATTTTGGAATCACCACATTTTAAGCCTTGATATTGATTATCTCCATCAAAACTCAACCGATTTTGAAATGGAATACCATTTATATTACTCAACTCCAAAATAATTATGATTTCGAAAATTTATAAATTTTTCAAACTTTTTTTTTTTTTTCCATTTTTTGGCGTTTCTAGTCATCCTAGACGATTTTAGACCTTATTTTGGAATCACCACATTTTAAAATTTTTACATTTTTCGATCTTTTTTTTGTTTTTTCCATTTTTTGGCGTTTCTAGTCATCCTAGACGATTTTAGACCTTATTTTGGAATCACCACATTTTAAAATTTTTACATTTTTCGAACTTTTTTTTTTTTTCCATTTTTGGCGTTTCTAGTCATCCTAGACGATTTTAGACCTTATTTTGGAATCACCACAATTTTAAAATTTTTACATTTTTCGATCTTTTTTTTTTTTTTTCCATTTTTTGGCGTTTCTAGTCATCCTAGACGATTTTAGACCTTATTTTGGAATCACCACATTTTAAGCCTTGATATTGTTTATTTTTTTTTGTTTTTTCCATTTTTTGGCGTTTCTAGTCATCCTAGACGATTTTAGACCTTATTTTGGAATCACCACATTTTAAAATTTTTACATTTTTCGATCTTTTTTTTGTTTTTTCCATTTTTTGGCGTTTCTAGTCATCCTAGACGATTTTAGACCTTATTTTGGAATCACCACATTTTAAGCCTTGATATTGTTTTTTTTTGTTTTTTTTCCATTTTTTGGCGTTTCTAGTCATCCTAGACGATTTTAGACCTTATTTTGGAATCACCACATTTTAAAATTTTTACATTTTTCGAACTTTTTTTTGTTTTTTCCATTTTTTGGCGTTTCTAGTCATCCTAGACGATTTTAGACCTTATTTTGGAATCACCACATTTTAAGCCTTGATATTGATTATCTCCATCAAAACTCAACCGATTTTGAAATGGAAAACCATTTATATTGACTCAACTCCAAAATAATTATGATTTCGAAAATTTATAAATTTTTCAAACTTTTTTTTTTTTCCATTTTTTGGCGTTTCTAGTCATCCTAGACGATTTTAGACCTTATTTTGGAATCACCACATTTTAAAATTTTTACATTTTTCGATCTTTTTTTTTGTTTTTTCCATTTTTGGCGTTTCTAGTCATCCTAGACGATTTTAGACCTTATTTTGGAATCACCACATTTTAAAATTTTTACATTTTTCGATCTTTTTTTTTGTTTTTTCCATTTTTGGCGTTTTTAGTCATCCTAGACGATTTTAGACCTTATTTTGGAATCACCACATTTTAAAATTTATACATTTTTTGATCTTTTTTTTTTGTATTTTCCATTTTTGGCGTTTCTGGTCATCCTAGACGATTTTAGACCTTATTTTGGAATCACCACATTTTAAAATTTTTACATTTTTCGAACTTTTTTTTTGTTTTTTCCATTTTTTGGCGTTTCTTGTCATCCTAGACGATTTTAGACCTTATTTTGGAATCACCACATTTTAAGCCTTGATATTGATTATCTCCATATTGATTATCTAGTCATCCTAGACGATTTTAGACCTTAGTATGGAATCACCACATTTTAAAATTTTTACATTTTTCCATCTTTTTTTTTGTTTTTTCCATTTTTGGCGTTTTTAGTCATCCTAGACGATTTTAGACCTTATTTTGGAATCACCACATTTTAAGCCTTGATATTGATTATCTCCATCAAAACTCAACCGATTTTGAAATGGAAAACCATTTATATTGACTCAACTCCAAAATAATTATGATTTCGAAAATTTATAAATTTTTCAAACTTTTTTTTGTTTATTCCATTTTTTGGCGTTTCTAGTCATCCTAGACGATTTTAGACCTTATTTTGGAATCACCACATTTTAAAATTTTTACATTTTTCGATCTTTTTTTTTGTTTTTTCCATTTTTGGCGTTTCTAGTCATCCTAGACGATTTTAGACCTTATTTTGGAATCACCACATTTTAAAATTTTCGATCTTTTTTTCGATCTTTTTTTTTTGTATTTTCCATTTTTGGCGTTTCTGGTCATCCTAGACGATTTTAGACCTTATTTTGGAATCACCACATTTTAAAATTTTTACATTTTTCGAAAAATTTTTTTTTTTTTTTTCCATTTTTTGGCGTTTCTAGTCATCCTAGACGATTTTAGACCTTATTTTGGAATCACCTCATTTTAAGCCTTGATATTGATTATCTCCATCAAAACTCAACCGATTTTGAAATGGAATACCATTTATATTGACTCAACTCCAAAATAATTATGATTTCGAAAATTTATAAATTTTTCAAACTTTTTTTTGTTTGTTCCATTTTTGGCGTTTCTGGTCATCCTAGACGATTTTAGACCTTATTTTGGAATCACCAAATTTTAAAATTTTTACATTTTTCGATGTTTTTTTTGTTTTTTCCATTTTTGGCGTTTCTAGTCATCCTAGACGATTTTAGACCTTATTTTGGAATCACCACATTTTAAAATTTTTACATTTTTCGAACTTTTTTTTTTTCCATTTTTGGCGTTTCTAGTCATCCTAGACGATTTTAGACCTTATTTTGGAATCACCGCATTTCAAAATTTTTACATTTTTCGATGTTTTTTTTGTTCTTTCCATTTTTTGGCGTTTCTAGTCATCCTAGACGATTTTAGACCTTATTTTGGAATCACCACATTTTAAAATTTTTACATTTTTCGAACTTTTTTTTTTTTTTCCATTTTTTGGCGTTTCTGGTCATCCTAGACGATTTTAGGCCTTATTTTGGAATCACCACATTTTAAGCCTTGATATTGATTATCTCCATCAAAACTCAACCGATTTTGAAATGGAATACCAATTATATTGACTCAACTCCAAAATAATTATAATTTCGAAAATTTATAAATTTTTCAAACTTTTTTTTTGTTTTTTCCATTTTTTGGCGTTTCTAGTCATCCTAGACGATTTTAGACCTTATTTTGGAATCACAACATTTTTAAATTTTTACATTTTTCGAAATTTTTTTTGTTTTTTCCATTTTTTGGCGTTTCTAGTCATCCTAGACGATTTTAGACCTTATTTTGGAATCACCACATTTTAAAATTTTGGCGTTTCTGGTCATCCTAAACGATTTTAGACCTTATTTTGGAATCACCACATTTTAAAATTTTGGCGTTTCTGGTCATCCTAAACGATTTTAGACCTTATTTTGGAATCACCACATTTTAAAATTTTTACATTTTTCGAACTTTTTTTTTTTGTATTTTCCATTTTTGGCGTTTCTGGTCATCCTAGACGATTTTAGACCTTATTTTGGAATCACCACATTTTAAGCCTTGATCTTGATTATCTCCATCAAAACTCAACCGATTTTGAAATGGAATACCATTTATATTGACTCAACTCCAAAATAATTATAATTTCGAAAATTTATAAATTTTTCAAACTTTTTTTTGTTTTTTTCCATTTTTTGGCGTTTCTAGTCATCCTAGACGATTTTAGACCTTATTTTGGAATCACCACATTTTTAAATTTTTACATTTTTCGAAATTTTTTTGTTTTTTCCATTTTTTGGCGTTTCTAGTCATCCTAGACGATTTTAGACCTTATTTTGGAATCACCACATTTTAAAATTTTTACATTTTTCGAACTTTTTTTGTTTTTTTCCATTTTTGGCGTTTCTAGTCATCCTAGACGATTTTAGACCTTATTTTGGAATCACCACATTTTAAGCCTTGATCTTGATTATCTCCATCAAAACTCAACCGATTTTGAAATGGAATACCATTTATATTGACTCAACTCCAAAATAATTATGATTTCGAAAATTTATAAATTTTTCAAACTTTTTTTTTGTTTTTCCATTTTTTGGCGTTTCTAGTCAACCTAGACGATTTTAGACCTTATTTTGGAATCACCACATTTTAAGCCTTGATATTACATTTTTTTTTTTTTTTTTTTTCCATTTTTTGGCGTTTCTAGTCATCCTAGACGATTTTAGACCTTATTTTGGAATCACCACATTTTAAAATTTTTACATTTTTCGAACTTTTTTTTGTTTTTTCCATTTTTTGGCGTTTCTAGTCATCCTAGACGATTTTAGACCTTATTTTGGAATCACCACATTTTAAGCCTTGATATTGTTTATTTTTGTTTTTTTTTTTCCATTTTTTGGCGTTTCTAGTCATCCTAGACGATTTTAGACCTTATTTTGGAATCACCTCATTTTAAGCCTTGATATTGATTATCTCCATCAAAACTCAACCGATTTTGAAATGGAATACCATTTATATTGACTCAACTCCAAAATAATTATGATTTCGAAAATTTATAAATTTTTCAAACTTTTTTTGTTTTTTCCATTTTTTGGCGTTTCTGGTCATCCTAGACGATTTTAGACCTTATTTTGGAATCACCACATTTTAAAATTTTTACATTTTTCGATCTTTTTTTTCTGTTTTTTCCATTTTTGGCGTTTCTAGTCATCCTAGACGATTTTAGACCTTATTTTGGAATCACCACATTTTAAAATTTTTACATTTTTCGACCTTTTTTTTTGTTTTTTCCATTTTTGGCGTTTGTAGTCATCCTAGACGATTTTAGACCTTATTTTGGAATCACCACATTTCAAAATTTTTACATTTTTCGATGTTTTTTTTGTTTTTTCCATCATTTTTGGCGTTTCTAGTCATCCTAGACGATTTTAGACCTTATTTTGGAATCACCACATTTTAAAATTTTTACATTTTTCGAACTTTTTTTTTTTTTCCATTTTTTGGCGTTTCTAGTCATCCTAGACGATTTTAGACCTTATTTTGGAATCACCACATTTTAAGCCTTGATCTTGATTATCTCCATCAAAACTCAACCGATTTTGAAATGGAATACCATTTATATTGACTCAACTCCAAAATAATTATAATTTCGAAAATTTATAAATTTTTCAAACTTTTTTTTGTTTTTTCCATTTTTTGGCGTTTCTAGTCATCCTAGACGATTTTAGACCTTATTTTGGAATCACCACATTTTAAAATTTTTACATTTTTCGAACTTTTTTTTGTTTTTTCCATTTTTTGGCGTTTCTAGTCATCCTAGACGATTTTAGACCTTATTTTGGAATCACCACATTTTAAGCCTTGATATTGATTATCTCCATCAAAACTCAACCGATTTTGAATTGAAATACCATTTATATTGACTCAAATTTATATTGATTTAAATTTTTTACATTTTTCAATTTTTTTGTTTTTTTTTCCATTTTTTGGCGTTTTTAGTCATCCTAGACGATTTTAGACCTTATTTTGGAATCACCACATTTCAAAATTTTTACATTTTTCGATCTTTTTTTGTTTTTCCCATTTTTTGGCGTTTCTAGTCATCCTAGATGATTTTAGACCTTATTTTGGAATCACCACATTTTAAGGCTTTGATATTGATTATCTCCATCAAAACTCAACCGATTTTGAATTGGAATACCATTTGTAGTGACTCTACCTAAAAATAATTATGATTTCGAAATTTTATAAATTTTTCGAATATTTTTTTGTTTTTTTCCATTTTTTTGCGTTTTTAGTCATCCTAGACGATTTTAGACCTTATTTTGGAATCACCACATTTTAAAATTTTTACATTTTTCGAACTTTTTTTTTTTTTTCCATTTTTGGCGTTTCTAGTCATCCTAGACGATTTTAGACCTTATTTTGGAATCACCACATTTTAAGCCTTGATATTGATTATCTCCATCAAAACTCAACCGATTTTGAATTGAAATACCATTTATATTGACTCAAATTTATATTGATTTAAATTTTTACATTTTTCAATCTTTTATTTTGTTTTTTCCATTTTTGGCGTTTTTAGTCATCCTAGACGATTTTAGACCTTATTTTGGAATCACCACATTTTAAAATTTTTACATTTTTCGATATTTTTTTTTTTTTTTTCCATTTTTGGGGTACCTAGTCATCCTAGACGATTTTAGACCTTATTTTAGAATCACCACATTTAAAGCTTTGATCTTGATTATTTCCATCAAAACTCAACCGATTTTGAATTGGAATACCATTTATATTGACTCAAATTTATATTGATTTAAAATTTTTACATTTTTCAATCTTTTTTTTTTTTTTTCCATTTTTTGACGTTTTTAGTCATCCTAGACGATTTTAGACCTTATTTTGGAATCACCACATTTTAAAATTTTTGCATTTTTCGATCTTTTTTTTGTTTTTTCCATTTTTTGGCGTTTCTAGTCATCCTAGACGATTTTAGACCTTATTTTGGAATCACCACATTTTAAACCTTTGACTTTGATTATCTCCATCAAAACTTAACCGATTTTGAAATGGAATACCATTTATATTGACTCAACTCCAAAATAATTATGATTTCGAAAATTTATAAATTTTTCGAACTTTTTTTGTTTTTTTTCCATTTTTTGGCGTTTCTAGTCATCCTAGACGATTTTAGACCTTATTTTGGAATCACCACATTTTAAGCCTTGATCTTGATTATCTCCGTCAAAACTCAACCGATTTTGAAATGGAATACCATTTATATTGACTCAACTCCAAAATAATTATGATTTCGAAAATTTATAAATTTTTCAAACTTTTTTTTTTTTCCATTTTTTGGCGTTTCTAGTCATCCTAGACGATTTTGTACCTTATTTTGAAAATCACCACATTTTAAGCCTTGATATTGATTGTCTCCATCAAAACTCAACCGATTTTGAAATGGAATACCATTTATATTGACTCAACTCCAAAATAATTATGATTTCGAAAATTTATAAATTTTTCAAACTTTTTTTTTTTTTTTCCATTTTTTGGCGTTTCTAGTCATCCTAGACGATTTTAGACCTTATTTTGGAATCACCACATTTTAAAATTTTTACATTTTTCGAACTTTTTTTTTTTTTTTTCATTTTTTGGCGTTTCTAGTCATCCTAGACGATTTTAGACCTTATTTTGGAATCACCACATTTTAAGCCTTGATCTTGATTATCTCCATCAAAACTCAACCGATTTTGAAATGGAATACCATTTATATTGACTCAACTCCAAAATAATTATGATTTCGAAAATTTATAAATTTTTCGAACTTATTTTTGTTTTTTCCATTTATTGGCGTTTCTAGTCATCCTAGACGATTTTAGACCTTATTTTGGAATCACCACATTTTAAAATTTTTACATTTTTCGAACTTTTTTTTGTTTTTTCCATTTTTTGGCGTTTCTAGTCATCCTAGACGATTTTAGACCTTATTTTGGAATCACCACATTTTAAAATTTTTACATTTTTCGATCTTTTTTTTTTGTTTTTTCCATTTTTTGGCGTTTCTAGTCATCCTAGACGATTTTAGACCTTATTTTGGAATCACCACATTTTAAGCCTTGAAAATTTTTTTTTTTTTTTTTTTTTTTTTCCATTTTTTGGCGTTTCTAGTCATCCTAGACGATTTTAGACCTTATTTTGGAATCACCACATTTTAAAATTTTTACATTTTTCTTTTTTTTTTTTTCCATTTTTTGGCGTTTCTAGTCATCCTAGACGATTTTAGACCTTATTTTGGAATCACCACATTTTAAGCCTTGATCTTGATTATCTCCATCAAAACTTAACCGATTTTGAAATGGAATACCATTTATATTGACTCAACTCCAAAATAATTGTAATTTCGAAAATTTATAAATTTTTCAAACTTTTTTTTGTTTTTTCCATTTTTTGGCGTTTCTAGTCATCCTAGACGATTTTAGACCTTATTTTGGAATCACCACATTTTAAAATTTTTACATTTTTCGAACTTTTTTTTTTTTTTCCATTTTTTGGCGTTTCTAGTCATCCTAGACGATTTTAGACCTTATTTTGGAATCACCACATTTTAAAATTTTTACATTTTTCGATCTTTTTTTTGTTTTTTCCATTTTTTGGCGTTTCTGGTCATGCTAGACGATTTTTGACCTTATTTTGGAATCACCACATTTTAAAATTTTTACATTTTTTGAACTTTTTTTTTTTTTTTTTCCATTTTTTGGCGTTTCTAGTCATCCTAGACGATTTTAGACCTTATTTTGGAATCACCACATTTTAAAATTTTTACATTTTTCGAACTTTTTTTTTTTTTTTCAATTTTTGGCGTTTCTAGTCATCCTAGACGATTTTGGACCTTATTTTGGAATCACCACATTTTAAGCCTTGACCTTGATTATCTCTATCAAAATTCAACCGATTTTGAATTGGAATACCATTTATTTTGACTTAACTCCATAATAATTACGATTTCGAAAATTTATAAATTTTTCGAACTTTTTTTTGTTTTTTCCATTTATTTGGCGTTTCTAGTCATCCTAGACGATTTTAGACCTTATTTTGGAATCACCACATTTTAAGCCTTGATATTGTTTTTTTTTCCATTTTTCGTTTTCCATTTTTTTGTTTTTTCCATTTTTTGGCGTTTCTAGTCATCCCAGACGATTTTAGACCTTATTTTGGAATCACCACATTTTAAGCCTTGATCTTGATTATCTCCATCAAAATTCAACCGATTTTGAAATGGAATACCATTTATATTGACTGACTCAACTCCAAAATAATTATGATTTCGAAAATTTATAAATTTTTCAAACTTTTTTTTGTTTTTTCCATTTTTTGGCGTTTCTAGTCATCCTAGACGATTTTAGACCTTATTTTGGAATCACCACATTTTAAAATTTTTACATTTTTCTAACTTTTTTTTGTTTTTTCCATTTTTTGGCGTTTCTAGTCATCCTAGACGATTTTAGACCTTATTTTGGAATCACCACATTTTAAAATTTTTACATTTTTCGAACTTTTTTTTTTTCCAATTTTTGGCGTTTCTAGTCATCCTAGACGATTTTAGACCTTATTTTGGAATCACCACATTTTAAGCCTTGATCTTGATTATCTCCATCAAAATTCAACCGATTTTGAAATGGAATACCATTTATATTGACTCAACTCCAAAATAATTTTGATTGCGAAAATTTATACATTTTTTAAACTTTTTTTTTGTTTTTTCCATTTTTTGGCGTTTCTAGTCATCCTAGACGATTTTAGACCTTATTTTGGAATCACCACATTTTAAAATTTTTACATTTTTCGAACTTTTTTTTGTTTTTTCCATTTTTTGGCGTTTCTAGTCATCCTAGACGATTTTAGACCTTATTTTGGAATCACCTCATTTTAAGCCTTGATCTTGATTATCTCCATCAAAACTTAACCGATTTTGAAATGGAATACCATTTATATTGATTCAACTCCATAATAATTACTATTTCGAAAATTTATAAATTTTTCGAACTTATTTTTGTTTTTTCCATTTATTGGCGTTTCTAGTCATCCTAGACGATTTTAGACCTTATTTTGGAATCACCACATTTTAAAATTTTTACATTTTTCGAACTTTTTTTTTGTTTTTTCCATTTTTGGCGTTGCTAGTCATCCTAGACGATTTTAGACCTTATTTTGGAATCACCACATTTTAAAATTTTTACATTTTTCGACCTTTTTTTTGTATTTTCCATTTTTGGCGTTTCTAGTCATCCTAGACGATTTTAGACCTTATTTTGGAATCACCACATTTTAAAATTTTTACATTTTTCGAACTTTTTTTTGGTTTTTCCATTTTTTGGCGTTTCTAGTCATCCTAGACGATTTTAGACCTTATTTTGGAATCACCACATTTTAAGCCTTGATCTTGATTATCTCCATCAAAACTCAACCGATTTTAAAATGGAATACCATTTATATTGACTCAACTCCAAAATAATTATGATTTCGAAAATTTATAAATTTTTCAAACTTTTTTTTTTTTTTCCATTTTTTGGCGTTTCTAGTCATCCTAGACGATTTTAGACCTTATTTTGGAATCACCACATTTTAAAATTTTTACATTTTTCGAACTTTTTTTTTTTTTTTCCATTTTTTGGCGTTTCTAGTCATCCTAGACGATTTTAGACCTTATTTTGGAATCACCACATTTTAAGCCTTGATCTTGATTATCTCCATCAAAACTCAACCGATTTTAAAATGGAATACCATTTATATTGACTCAACTCCAAAATAATTATGATTTCGAAAATTTATAAATTTTTCAAACTTTTTTTTTGTTTTTTCCATTTTTTGGCGTTTCTAGTCATCCTAGACGATTTTAGACCTTATTTTGGAATCACCACATTTTAAAATTTTTACATTTTTCGATCTTTTTTTTTTGTATTTTCCATTTTTGGCGTTTCTGGTCATCCTAGACGATTTTAGACCTTATTTTGGAATCACCACATTTTAAAATTTTTACATTTTTCTAACTTTTTTTTTGTTTTTTCCATTTTTTGGCGTTTCTAGTCATCCTAGACGATTTTAGACCTTATTTTGAAACCACCACATTTTAAGCCTTGATATTGTTGTTTTTTTTTTTTTTCCATTTTTTGGCGTTTCTAGTCATCCTAGACGATTTTAGACCTTATTTTGGAATCACCACATTTTAAAATTTTTACATTTTTCGAACTTATTTTTTTTGTTTTTTCCATTTATTGGCGTTTCTAGTCATCCTAGACGATTTTAGACCTTATTTTGGAATCACCACATTTTAAAATTTTTACATTTTTCGAACTTTTTTTTGTTTTTTCCATTTTTTGGCGTTTCTAGTCATCCTAGACGATTTTAGACCTTATTTTGGAATCACCACATTTTAAAATTTTTACATTTTTCGATCTTTTTTTTGTTTTTTCCATTTTTTGGCGTTTCTAGTCATCCTAGACGATTTTAGACCTTATTTTGGAATCACCACATTTTAAGCCTTGATATTGTTTTTTGTGTTTTTTTTTCCATTTTTTGGCGTTTCTAGTCATCCCAGACGATTTTAGACCTTATTTTGGAATCACCACATTTTAAGCCTTGATATTGTTTTTTTTTTTTTTTTTTTTTCCATTTTTTGGCGTTTCTAGTCATCCTAGACGATTTTAGACCTTATTTTGGAATCACCACATTTTAAAATTTTTACATTTTTTTTGTTTTTTTTTTTTTTTCCCATTTTTTGGCGTTTCTAGTCATCCTAGACGATTTTAGACCTTATTTTGGAATCACCACATTTTAAAATTTTTACATTTTTCGAACTTTTTTTTTTTTTTTTCATTTTTTGGCGTTTCTAGTCATCCTAGACGATTTTAGACCTTATTTTGGAATCACCACATTTTAAAATTTTTACATTTTTCGAACTTTTTTTTTTTTTTTCCATTTTTTGGCGTTTCTAGTCATCCTAGACGATTTTAGACCTTATTTTGGAATCACCACATTTTAAAATTTTTACATTTTTCGAACTTTTTTTTGTTTTTTTCCATTTTTTGGCGTTTCTAGTCATCCTAGACGATTTTAGACCTTATTTTGGAATCACCACATTTTAAAATTTTTACATTTTTCGAACTTTTTTTTTTTTTTTTCCATTTTTTGGCGTTTCTAGTCATCCTAGACGATTTTAGACCTTATTTTGGAATCACCACATTTTAAAATTTTTTACATTTTTCGAACTTTTTTTTTTTTTTCCATTTTTTGGCGTTTCTAGTCATCCTAGACGATTTTAGACCTTATTTTGGAATCACCACATTTTAAAATTTTTACATTTTTCGAACTTTTTTTTTTTTTTCCATTTTTTGGCGTTTCTAGTCATCCTAGACGATTTTAGACCTTATTTTGGAATCACCACATTTTAAAATTTTTACATTTTTCGAACTTTTTTTTGTTTTTTTCCATTTTTTGGCGTTTCTAGTCATCCTAGACGATTTTAGACCTTATTTTGGAATCACCACATTTTAAGCCTTGATCTTGATTATCTCCATCAAAATTCAACCGATTTTGAAATGGAATACCATTTATATTGACTCAACTCCAAAATAATTATGATTTCGAAAATTTATACATTTTTTAAACTTTTTTTTGTTTTTTCCATTTTTTGGCGTTTCTAGTCATCCTAGACGATTTTAGACCTTATTTTGGAATCACCACATTTTAAAATTTTTACATTTTTCGAACTTTTTTTGTTTTTTTTCCATTTTTTGGCGTTTCTAGTCATCCTAGACGATTTTAGACCTTATTTTGAAACCACCACATTTTAAGCCTTGATATTGTTGTTTTTGTTTTTTTTTCCATTTTTTGGCGTTTCTAGTCATCCTAGACGATTTTAGACCTTATTTTGGAATCACCACATTTTAAAATTTTTACATTTTTCGATCTTTTTTTTTTTGTTTTTTCCATTTTTGGCGTTTCTAGTCATCCTAGACGATTTTAGACCTTATTTTGGAATCACCACATTTTAAAATTTTTACATTTTTCGAACTTTTTTTTGGTTTTTCCATTTTTTGGCGTTTCTAGTCATCCTAGACGATTTTAGACCTTATTTTGGAATCACCACATTTTAAGCCTTGATCTTGATTATCTCCATCAAAACTCAACCGATTTTAAAATGGAATACCATTTATATTGACTCAACTCCAAAATAATTATGATTTCGAAAATTTATAAATTTTTCGAAACTTTTTTTTTTTTTTCCATTTTTTGGCGTTTCTAGTCATCCTAGACGATTTTAGACCTTATTTTGGAATCACCACATTTTAAGCCTTGATCTTGATTATCTCCATCAAAATTCAACCGATTTTGAAATGGAATACCATTTATATTGACTCAACTCCAAAATAATTATGATTTCGAAAATTTATACATTTTTTAAACTTTTTTTTTGTTTTTTCCATTTTTTGGCGTTTCTAGTCATCCTAGACGATTTTAGACCTTATTTTGGAATCACCACATTTTAAAATTTTTACATTTTTCGAACTTTTTTTTTTTTTTTTTCCATTTTTGGCGTTTCTAGTCATCCTAGACGATTTTAGACCTTATTTTGGAATCACCACATTTTAAAATTTTTACATTTTTCGAACTTTTTTTGTTTTTTTTCCATTTTTTGGCGTTTCTAGTCATCCTAGACGATTTTAGACCTTATTTTGGAATCACCACATTTTAAGCCTTGATCTTGATTATCTCCATCAAAACTTAACCGATTTTGAAATGGAATACCATTTATATTGACTCAACTCCAAAATAATTATGATTTCAAAAATTTATAAATTTTTCAAACTTTTTTTTGTTTTTTCCATTTTTTGGCGTTTCTAGTCATCCTAGACGATTTTAGACCTTATTTTGGAATCACCACATTTTAAAATTTTTACATTTTTCGAACTTTTTTTTGTTTTTTCCATTTTTTGGCGTTTCTAGTCATCCTAGACGATTTTAGACCTTATTTTGGAATCACCACATTTTAAAATTTTTTACATTTTTCGAACTTTTTTTTTTTTTCCATTTTTTGGCGTTTCTAGTCATCCTAGACGATTTTAGACCTTATTTTGGAATCACCACATTTTAAAATTTGATCTTGATTTTCTCCATCGAACTTTAGATTTTGATTTTGAATACCATTTTTATTGGCGTTTCTAGTCATCCTAGACGATTTTAGACCTTATTTTGGAAATTCACCACATTTTTAAACCTTTATTTTGTTTTTCTCCATTTTTTGGCGTTTCTAGTCATCCTAGACGATTTTAGACCTTATTTTGGAATTACCACATTTTAAAATTTTTACATTTTTCGAACTTTTTTTTGTTTTTTCCATTTTTTGGCGTTTCTAGTCATCCTAGACGATTTTAGACCTTATTTTGGAATCACCACATTTTAAGCCTTGATATTGTTGTTTTTTGTTTTTTTTTTCCATTTTTACATTTTTCTAACTTTTTTTTGTTTTTTCCATTTTTTGGCGTTTCTAGTCATCCTAGACGATTTTAGACCTTATTTTGGAATCACCACATTTTAAAATTTTTACATTTTTCGAACTTTTTTTTGTTATTTCCATTTTTTGGCGTTTCTAGTCATCCTAGACGATTTTAGACCTTATTTTGGAATCACCACATTTTAAGCCTTGATCTTGATTATCTCCATCAAAATTCAACCGATTTTGAAATGGAATACCATTTATATTGACTTAACTCCAAAATAATTATGATTTCGAAAATTTATACATTTTTCAAACTTTTTTTTGTTTTTTCCATTTTTTGGCGTTTCTAGTCATCCTAGACGATTTTAGACCTTATTTTGGAATCACCACATTTTAAAATTTTTACATTTTTCGAACTTTTTTTGTTTTTTTCCATTTTTTGGCGTTTCTAGTCATCCTAGACGATTTTAGACCTTATTTTGGAATCACCACATTTTAAAAAATTTTTACATTTTTCGAACTTTTTTTTTTTTTTTTTCCATTTTTGTTTCTAGTCATCCTAGACGATTTTAGACCTTATTTTGGAATCACCACATTTTAAAATTTTTACATTTTTCGAACTTTTTGTTTTTTTTTCCATTTTTTGGCGTTTCTAGTCATCCTAGACGATTTTAGACCTTATTTTGGAATCACCACATTTTAAGCCTTGATCTTGATTATCTCCATCAAAATTCAACCGATTTTGAAATGGAATACCATTTATATTGACTCAACTCCAAAATAATTATGATTTCGAAAATTTATACATTTTTTAAACTTTTTTTGTTTTTTCCATTTTTTGGCGTTTCTAGTCATCCTAGACGATTTTAGACCTTATTTTGGAATACCACATTTTAAAATTTTTACATTTTTCTAACTTTTTTTTTTTTTTTTCCATTTTTTGGCGTTTCTAGTCATCCTAGACGATTTTAGACCTTATTTTGGAATCACCACATTTTAAAATTTTTACATTTTTCGAACTTTTTTTTTGTTTTTTCCATTTTTTGGCGTTTCTAGTCATCCTAGACGATTTTAGACCTTATTTTGGAATCACCACATTTTAAAATTTTTACATTTTTCGAACTTTTTTTTGTTTTTTCCATTTTTTGGCGTTTCTAGTCATCCTAGACGATTTTAGACCTTATTTTGGAATCACCTCATTTTAAGCCTTGATCTTGATTATCTCCATCAAAATTCAACCGATTTTGAAATGGAATACCATTTATATTGACTCAACTCCAAAATAATTATGATTTCGAAAATTTATACATTTTTCAAACTTTTTTTTTGTTTTTTTCCATTTTTTGGCGTTTCTAGTCATCCTAGACGATTTTAGACCTTATTTTGGAATCACCACATTTTAAAATTTTTACATTTTTCTAACTTTTTTTTTTTTTTTCCATTTTTTGGCGTTTCTAGTCATCCTAGACGATTTTAGACCTTATTTTGGAATCACCACATTTTAAAATTTTTACATTTTTCGAACTTTTTTTTTTTTTTTCCATTTTTTGGCGTTTCTAGTCATCCTAGACGATTTTAGACCTTATTTTGGAATCACCACATTTTAAGCCTTGATCTTGATTATCTCCATCAAAATTCAACCGATTTTGAAATGGAATACCATTTATATTGACTCAACTCCAAAATAATTATGATTTCGAAAATTTATACATTTTTTAAACTTTTTTTTTGTTTTTTCCATTTTTTGGCGTTTCTAGTCATCCTAGACGATTTTAGACCTTATTTTGGAATTAACACACATTTTAAAATTTTTACATTTTTCGAACTTTTTTTTTTTTTCCATTTTTTGGCGTTTCTAGTCATCCTAGACGATTTTAGACCTTATTTTGGAATCACCACATTTTAAAATTTTTACATTTTTTTTTTTTTTCCATTTTTACATTTTTCTAACTTTTTTTTGTTTTTTCCATTTTTTGGCGTTTCTAGTCATCCTAGACGATTTTAGACCTTATTTTGGAATCACCACATTTTAAAATTTTTACATTTTTCGAACTTTTTTTTGTTTTTTCCATTTTTTGGCGTTTCTAGTCATCCTAGACGATTTTAGACCTTATTTTGGAATCACCACATTTTAAGCCTTGATCTTGATTATCTCCATCAAAATTCAACCGATTTTGAAATGGAATACCATTTATATTGACTCAACTCCAAAATAATTATGATTTCGAAAATTTATACATTTTTCAAACTTTTTTTTGTTTTTTCCATTTTTTGGCGTTTCTAGTCATCCTAGACGATTTTAGACCTTATTTTGGAATCACCACATTTTAAAATTTTTACATTTTTCGAACTTTTTTTTTGTTTTTTCCATTTTTTGGCGTTTCTAGTCATCCTAGACGATTTTAGACCTTATTTTGGAATCACCACATTTTAAAATTTTTACATTTTTCGAACTTTTTTTTGTTTTTTCCATTTTTTGGCGTTTCTAGTCATCCTAGACGATTTTAGACCTTATTTTGGAATCACCACATTTTAAGCCTTGATCTTGATTATCTCCATCAAAATTCAACCGATTTTGAAATGGAATACCATTTATATTGACTCAACTCCAAAATAATTATGATTTCGAAAATTTATACATTTTTTAAACTTTTTTTTGTTTTTTCCATTTTTTGGCGTTTCTAGTCATCCTAGACGATTTTAGACCTTATTTTGGAATCACCACATTTTAAAATTTTTACATTTTTCGAACTTTTTTTTTTTTTTCCATTTTTTGGCGTTTCTAGTCATCCTAGACGATTTTAGACCTTATTTTGGAATCACCACATTTTAAAATTTTTACATTTTTCGAACTTTTTTTTTTCCATTTTTTTTTGTTTTTTCCATTTTTGGCGTTTCTAGTCATCCTAGACGATTTTAGACCTTATTTTGGAATCACCACATTTTAAAATTTTTACATTTTTCGAACTTTTTTTTTTTTTTTTCCATTTTTTGGCGTTTCTAGTCATCCTAGACGATTTTAGACCTTATTTTGGAATCACCACATTTTAAGCCTTGATCTTGATTATCTCCATCAAAATTCAACCGATTTTGAAATGGAATACCATTTATATTGACTTAACTCCAAAATAATTATGATTTCGAAATTTTTTGCATTTTTTGGGTTTCTAGTCATCTAGACGATTTTAGACCATTTTGAATCAAAACTTTTTTTTTTTTTTTTTCCATTTTTTGGCGTTTCTAGTCATCCTAGACGATTTTAGACCTTATTTTGGAATCACCACATTTTAAAATTTTTACATTTTTCGAACTTTTTTTTGTTTTTTCCATTTTTTGGCGTTTCTAGTCATCCTAGACGATTTTAGACCTTATTTTGGAATCACCACATTTTAAAATTTTTACATTTTTCGAACTTTTTTTGTTTTTTTCCATTTTTTGGCGTTTCTAGTCATCCTAGACGATTTTAGACCTTATTTTGGAATCACCACATTTTAAGCCTTGATCTTGATTATCTCCATCAAAATTCAACCGATTTTGAAATGGAATACCATTTATATTGACTCAACTCCAAAATAATTATGATTTCGAAAATTTATACATTTTTTAAACTTTTTTTTTGTTTTTTCCATTTTTTGGCGTTTCTAGTCATCCTAGACGATTTTAGACCTTATTTTGGAATTACCACATTTTAAAATTTTTACATTTTTCGAACTTTTTTTTGTTTTTTCCATTTTTTGGCGTTTCTAGTCATCCTAGACGATTTTAGACCTTATTTTGGAATCACCACATTTTAAAATTTTTACATTTTTCGAACTTTTTTTTTTTTTTTTCCATTTTTGGCGTTTCTAGTCATCCTAGACGATTTTAGACCTTATTTTGGAATCACCACATTTTAAAATTTTTACATTTTTCGAACTTTTTTTTGTTTTTTTCCATTTTTTGGCGTTTCTAGTCATCCTAGACGATTTTAGACCTTATTTTGGAATCACCACATTTTAAGCCTTGATCTTGATTATCTCCATCAAAATTCAACCGATTTTGAAATGGAATACCATTTATATTGACTCAACTCCAAAATAATTATGATTTCGAAAATTTATACATTTTTCAAACTTTTTTTTGTTTTTTCCATTTTTTGGCGTTTCTAGTCATCCTAGACGATTTTAGACCTTATTTTGGAATCACCACATTTTAAAATTTTTACATTTTTCTAACTTTTTTTTTTTTTTCCATTTTTTGGCGTTTCTAGTCATCCTAGACGATTTTAGACCTTATTTTGGAATCACCACATTTTAAAATTTTTACATTTTTCGAACTTTTTTTTGTTTTTTCCATTTTTTGGCGTTTCTAGTCATCCTAGACGATTTTAGACCTTATTTTGGAATCACCACATTTTAAGCCTTGATCTTGATTATCTCCATCAAAATTCAACCGATTTTGAAATGGAATACCATTTATATTGACTCAACTCCAAAATAATTATGATTTCGAAAATTTATACATTTTTCAAACTTTTTTTTTTTTTTTCCATTTTTTGGCGTTTCTAGTCATCCTAGACGATTTTAGACCTTATTTTGGAATCACCACATTTTAAAATTTTTACATTTTTCGAACTTTTTTTTGTTTTTTCCATTTTTTGGCGTTTCTAGTCATCCTAGACGATTTTAGACCTTATTTTGGAATCACCACATTTTAAAATTTTTTTCATTTTTCGAACTTTTTTTTTTTTTTCCATTTTTTGGCGTTTCTAGTCATCCTAGACGATTTTAGACCTTATTTTGGAATCACCTCATTTTAAGCCTTGATCTTGATTATCTCCATCAAAACTTAACCGATTTTGAAATGGAATACCATTTATATTGACTCAACTCCAAAAAAATTATGATTTCGAAAATTTATGAATTTTTCAAACTTTTTTTTTGTTTTTTCCATTTTTTGGCGTTTCTAGTCATCCTAGACGATTTTAGACCTTATTTTGGAATCACCACATTTTAAGCCTTGATATTGTTGTTTTTTTTTTTTTTCCATTTTTTGGCGTTTCTAGTCATCCTAGACGATTTTAGACCTTATTTTGGAATCACCACATTTTAAAATTTTTACATTTTTCGAACTTTTTTTTTTTTTTTCCATTTTTTGGCGTTTCTAGTCATCCTAGACGATTTTAGACCTTATTTTGGAATCACCACATTTTAAAATTTTTACATTTTTCGTTTTTTTTTTTTTTTTCCATTTTTTGGCGTTTCTAGTCATCCTAGACGATTTTAGACCTTATTTTGGAATCACCACATTTTAAAATTTTTACATTTTTCGAACTTTTTTTTGTTTTTTTCCATTTTTTGGCGTTTCTAGTCATCCTAGACGATTTTAGACCTTATTTTGGAATCACCTCATTTTAAGCCTTGATCTTGATTATCTCCATCAAAACTTAACGGATTTTGAAATGGAATACCATTTATATTGACTCAACTCCAAAAAAATTATGATTTCGAAAATTTATGAATTTTTCAAACTTTTTTTTGTTTTTTCCATTTTTTGGCGTTTCTAGTCATCCTAGACGATTTTAGACCTTATTTTGGAATCACCACATTTTAAAATTTTTACATTTTTCGAACTTTTTTTTTGATTTTTCCATTTTTTGGCGTTTCTAGTCATCCTAGACGATTTTAGACCTTATTTTGAAACCACCACATTTTAAGCCTTGATATTGTTGTTTTTGTTTTTTTTCCATTTTTTGGCGTTTCTAGTCATCCTAGACGATTTTAGACCTTATTTTGGAATCACCACATTTTAAAATTTTTACATTTTTCGAACTTTTTTTTGTTTTTTCCATTTTTTGGCGTTTCTAGTCATCCTAGACGATTTTAGACCTTATTTTGGAATCACCACATTTTAAGCCTTGATCTTGATTATCTCCATCAAAATTCAACCGATTTTGAAATGGAATACCATTTATATTGACTCAACTCCAAAATAATTATGATTTCGAAAATTTATACATTTTTCAAACTGTTTTTTTGTTTTTTCCATTTTTTGGCGTTTCTAGTCATCCTAGACGATTTTAGACCTTATTTTGGAATCACCACATTTTAAGCCTTGATCTTGATTATCTCCATCAAAATTCAACCGATTTTGAAATGGAATACCATTTATATTGACTTAACTCCAAAATAATTATGATTTCGAAAATTTATACATTTTTCAAACTGTTTTTTTGTTTTTTCCATTTTTTGGCGTTTCTAGTCATCCTAGACGATTTTAGACCTTATTTTGGAATCACCACATTTTAAAATTTTTACATTTTTCGAACTTTTTTTTTTTTTCATCCATTTTTGGCGTTTCTAGTCATCCTAGACGATTTTAGACCTTATTTTGGAATCACCACATTTTAAAATTTTTACATTTTTCGAACTTTTTTTTTTTTTTTCCATTTTTTGGCGTTTCTAGTCATCCTAGACGATTTTAGACCTTATTTTGGAATCACCACATTTTAAGCCTTGATCTTGATTATCTCCATCAAAATTCAACCGATTTTGAAATGGAATACCATTTATATTGACTCAACTCCAAAATAATTACGATTTCGAAAATTTATTTTTTTTTTTTTTTTTTACATTTTTTTGGCGTTTCTAGTCATCCTAGACGATTTTAGACCTTATTTTGGAATCACCACATTTTAAAAATTTTTAAATTTTTTTTTTTTTTTCCATTTTTTGGCGTTTCTAGTCATCCTAGACGATTTTAGACCTTATTTTGGAATCACCACATTTTAAGCCTTGATCTTGATTATCTCCATCAAAATTCAACCGATTTTGAAATGGAATACCATTTATATTGACTTAACTCCATAATAATTACGATTTCGAAAATTTATAAATTTTTCGAACTTATTTTTGTTTTTTCCATTTATTGGCGTTTCTAGTCATCCTAGACGATTTTAGACCTTATTTTGGAATCACCACAATTTAAAATTTTTACGTTTATCGAACTTTTTTTGTTTTTTCCATTTTTGGCGTTTCTAGTCATCCTAGACGATTTTAGACCTTATTTTGGAATCATCACATTTTAAGCCTTGATCTTGATTATCTCCGTCAAAACTCAACCGATTTTGAAATGGAATACCATTTATATTGACTCAACTCCAAAATAATTATGATTTCGAAAATTTATAAATTTTTCAAACTTTTTTTTTTTTTTCCATTTTTTGGCGTTTCTAGTCATCCTAGACGATTTTAGACCTTATTTTGGAATCACCACATTTTAAAATTTTTACATTTTTCGAACTTTTTTTTGTTTTTTCCATTTTTTGGCGTTTCTAGTCATCCTAGACGATTTTACACCTTATTTTGGAATCACCACATTTTAAAATTTTTACATTTTTCGATCATTTTTTTTGTTTTTTCCATTTTTGGGCGTTTCTAGTCATCCTAGACGATTTTAGACCTTATTTTGGAATCACCACATTTTAAAATTTTTACATTTTTCGATCTTTTTTTTTGTTTTTTCCATTTTTGGCGTTTCTAGTCATCCTAGACGATTTTAGACCTTATTTTCGAATCACCACATTTTAAGCCTTGATATTGATTATCTCCATCAAAACTCAACCGATTTTGAAATGGAATACCATTTATATTGACTCAACTCCAAAATAATTATGATTTCGAAAATTTATAAATTTTTCAAATTTTTTTTTTTTTTTCCATTTTTTGGCGTTTCTAGTCATCCTAGACGATTTTAGACCTTATTTTGGAATCACCACATTTTAAAATTTTTACATTTTTCGATCTTTTTTTTTTTTTTTCCATTTTTGGCGTTTCTAGTCATCCTAGACGATTTTAGACCTCATTTTGGAATCACCACATTTTAAAATTTTTACATTTTTCGATCATTTTTTTTTGTTTTTTCCATTTTTGGGCGTTTCTAGTCATCCTAGACGATTTTAGACCTTATTTTGGAATCACCACATTTTAAAATTTTTACATTTTTCGGACTTTTTTTTTTGTTTTTTCCATTTTTTGGCGTTTCTAGTCATCCTAGACGATTTTAGACCTTATTTTGGAATCACCACATTTTAAGCCTTGATATTGATTATCTCCATCAAAACTCAACCGATTTAATGAAATGGAATACCATTTATATTGACTCAACTCCAAAATAATTATGATTTCGAAAATTTATAAATTTTTCAAACTTTTTTTTGTTTTTTCCATTTTTTGGCGTTTCTAGTCATCCTAGACGATTTTAGACCTTATTTTGGAATCACCACATTTTAAAAATTTTTACATTTTTCGATCCTTTTTTTGTTTTTTTCCATTTTTTGGCGTTTCTAGTCATCCTAGACGATTTTAGACCTTATTTTGGAATCACCACATTTTAAAATTTTTACATTTTTCGAACTTTTTTTTTTTTTTTCCATTTTTTGGCGTTTCTAGTCATCCTAGACGATTTTAGACCTTATTTTGGAATCACCACATTTTAAGCCTTGATCTTGATTATCTCCATCAAAACTTAACCGATTTTGAAATGGAATACCATTTATATTGACTCAACTCCAAAATAATTATGATTTCGAAAATTTATAAATTTTTCAAATTTTTTTTTTTTTTTCCATTTTTGGCGTTTCTAGTCATCCTAGACGATTTTAGACCTTATTTTGGAATCACCACATTTTAAGCCTTGATATTATTTTGATTTTGTTTTTTTCCATTTTTTGGCGTTTCTAGTCATCCTAGACGATTTTAGACCTTATTTTGGAATCACCACATTTTAAAATTTTTACATTTTTCGAACTTTGTTTTGTTTTTTCCATTTTTTGGCGTTTCTAGTCATCCTAGACGATTTTAGACCTTATTTTGGAATCACCACATTTTAAGCCTTGATCTTGATTATCTCCATCAAAACTCAACCGATTTTGAAATGGAATACCATTTATATTGACTCAACTCCAAAATAATTATGATTTCGAAAATTCATAAATTTTTCAAACTTTTATTTGTTTTTTCCATTTTTTGGCGTTTCTAGTCATCCTAGACGATTTTAGACCTTATTTTGGAATCACCACATTTTAAGCCTTGATATTGTTTTTTTTGTTTTTTCCCATTTTTTGGCGTTTCTAGTCATCCTAGACGATTTTAGACCTTATTTTGGAATCACCACATTTTAAAATTTTTACATTTTTCGAACTTTTTTTTTGTTTTTTCCATTTTTGGCGTTTCTGGTCATGCAAGACGATTTTTGACCTTATTTTGGAATCACCACATTTTAAAATTTTTACATTTTTAGAACTTTTTTTTTGTTTTTTCCGTTTTTGGCGTTTCTAGTCATCCTAGACGATTTTAGACCTTATTTTGGAATCCCACATTTTAAAATTTTTACATTTTTCGATCTTTTTTTTTGTATTTTCCATTTTTGGCGTTTCTAGTCATCCTAGACGATTTTAGACCTTATTTTGGAATCACCACATTTTAAAATTTTTACATTTTTCGAACATTTTTTTGTTTTTTTCCATTTTTTGGCGTTTCTAGTCATCCTAGACGATTTTAGACCTTATTTTGGAATCACCACATTTTAAAATTTTTACATTTTTCGATTTTTATACTCTCTGCAAGAGTATATTGGGTTTGTGCAAATGTATGTAACAGGCAGAAGGAGGCGTGGCACACCCCATAAAGTATATATATTCTTGATCAGCATCACAAGCCGAGTCGATATAGCCATGTCCGTCTGTCTGTCCGTCTGACCGTCTGTCCGTCTGTCCGTATGAACAAACAGATTTCAGAGATGGTAAGAGCTACAAGTTCGAGCTTGGTGTCAAACGATCAGATATTTAGTCAGTCAATACAAGAATCTTTTTGTTTTTCGATGCCACGCCCCATTCGCCCACAATAAGCAAAAAACTGGACACACCTCGGAAAAAATTGGTGTTTTCGGCAAATATCTCAGTAACTATGGCACCTAGGATCACCAATTCTGGTACGGATGTTCCTAGCGAGAGCATAGTTACATTGCCATTTAAAATTGTTGACTGCCATGCCCACTTTTCCCACAATTTATAAAATAGTTTTCAAGCTTCAATGCCGTTTTTTCCGTATCGTACAGTATTGTAGTTTATAACTGATGTGGAGACTAACTATATTAAACTATCCTGAAAGGCGCATTAAAATTGGACTATAAACATGAAAACTAGAAGCGTTACAATATTGATAATTGAACGCAATATCAACCCATAGGTGCAAGCGAGATAGAAACACACAAGCACATGTTCGAACGTTTTCGCTGCCTGTGTGGCGGCAGAGCTGCCCGCGGTCGCTGGCTGCTCCGAATACACACATACATACATATTTGCATCATATACATATTGTCAAACGTATGTGTATTCGAATACAAACAAACAGATGAATGTTTGATTATGCTTAGATTGTTTTTGTTTCAACGTGTTTTAATGCAAGTAAAACACATAGTAATAAGTGGATACCGATTTTAATAATTTAATCGGGACAAATGCAGAGAGTATTATACGGTCGGGCGCGCTCGACTGTACTTTTCTTTCTTGTTTTTTTTTGAATTTTTAATTTTTGGCGTTTCTGGTCATCCTAGACGATTTTAGACCTTATTTTGGAATCACCACATTTTAAAATTTTTACATTTTTCGAACTTTTTTTTGTTTTTTACATTTTTGGCGTTTCTAGTCATCCTAGGCGATTTTAGACCTTATTTTGGAATCACCACTTTTTAAGCCTTGATGATGTTTTTTTTTTTTTTTTTTTTTCCATTTTTTGGCGTTTCTAGTCATCCTAGACGATTTTAGACCTTATTTTGGAATCACCACATTTTAAAATTTTTACATTTTTCGAACTTTTTTTTTGTTTTTTCCATTTTTGGCGTTTCTAGTCATCCTAGACGATTTTAGACCTTATTTTGGAATCACCACATTTTAAAATTTTTACATTTTTCGAACTTTTTTTTTTTTTTTCATTTTTGGCGTTTCTAGTCATCCTAGACGATTTTAGACCTTATTTTGGAATCACCACATTTTAAAATTTTTACATTTTTCGAACTTTTTTTTTTTTTTTTCCATTTTTTGGCGTTTCTAGTCATCCTAGACGATTTTAGACCTTATTTTGGAATCACCACATTTTAAAATTTTTACATTTTTCGAACTTTTTTTTTTTTTTCCATTTTTGGCGTTTCTAGTCATCCTAGACGATTTTGGACCTTATTTTGGAATCACCACATTTTAAGTCTTGACCTTGATTATCTCTATCAAAATTCAACCGATTTTGAATTGGAATACCATTTATTTTGACTTAACTCCATAATAATTACGATTTCGAAAATTTATAAATTTTTCGAACTTATTTTTGTTTTTTCCATTTATTGGCGTTTCTAGTCATCCTAGACGATTTTAGACATTATTTTGGAATCACCACATTTTAAAATTTTTACATTTTTCGATCTTTTTTTTGTTTTTTCCATTTTTTGGCGTTTCTAGTCATCCTAGACGATTTAAGACCTTATTTTGGAATCACCTCATTTTAAGCCTTGATCTTGATTATCTCCATCAAAACTTAACCGATTTTGAAATGGAATACAATTTATATTGACTCAACTCCAAAATAATTATGATTTCGAAAATTTATAAATATTTCAAACTTTTTTTTGTTTTTTTTCATTTTGTGGCGTTTCTAGTCATCCTAGACGATTTTAGACCTTATTTTAGAACCACCACATTTTAAGCCTTAATATTGTTTTTTTTGTTTTTTTCCATTTTTGGCGTTCTAGTCATCCTAGACGATTTTAGACCTTATTTTGGAATCACCACATTTTAAAATTTTTACATTTTTCGAACTTTTTTTTTGTTTTTTCCATTTTTGGCGTTTCTGGTCATCCTAGACGATTTTAGACCTTATTTTGGAATCACCACATTTTAAAATTTTTACATTTTTCGAACTTTTTTTGTTTTTTCCATTTTTTGGCGTTTCTAGTCATCCTAGACGATTTAAGACCTTATTTTGGAATCACCTCATTTTAAGCCTTGATCTTGATTATCTCCATCAAAACTCAACCGATTTTGAATTGGAATACCATTTATTTTGACATAACTCCATAATAATTACGATTTCGAAAATTTATAAATTTTTCGAACTTATTTTTATACTCTCTGCAAGAGTATATTGGGTTTGTGCAAATGTATGTAACAGGCAGAAGGAGGCGTGGCAGACCCCATAAAGTATATATATTCTTGATCAGCATCACAAGCCGAGTCGATATAGCCATGTCCGTCTGTCCGTCTGTCCGTCTGTCCGTCTGTCTGTCTGTCTGTCTGTCTGTCTGTCCGTATGAACAAACAGATTTCAGAGATGGTAAGAGCTACAAGTTCGAGCTTGGTGTCAAACGATCACATATTTAGTCAGTCAATACAAGAATCTTTTTTTTTGATTTCGATGCCACGCCCCATTCGCCCACAATAACAAAAAACTGGACACACCTCGGAAAAAATTGGTGTTTTCGGCAAATATCTCAGTAACTATGGCACCTAGGATCACCAATTCTGGAACGGGAGGTTCGTAGCGACGGCATAGTTGCATTGCCATTTAAAATTTTGGACTGCCACGCCCACTTTTCCCACATTTGATAAAAAAGGCTGGAACCTTCAATGCCGGGTTTGGCGAACTTGTTCGTATCATACAGTATTGTAATTATATAGTTCGTGTGGAGATTAACTATATTAAACTATCCTGAAAGGCGCATTAAAATCGGACTATAAACAAGAAAACTAGAAGCGTTACAATATTGATAATTGAACGCAATATCAACCCACAGGTGCAAGCGAGATAGAAACACACAAGCACATGTTCGAACGTTTTCGCTGCTTGTGTGGCGGCAGCGCTGCCTGCGGTCGCTGGCTGCGCTGAATACACACATACATACATACATATTTGCATCATATACACATTGTCAAACGTATGTGTATTCGAATACAAGAAAACAGATGTGTGTTTGATTATGCTTAATTTGTTTTTGTTTCAACGTGTTTTAATGCAAGTAATTCACATTGTAATATCTCGATACCGATTTTAATAATTTAATCGGGACAAATGCAGAGAGTATTATACGGTCGGGCGCCCTCGACTGTACTTTTCTTTCTTGTTGTTTATTCCATTTTTGGCGTTTCTAGTCATCCTAGACGATTTTAGACCTTATTTTGGAATCACCACATTTTAAAATTTTTACATTTTTCGATTTTTTTGGTTTTTTCCATTTTTTGGCGTTTCTAGTCATCCTAGACGATTTTAGACCTTATTTTGGAATCACCACATTTCAAAATTTTTACATTTTTCGATCTTTTTTTTGTATTTTCCATTTTTGACGTTTCTGGTCATCCTAGACGATTTTAGACCTTATTTTGGAACCACCACATTTTAAGCCTTGATATTGTTTTTTTTTTTTGTTTTTTCCATTTTTTGGCGTTTCTAGTCATCCTAGACGATTTTTGACCTTATTTTGGAATCACCACATTTTAAAATTTTTACATTTTTCGAACTTTTTTTTGTTTTTTCCATTTTTTGGCGTTTCTAGTCATCCTAGACGATTTTTGACCTTATTTTGGAATCACCACATTTTAAAATTTTTACATTTTTCGAACTTTTTTTTGTTTTTTCCATTTTTTGGCGTTTCTAGTCATCCTAGACGATTTAAGACCTTATTTTGGAATCACCTCATTTTAAGCCTTGATCTTGATTATCTCCATCAAAACTTAACCGATTTTGAAATGGAATACCATTTATATTGACTCAACTCCAAAATAATTATGATTTCGAAAATTTATAAATTTGTCAAACTTTTTTTTGTTTTTTCCATTTTTTGGCGTTTCTAGTCATCCTAGACGATTTTAGACCTTATTTTGGAACCACCACATTTTAAGCCTTGATATTGCTTTTTTTGTTTTTTTCCATTTTTGGCGTTCTAGTCATCCTAGACGATTTTAGACCTTATTTTGGAATCACCACATTTTAAAATTTTTACATTTTTCGAACTTTTTTTTGTTTTTTCCATTTTTGGCGTTTCTGGTCATGCAAGACGATTTTTGACCTTATTTTGGAATCACCACATTTTAAAATTTTTACATTTTTCGATTTTTTTGTTTTTTCCATTTTTTGGCGTTTCTAGTCATCCTAGACGATTTTAGACCTTATTTTGGAATCACCACATTTTAAAATTTTTACATTTTTCGATCTTTTTTTTGTTTTTTACATTTTTGGCGTTTCTAGTCATCCTAGACGATTTTAGACCTTATTTTGGAATCACCACATTTTAAGCCTTGATCTTGATTATCTCCTTTAAAACTCAACCGATTTTGAATTGGAATACCATTTATTTTGACATAACTCCATAATAATTACGATTTCGAAAATTTATAAATTTTTCGAACTTATTTTTGTTTTTTCCATTTTTGGCGTTTCTAGTCATCCTAGACGATTTTAGACCTTATTTTGGAATCACCACATTTTAAAATTTTTACATTTTTCGATTTTTTTGGTTTTTTCCATTTTTTGGCGTTTCTAGTCATCCTAGACGATTTTAGACCTTATTTTGGAATCACCACATTTTAAAATTTTTACATTTTTCGATCTTTTTTTTGGGTTTTTTCCATTTTTTGGCGTTTCTAGTCATCCTAGACGATTTTAGACCTTATTTTGGAATCAACACATTTCAAAATTTTTACATTTTTCGAACTTTTTTTTTGTTTTTTTTCCATTTTTTGGCGTTTCTAGTCATCCTAGACAATTTTAGACCTTATTTTGGAATCACCACATTTTAAAATTTTTACATTTTTCGATCATTTTTTTGTTTTTTACATTTTTGGCGTTTCTAGTCATCCTAGACGATTTTAGACCTTATTTTGGAATCACCACATTTTAAGCCTTGATCTTGATTATCTCCTTTAAAACTCAACCGATTTTGAATTGGAATACCATTTATTTTGACATAACTCCATAATAATTACGATTTCGAAAATTTATAAATTTTTCGAACTTATTTTTGTTTTTTTCCATTTTTGGCGTTTCTAGTCATCCTAGACGATTTTAGACCTTATTTTGGAATCACCACATTTTAAAATTTTTACATTTTTCGATTTTTTTGGTTTTTTCCATTTTTTGGCGTTTCTAGTCATCCTAGACGATTTTAGACCTTATTTTGGAATCACCACATTTTAAAATTTTTACATTTTTCGATCTTTTTTTTTTTTTTTTTCCATTTTTTGGCGTTTCTAGTCATCCTAGACGATTTTAGACCTTATTTTGGAATCAACACATTTCAAAATTTTTAAATTTTTCGAACTTTTTTTTTGTTTTTTTTCCATTTTTTGGCGTTTCTAGTCATCCTAGACAATTTTAGACCTTATTTTGGAATCACCACATTTTAAAATTTTTACATTTTTCGATCTTTTTTTTTTTTTTTCATTTTTTGGCGTTTCTAGTCATCCTAGACGATTTTAGACCTTATTTTGGAATCACCACATTTTAAGCCTTGATCTTGATTATCTCCTTTAAAACTCAACCGATTTTGAATTGTAATACCATTTATTTTGACATAACTCCATAATAATTACGATTTCGAAAATTTATAAATTTTTCGAACTTATTTTTGTTTTTTCCATTTTTGGCGTTTCTAGTCATCCTAGACGATTTTAGACCTTATTTTGGAATCACCACATTTTAAAATTTTTACATTTTTCGATTTTTTTGGTTTTTTCCATTTTTTGGCGTTTCTAGTCATCCTAGACGATTTTAGACCTTATTTTGGAATCACCACATTTTAAAATTTTTACATTTTTCGATCTTTTTTTTTGTTTTTTCCATTTTTTGGCGTTTCTAGTCATCCTAGACGATTTTAGACCTTATTTTGGAATCACCACATTTCAAAATTTTTAAATTTTTCGAACTTTTTTTTTGTTTTTTTCCATTTTTTGGCGTTTCTAGTCATCCTAGACAATTTTAGACCTTATTTTGGAACCACCATATTTTAAGCCTTGATCTTGTTTTTTTTTGTTTTTTTCCATTTTTTGGCGTTTCTAGTCATCCTAGACGATTTTTGACCTTATTTTGGAATCACCACATGTTAAAATTTTTACATTTTTCGAACTTTTTTTTTTTTTTCCATTTTTTGGCGTTTCTAGTCATCCTAGACGATTTAAGACCTCATTTTGGAATCACCTCATTTTAAGCCTTGATCTTGATTATCTCCATCAAAACTTAACCGATTTTGAAATGGAATACCATTTATATTGACTCAACTCCAAAATAATTATGATTTCGAAAATTTATAAATTTTTCAAACTTTTTTTTTTTTTTTTCCATTTTTTGGCGTTTCTAGTCATCCTAGACGATTTTAGACCTTATTTTGGAACCACCACATTTTAAGCCTTGATATTGTTTTTTTTTTTTTTTTTTCCATTTTTGGCGTTTCTAGTAATCCTAGACGATTTTAGACCTTATTTTGGAATCACCACATTTTAAAATTTTTACATTTTTCGCCTCTTTTTTTGTTTTTTTCCATTTTTGGCGTTTCTAGTAATCCTAGACGATTTTAGACCTTATTTTGGAATCACCACATTTTAAAATTTTTAAATTTTTCGAACTTTTTTTTTGTTTTTTTTTCCATTTTTTGGCGTTTCTAGTCATCCTAGACAATTTTAGACCTTATTTTGGAACCACCACATTTTAAGCCTTGATCTTGTTTTTTTTTTTTTTTTTTCCATTTTTTGGCGTTTCTAGTCATCCTAGACGATTTTTGACCTTATTTTGGAATCACCACATTTTAAAATTTTTACATTTTTCGAACTTTTTTTTGTTTTTTCCATTTTTTGGCGTTTCTAGTCATCCTAGACGATTTTTGACCTTATTTTGGAATCACCACATTTTAAAATTTTTACATTTTTCGAACTTTTTTTTTGTTTTTTTTTCCATTTTTGGGCGTTTCTAGTCATCCTAGACGATTTTAGACCTTATTTTGGAACCACCACATTTTAAGCCTTGATATTGTTTTTTTTGTTTTTTTCCATTTTTGGCGTTCTAGTCATCCTAGACGATTTTAGACCTTATTTTGGAATCACCACATTTTAAAATTTTTACATTTTTCGAACTTTTTTTTTTTTTTCCATTTTTTGGCGTTTCTAGTCATCCTAGACGATTTTAGACCTTATTTTGGAATCACCACATTTTAAAATTTTTACATTTTTCGATCTTTTTTTTTGTTTTTTACATTTTTGGCGTTTCTAGTCATCCTAGACGATTTTAGACCTTATTTTGGAATCACCACATTTTAAGACTTGATATTGTTTTTTTTGTTTTTTTTTTTTTCCATTTTTTGGCGTTTCTAGTCATCCTAGACGATTTTAGACCTTATTTTGGAACCACCACATTTTAAGCCTTGATATTGTTTTTTTTGTTTTTTTCCATTTTTGGCGTTCTAGTCATCCTAGACGATTTTAGACCTTATTTTGGAATCACCACATTTTAAAATTTTTACATTTTTCGAACTTTTTTTTGTTTTTTCCATTTTTTGGCGTTTCTAGTCATCCTAGACGATTTTAGACCTTATTTTGGAATCACCACATTTTAAAATTTTTACATTTTTCGATCTTTTTTTTTTTTTTTTTTTGTTTTCCATTTTTTGGCGTTTCTAGTCATCCTAGACGATTTTTGACCTTATTTTGGAATCACCACATTTTAAAATTTTTACATTTTTCGAACTTTTTTTTGTTTTTTCCATTTTTTGGCGTTTCTAGTCATCCTAGACGATTTTAGACCTTATTTTGGAATCACCACATTTTAAAATTTTTACATTTTTCGAACTTTTTTTTTTTTTTCCATTTTTTGGCGTTTCTAGTCATCCTAGACGATTTTAGACCTTATTTTGGAATCACCTCATTTTAAGCCTTGATCTTGATTATCTCCATCAAAACTTAACCGATTTTGAAATGGAATACCATTTATATTGACTCAACTCCAAAATAATTATGATTTCGAAAATTTATAAATTTGTCAAACTTTTTTTTTGTTTTTTTTCCATTTTTTGGCGTTTCTAGTCATCCTAGACGATTTTAGACCTTATTTTGGAATCACCACATTTTAAAATTTTTACATTTTTCGAACTTTTTTTTTTTTTTTTTCCATTTTTTGGCGTTTCTAGTCATCCTAGACGATTTTAGACCTTATTTTGGAACCACCACATTTTAAGCCTTGATATTTTGTTTTTTTTGTTTTTTTCCATTTTTGGCGTTTCTAGTCATCCTAGACGATTTTAGACCTTATTTTGGAATCACCACATTTTAAAATTTTTACATTTTTCGAACTTTTTTTTGTTTTTTCCATTTTTTGGCGTTTCTAGTCATCCTAGACGATTTTAGACCTTATTTTGGAATCACCACACTTTTAAAATTTTTACATTTTTCGAACTTTTTTTGTTTTTTTCCATTTTTTGGCGTTTCTAGTCATCCTAGACGATTTTAGACCTTATTTTGGAATCACCACATTTTAAGCCTTGATATTGTTTTTTTTTTTTTTTTTTCCATTTTTTGGCGTTTCTAGTCATCCTAGACGATTTTAGACCTTATTTTGGAATCACCACATTTTAAAATTTTTACATTTTTCGATCTTTTTTTTTGTTTTTTCCATTTTTTGGCGTTTCTAGTCATCCTAGACGATTTTAGACCTTATTTTGGAACCACCACATTTTAAGCCTTGATATTGTTTTTTTTTTTTGGGTTTTTTTTTTTTTCCATTTTTTGGCGTTTCTAGTCATCCTAGACGATTTTAGACCTTATTTTGGAATCACCACATTTTAAAATTTTTACATTTTTCGAACTTTTTTTTTTTTTTTTCCATTTTTTGGCGTTTCTAGTCATCCTAGACGATTTTAGACCTTATTTTGGAATCACCACATTTTAAAATTTTTACATTTTTCGAACTTTTTTTTGTTTTTTCCATTTTTTGGCGTTTCTAGTCATCCTAGACGATTTTAGACCTTATTTTGGAATCACCTCATTTTAAGCCTTGATCTTGATTATCTCCATCAAAACTTAACCGATTTTGAAATGGAATACCATTTATATTGACTCAACTCCAAAATAATTATGATTTCGAAAATTTATAAATTTGTTCAAACTTTTTTTTTTTTTTTTCCATTTTTTGGCGTTTCTAGTCATCCTAGACGATTTTAGACCTTATTTTGGAATCACCACATTTTAAAATTTTTACATTTTTCGAACTTTTTTTTTTTTTTTTCCATTTTTTGGCGTTTCTAGTCATCCTAGACGATTTTAGACCTTATTTTGGAACCACCACATTTTAAAAATTTAGCCTTGATATTGTTTTTTTTTTTTCCATTTTTTGGCGTTTCTAGTCATCCTAGACGATTTTAGACCTTATTTTGGAATCACCACATTTTAAAATTTTTACATTTTTCGAACTTTTTTTTTTTTTTTTCCATTTTTTGGCGTTTCTAGTCATCCTAGACGATTTTTGACCTTATTTTGGAATCACCACATTTTAAAATTTTTACATTTTTCGATTTTTTTGTTTTTTCCATTTTTTGGCGTTTCTAGTCATCCTAGACGATTTTAGACCTTATTTTGGAATCACCACATTTTAAGCCTTGATCTTGATTATCTCCATCAAAACTCAACCGATTTTGAATTGGAATACCATTTATTTTGACATAACTCCATAATAATTATGATTTCGAAAATTTATAAATTTGTCAAACTTTTTTTTTTTTTTCCATTTTTTGGCGTTTCTAGTCATCCTAGACGATTTTAGACCTTATTTTGGAATCACCACATTTTAAAATTTTTACATTTTTCGAACTTTTTTTTTTTTTTTCTTTCTTGATCTTGATTATCTCCATCAAAACTCAACCGATTTTGAATTGAATACCATTTATTTTGACATAACTCCATAATAATTTAGACATTTTGGAAAATTTTATAAATTTTTCGAACTTATTTTTGGTTTTTTCCATTTTTTGGCGTTTCTAGTCATCCTAGACGATTTTAGACCTTATTTTGGAATCACCACATTTTAAAATTTTTACATTTTTCGATTTTTTTTTTTTTTCCATTTTTTGGCGTTTGTAGTCATCCTAGACGATTTTAGACCTTATTTTGGAATCACCACATTTCAAAATTTTTACATTTTTCGAACTTTTTTTTGTTTCTTTCCATTTTTTGTCGTTTCTGGTCATCCTAGACGATTTTAGACCTTTTTTTGGAATCACCACATTTTAAAATTTTTACATTTTTCGAACTTTTTTTTGTTTTTTCCATTTTTTGGCGTTTCTAGTCATCCTAGACGATTTTAGACCTTATTTTGGAATCACCACATTTTAAGACTTTTACATATTTGATTTTTTTTTTTTTTTTTTCCATTTTTTGGCGTTTCTAGTCATCCTAGACGATTTTAGACCTTTTTTTGGAATCACCACATTTTAAAATTTTTACATTTTTCGAACTTTTTTTTGTTTTTTCCATTTTTTGGCGTTTCTAGTCATCCTAGACGATTTAAGACCTTATTTTGGAATCGCCTCATTTTAAGCCTTGATCTTGATTATCTCCATCAAAACTTAACCGATTTTGAAATGGAATACCATTTATATTGACTCAACTCCAAAATAATTATGATTTCGAAAATTTATAAATTTTTCAAACTTTTTTTTTTTTTTTTCATTTTTTGGCGTTTCTAGTCATCCTAGACGACTTTAGACCTTATTTTGGAACCACCACATTTTAAACCCTTGATATTGTTTTTTTTTTTTTTTTTCCATTTTTTGGCGTTTCTAGTCATCCTAGACGATTTTAGACCTTATTTTGGAATCACCACATTTTAAAATTTTTACATTTTTCGAACTTTTTTTTTTTTTTTCCATTTTTTGGCGTTTCTAGTCATCCTAGACGATTATAGACCTTATTTTGGAACCACCACATTTTAAAACTTTTGATATTTGTTTTTGTTTTTTTCCATTTTTTGGCGTTCTAGTCATCCTAGACGATTTGGAATCACCACTATTTAAAATTTTTACATTTTTCGAACTTTTTTTTGTTTTTTCCATTTTTGGCGTTTCTGGTCATGCTAGACGATTTTTGACCTTATTTTGGAATCAGCACATTTTAAAATTTTTACATTTTTCGATTTTTTTTTTTTTTTTCCATTTTTTGGCGTTTCTAGTCATCCTAGACGATTTTAGACCTTATTTTGGAATCACCACATTTTAAGCCTTGATCTTGATTATCTCCATCAAAACTCAACCGATTTTGAATTGGAATACCATTTATTTTGACATAACTCCATAATAATTACGATTTCGAAAATTTATAAATTTTTCGAACTTATTTTTGTTTATTCCATTTTTGGCGTTTCTAGTCATCCTAGACGATTTTAGACCTTATTTTGGAATCACCACATTTTAAAATTTTTACATTTTTCGATTTTTTTGGTTTTTTCCATTTTTTGGCGTTTCTAGTCATCCTAGACGATTTTAGACCTTATTTTGGAATCACCACATTTTAAAATTTTTACATTTTTCGATCTTTTTTTTTTTTTTTTCCATTTTTTGGCGTTTCTAGTCATCCTAGACGATTTTAGACCTTATTTTGGAATCACCACATTTCAAAATTTTTACATTTTTCGATCTTTTTTTTTGTATTTTCCATTTTTGACGTTTCTGGTCATCCTAGACGATTTTAGACCTTATTTTGGAATCACCACATTTTAAAATTTTTAAATTTTTCGAACTTTTTTTTTGTTTTTTTTTCCATTTTTTGGCGTTTCTAGTCATCCTAGACGATTTTAGACCTTATTTTGGAACCACCACATTTTAAGCCTTGATATTGTTTTTTTTTTTTTTTTTTTCCATTTTTTGGCGTTTCTAGTCATCCTAGACGATTTTTGACCTTATTTTGGAATCACCACATTTTAAAATTTTTACATTTTTCGAACTTTTTTTTGTTTTTTCCATTTTTTGGCGTTTCTAGTCATCCTAGACGATTTAAGACCTTATTTTGGAATCACCTCATTTTAAGCCTTGATCTTGATTATCTCCATCAAAACTTAACCGATTTTGAAATGGAATACCATTTATATTGACTCAACTCCAAAATAATTATGATTTCGAAAATTTATAAATTTTTCAAACTTTTTTTTTTTTTTTTCCATTTTTTGGCGTTTCTAGTCATCCTAGACGATTTTAGACCTTATTTTGGAACCACCACATTTTAAGCCTTGATATTGTTTTTTTTTTTGTTTTTTTCCATTTTTGGCGTTCTAGTCATCCTAGACGATTTTAGACCTTATTTTGGAATCACCACATTTTAAAATTTTTACATTTTTCGAACTTTTTTTTGTTTTTTCCATTTTTTGGCGTTTTTAGTCATCCTAGACGATTATAGACCTTATTTTGGAATCACCACATTTTAAAATTTTTACATTTTTCGATCTTTTTTTTTTTTTTTTCATTTTTTGGCGTTTCTAGTCATCCTAGACGATTTTAGACCTTATTTTGGAATCACCACATTTTAAAATTTTTAAATTTTTCGAACTTTTTTTTTTTTTTTTTTCCATTTTTTGGCGTTTCTAGTCATCCTAGACGATTTTTGACCTTATTTTGGAATCACCACATTTTAAAATTTTTACATTTTTCGAACTTTTTTTTGTTTTTTCCATTTTTTGGCGTTTCTAGTCATCCTAGACGATTTAAGACCTCATTTTGGAATCACCTCATTTTAAGCCTTGATCTTGATTATCTCCATCAAAACTTAACCGATTTTGAAATGGAATACCATTTATATTGACTCAACTCCAAAATAATTATGATTTCGAAAATTTATAAATTTTTCAAACTTTTTTTTTGTTTTTTTTCCATTTTTTGGCGTTTCTAGTCATCCTAGACGACTTTAGACCTTATTTTGGAACAACCACATTTTAAGCCTTGATATTGTTTTTTTTGTTTTTTTTCCATTTTTGGCGTTCTAGTCATCCTAGACGATTTTAGACCTTATTTTGGAATCACCACATTTTAAAATTTTTACATTTTTCGAACTTTTTTTTGTTTTTTCCATTTTTTGGCGTTTTTAGTCATCCTAGACGATTATAGACCTTATTTTGGAATCACCACATTTTAAAATTTTTACATTTTTCGATCTTTTTTTTTGTTTTTACATTTTTGGCGTTTCTAGTCATCCTAGACGATTTTAGACCTTATTTTGGAATCACCACATTTTAAGACTTGATATTGTTTTTTTTGTTTTTTTTTCATTTTTTGGGCGTTTCTAGTCATCCTAGACGATTTTAGACCTTATTTTGGAATCACCACATTTTAAAATTTTTACATTTTTCGACTCTTTTTTTTGTTTTTCCATTTTTTGGCGTTTCTAGTCGTCCTAGACGATTTTAGACCTTATTTTGGAATCACCACATTTTAAAATTTTTACATTTTTCGAACTTTTTTTTGTTTTTTTCCATTTTTTGGCGTTTCTAGTCATCCTAGACGATTTTAGACCTTATTTTGGAATCACCACATTTTAAAATTTTTACATTTTTGGATATTTTTTTTGTTTTTTCCATTTTTTGGCGTTTCTAGTCATCCTAGACGATTTTTGACCTTATTTTGGAATCACCACATTTTAATATTTTTACATTTTTCGAACTTTTTTTTGTTTTTTCCATTTTTTGGCGTTTCTAGTCATCCTAGACGATTTAAGACCTCATTTTGGAATCACCTCATTTTAAGCCTTGATCTTGATTATCTCCATCAAAACTTAACCGATTTTGAAATGGAATACCATTTATATTGACTCAACTCCAAAATAATTATGATTTCGAAAATTTATAAATTTTTCAAACTTTTTTTTTGTTTTTTTCCATTTTTTGGCGTTTCTAGTCATCCTAGACGACTTTAGACCTTATTTTGGAACCACCACATTTTAAGCCTTGATATTTTGATTTTTTTTTTTTTTTTTTTCCATTTTTGGCGTTTCTAGTCATCCTAGACGATTTTAGACCTTATTTTGGAATCACCACATTTTAAAATTTTTACATTTTTCGAACTTTTTTTTTTTTTTTCCATTTTTTGGCGTTTCTAGTCATCCTAGACGATTTTAGACCTTATTTTGGAATCACCACATTTTAAAATTTTTACATTTTTCGATCTTTTTTTTGTTTTTCCATTTTTGGCGTTTCTAGTCATCCTAGACGATTTTAGACCTTATTTTGGAATCACCACATTTTAAGACTTGATATTGTTTTTTTTTTTTTTTTTTCCATTTTTTGGCGTTTCTAGTCATCCTAGACGATTTTAGACCTTATTTTGGAATCACCACATTTTAAAATTTTTACATTTTTCGATTTTTTTTTTTGTTTTTCCATTTTTGGCGTTTCTAGTCATCCTAGACGATTTTAGACCTTATTTTGGAATCACCACATTTTAAAATTTTTACATTTTTCGAACTTTTTTTTGGTGTTTTTTCCATTTTTTGGCGTTTCTAGTCATCCTAGACGATTTTAGACCTTATTTTGGAATCACCACATTTTAAAATTTTTACATTTTTGGATATTTTTTTTGTTTTTTTCCATTTTTTGGCGTTTCTAGTCATCCTAGACGATTTTAGACCTTATTTTGGAATCACCACATTTCAAAATTTTTACATTTTTCGAACTTTTTTTTGTTTTTTCCATTTTTTGGCGTTTCTAGTCATCCTAGACGATTTTAGACCTTATTTTGGAACCACCACATTTTAAGCCTTGATATTGTTTTTTTTTTTTTTGTTTTTTCCATTTTTTGGTGTTTCTAGTCATCCTAGACGATTTTAGACCTTATTTTGGAATCACCACATTTCAAAATTTTTACATTTTTCGAACTTTTTTTTTTTTTTTCCATTTTTTGGCGTTTCTAGTCATCCTAGACGATTTTAGACCTTATTTTGGAATCACCACATTTTAAAATTTTTACATTTTTCGAACTTTTTTTGTTTTTTCCATTTTTTGGCGTTTCTAGTCATCCTAGACGATTTTAGACCTTATTTTGGAATCACCTCATTTTAAGCCCTTGATCTTGATTATCTTCTTTTCCATTAAAACATAAGCGTTTCTTGAAATGGAAGACCATTTATATTGACCTTATTTCAAAATACTTATGATTTCGAAAATTTATAAATTTTTCAAACTTTTTTTTGTTTTTTCCATTTTTTGGCGTTTCTAGTCATCCTAGACGATTTTAGACCTTATTTTGGAATCACCACATTTTAAGCCTTGATATTGTTTTTTTTTGTTTTTTTTTTTTTCCATTTTTTTGCGTTTCTAGTCATCCTAGACGATTTTAGACCTTATTTTGGAATCACCTCATTTTAAGCCTTGATCTTGATTATCTCCATCAAAACTTAACCGATTTTGAAATGGAATACCATTTATATTGACTCAACTCCAAAATAATTATGATTTCGAAAATTTATAAATTTTTCAAACTTTTTTTTGTTTTTTCCATTTTTTGGCGTTTCTAGTCATCCTAGACGATTTAAGACCTTATTTTGGAATCACCACATTTTAAAATTTTTACATTTTTCGAATTTTTTTTGTTTTTTCCATTTTTTGGCGTTTCTAGTCATCCTAGACGATTTAAGACCTTATTTTGGAATCACCTCATTTTAAGCCTTGATCTTGATTATCTCCATCAAAACTTAACCGATTTTGAAATGGAATACCATTTATATTGACTCAACTCCAAAATAATTATGATTTCGAAAATTTATAAATTTTTCAAACTTTTTTTGTTTTTTCCATTTTTTGGCGTTTTTAGTCATCCTAGACGATTTTAGACCTTATTTTGGAATCACCACATTTTAAGCGTTGATATTGTTTTTTTTTGTTTTTTCCATTTTTTGGCGTTTCTAGTCATCCTAGACGATTTTAGACCTTATTTTGGAATCACCACATTTTAAAATTTTTTACATTTTTCGAACTTTTCTTTGTTTTTTTCCATTTTTTGGCGTTTCTAGTCATCCTAGACGATTTTAGACCTTATTTTGGAATCACCACATTTTAAAATTTTTACATTTTTCGAACTTTTTTTTGTTTTTTCCATTTTTTGGCGTTTCTAGTCATCCTAGACGATTTTAGACCTTATTTTGGAATCACCACATTTTAAGCCTTGATATTGTTTTTTTTTTTTTTTTTTTTCCATTTTTTGGCGTTTCTAGTCATCCTAGACGATTTTAGACCTTATTTTGGAATCACCACATTTTAAAATTTTTTACATTTTTCGAACTTTTTTTTTGTTTATTTCCGTTTTTTGGCGTTTCTAGTCATCCTAGACGATTTTAGACCTTATTTTGGAATCACCACATTTTAAAATTTTTACATTTTTCGATCTTTTTTTTGTTTTTTCCATTTTTGGCGTTTCTAGTCATCCTAGACGATTTTAGACCTTATTTTGGAATCACCACATTTTAAGCCTTGATCTTGATTATCTTTGTCAAAACTCAACCGATTTTGAATTGGAAAACCATTTATATTGACTCAACTCCAAAATAATTATGATTTCGAAAATTTATAAATTTTTCAAACTTTTTTTTGTTTTTTCCATTTTTTGGCGTTTCTAGTCATCCTAGACGATTTTAGACCTTATTTTGCAATCACCACATTTTAAAATTTTTAAAATTTTAAAATTTTTACATTTTTCGATCGTTTTTTCTGTTTTTTTTCCATTTTTGGCGCTTCTAGTCATCCTAGACGATTTTAGACCTTCTTTTGGAATCACCACATTTTAAGCCTTGATATTGTTTTTTTTGTTTTTTTTTTCCATTTTTTGGCGTTTCTAGTCATCCTAGACGATTTTAGACCTTATTTTGGAATCACCACATTTTAAAATTTTTACATTTTTCGAACTTTTTTTTTGTTTTTTTCCGTTTTTTGGCGTTTCTAGTCATCCTAGACGATTTAAGACCTTATTTTGGAATCACCACATTTTAAAATTTTTACATTTTTCGATCTTTTTTTTTGTTTTTTCCATTTTTTGGCGTTTCTAGTCATCCTAGACGATTTTAGACCTTATTTTGGAATCACCACATTTTAAGCCTTGATATTGTTTTTTTTTTTTTTTTTTTTCCATTTTTTGGCGTTTCTAGTCATCCTAGACGATTTTAGACCTTATTTTGGAATCACCACATTTTAAGCCTTGATATTGATTATCTCCGTCAAAACTCAACCGATTTTGAATTGGAAAACCATTTATATTGACTCAACTCCAAAATAATTATGATTTCGAAAATTTATAAATTTTTCAAACTTTTTTTGTTTTTTCCATTTTTTGGCGTTTCTAGTCATCCTAGACGATTTTAGACCTTATTTTGGAATCACCACATTTTAAAATTTTTACATTTTTCGATCTTTTTTTTTTTTTTTCCATTTTTGGCGTTTCTAGTCATCCTAGACGATTTTAGACCTTATTTTGGAATCACCACATTTTAAGCCTTGATTTTGTTTTTTTTTTTTTTTTTTTCATTTTTTGGCGTTTCTAGTCATCCTAGACGATTTTAGACCTTATTTTGGAATCACCACAATTTAAAATTTTTACGTTTATCGAACTTTTTTTGTTTTTTCCATTTTTGGCGTTTCTAGTCATTCTAGACGATTTTAGACCTTAGTTTGGAATCATCACATTTTAAGCCTTGATCTTGATTATCTCCGTCAAAACTCAACCGATTTTGAAATTGAATACCATTTATATTGACTCAACTCCAAAATAATTATGATTTCGAAATTTTATAAATTTTTCGAGCTTTTTTTTGTTTATTCCCTTTTTTGGCGTTTCTAGTCATCCTAGACGATTTTAGACCTTATTTTGGAATCACCACAATTTAAAATTTTTACGTTTATCGAACTTTTTTTGTTTTTTCCATTTTTGGCGTTTCTAGTCATCCTAGACGATTTTAGACCTTATTTTGGAATCACCACATTTTATGTTGTGATGTTTTCTGTATAAGCGCGATTTATTCAATGGCAAATTCAACTTGGTTGCGCTGCCAGATCGTTTTATAATTTTACATAAGCTTAACATAGTATTTTGTGTTGCCACATTAATATACCAAATATTTTAACACCTCTTCTCAATACAAAATTACATTGATTTATGTAAACCTGTCATGTTTAACAATTTCATATGCTTTTGCTTATTCAAATTCTTAGTACAAATGTCTGCTATCATATTTGTTGTATCCACATACTTTAAAACTATTTCGTCTTTATCAACTAATTCTCGAATGAAATGATAACGTATGTCGATATGTTTGCTTCTTGCATGATACATATGATTCTTAGCTAAATGCTGCGCACTGAGATTGTCTCCATAAATGCACAACGGATGATCGAAAGGAAAACACCCAATTTCCTTAACGAGTCTTCTTAAGTACACCGCTTCTTTAGCCGCTGCCGCCATTGCCATGTACTCCGCCTCGGTGCTGCTCAGGGCCACTGTCGACTGTTTATGCGATTCCCAGGAAAACACTGCTCCAGCCAGAATGAACAAATAACCTGTAAAAGACTTTCGATCGATAATATTACCTCCCCAGTCGGCATCCGTATAGCCCTCGATTAACTTGTTCGTCTTATGATAGTGCAACTTGTAATGCTTTGTGCTGGATAAATAACGCAGTATGTGTTTTGCGCTATTCTCATCTTCGCTCGATGGGTTCTTATTCTTCTGTGAAAGCTTCGATACCGAATGAAGAATATCTGGTCGTGTAGATATAGCTAAGTACATCAAACTTCCAATCAGCGCCTGGTATTTTGTTGCATCTACTGGCTTGGACTCGTCTGAAACTTTCACCTGATATCCAGCATCCAAAGGGGTCGCTGCGGATCTGCAGTTCTGTATATTGTATTGATACAACATCATATCAATACTATATATTTGGATTGATGCACAATCACATCGCCAGTCGGTGCAGGACGTTTTACTTCAAAACCAAGAAAGCTGCTTACTGCTCCTTTGTCGATTGACTTAAACTGGCTTCCGATGTATTTCTTGATGTCGTCAAGATCCTGGAGATTTTTGCTCGCTACGAGTATGTCATCGACATATACTGCTACAAGATTAATGTTATCGCCGACAAGCATTGTATACAGGCATGGCTCGTTGCTGCAAGGTTGAAATCCGTATTTCTTTAGAACATCATCTAACTTTGAATTCCATTCGCGGCCGGATTGCTTCAAACCATAGATTGCCTTGCTTAGCTTTGCCACTCGTTTAGGATACTCCTTGCTGATAAACATCTCGGGCTGGGTCATGTAAATTTCGTCGCTTAAATCACTATTTAAGTACGCCGTGCACACATCCATTTGGTGCAAATATAGTTCGAACTCCGCTGCCAATGCGAAAACCATGCGTATTGTTGCGTAACGCACTACAGGTGAGAATGTTTCTTCATAGTTGATTCCATATTGCTGGCTACATCCCTTAGCCACAAGCCTTGCCTTGAATCGATCTATGAAACCATCTGCATCTCCTTTCAAGCTGTATACCCACTTGCATCCGATTGTTTTCTTGCCGGGAGGCAGGTCGACCAATGTCCATGTATTGTTAGCTATCAGCGAGTCGTACTCAACCTGCATTGCCTTCTTCCAGTTCTCCATATTATCCGATGCTAGTGCCACTTTTAAGGTTTCTGGAACTTTAACCTCTTCTATTTTCTGCATCACGTTGATAATATTTTTCTGCTTTGTCGGTCTGCCCGGTCTTCCAGATCGAATTATACGTGGACGCCCAGGTCCATATATTGGGGTGTTACCATTATCCCTTGTTGGTTCTGTTTGTGTTTCAGTCTCCTCCAGACTGTGATACTCCTCAGCATCTCCACTATTGCTTTCAGATCTTTCTTCAGTGTCTTTCTCTTCAGAGTTTGACAAGTCCATTTCTTCAGCCTCGCTCTGAATCACAGTAGAAACATCAGTGATTTGAGTTCCCATTAGAATGTCTTCATCGAACTTAACGTCTCGTTTAACTACGATCTTTCGTTGCTCTTGGTCATATAGTCTGTAACCTTTAGTTCCGGTACTATACCCTACAAATATGTATTCCTTGCCTTTAGCAACGAACTTACGTTTTTGCGTTTTATCCAGACCAACTGCTAAACATCCGAATACCTTGAAGTGCTTGACCATTGGTTTCCTCTGAAACCATGTTTCAAACGGGGTTGCGTCTTGAAGAGCTCTTGTTGTTGTGCGGTTTCTAATGTATGTCGCACATGCACACGCCTCTGCCCAGAACTTTTCTTCGAGTCCGGAGTGAACGAGCAAACACCGAGCCATTTCCACTAGCGTACGATTGAAACGCTCAGCTACGCCATTCTGTTGTGGCGTATGTGGAACTGTCAGCTGTCGTTTGATGCCTTCACCTTTCAAATATCGCTCGAATTCGTTGCTTAAATACTCGCCACCGTTATCACTTCTAAGTGTCTTAATCTTGTGTCCGGTTTGCTTCTCAACATATGATTTATAGTTTTTAAAATGTTGCAGCACTTCACTTTTATTTTGTATGAAAAATACTGTTGCGTATCTGGACTTATCGTCAATAAATGTTAGAAAATATTTTGACCCGCCGATTGATTTCGTATTAAATGGTCCGCACACATCCGAGTGTATTATTTCTAAAACATTTTTCGCACGGTAACTTGCCTCTGTAAAAGGCTGTGAGCAAATTTTACTTTTCATACATGACACACACGTAAGGTTTACCGTCGGCTGAAATTTCTCGATACCTTGTACGATTTCGTTAGATGCCATTTTATACAGGCTTTGCATATTTACATGTCCAAATCTATTATGCCACTTAATACTGTTCTCGACGCACGATAGGTATACCGACTGCAAAACATTTTTAAACATATACAAGCCGTTATCTTTATTTGCAATTGCGATCACCTCGTTATTGTCTTTTATTTTAACTATTGCAAATTTGCTACCGAAAACAATCTGAAGTCCGTTTTCCGCACCCTTGCTAACTGAGAAAAAATTTGTTTGTAAATCCGGTACATGTAATACGTTTTTCAAATTAAACACGGATTTATTTGTTTTAATGCGTACTTTGCCTATACCTACAGCATCGATTGATTTATTTCCCGCAACTAACACTTTCTCATGAGCTTCTGTATATTCGACGAATAGTTCTCGATTGTTGCACATGTGTGTGGTAGCACCACTGTCCACGCACCATAAATCGCTGTGTGTATTTTGCTTACTGTAAAAGAGAGCAGCGTTTGGTGACACACATACAAACGAACGATGTTTTTCTCCCTCTTCTTTTGGCACTGTTTCTACGTCTTTCTGTTTGTTTTGGCGACACGCCGCCGCGACGTGTCCGCGCTTGCCGCATACGAAACATTTTCCCTTTGCGGTACTTCTTTTCGCGTCACTTGCCTTATTTTCTTTGTTCTTCACCATGTATGCTTGTTGTGTAGCATTTTCGTCTTTCGCGTTAATTCGTCGATCTGCTTCTTCCAAGAATTTATTTCGCAACATGTTGAAATTTGGAAGCTCATCGCGAATTTCCATAGCTATGACAAAGTTTTCGAATGATTGTGGTAGGCTCGACAACAGTATTATGACGACAACTTCATCATTTAGTACCACATTGACTTCTTTAAGTTTGTCAATCACATTTTCGAAATCATTCATGTATTTAACCGCGTTCATATCTTCCGACAAACGAAGATTTAATAATGATTTATACAACGAAACTTTTCGCGCCGGTCCACTTGGCTCGTGTACTTGCTTTAGTTTTTGCCACGCTTCTGCTGACGTACTGCAGTTTTTAATATAGTTTAGCTGTGTAGGCTTAACACTTAATGTTATTGTTGCTAATGCTTTTTCATCAGCTCTTTCCCAATTACTACTGTCCGACTCTGGCTTTACTTCGACACCACTAGTAATTTTCCATGCATCAGAGTGAACTAGCACACTGCGCATTTGGACACACCAAATTGCATAGTTTTTGTCGTCAAGTTTTTCGATTGAATACAAATTGTTGTTTGCCATTTTCACTAATTATTTGTCGACACACGAGAAATAAAAAGCTGGACACACGAAGATTCTTTACTGTATTGAATTCATCTGGGCCCATAACCTGTTGTGATGTTTTCTGTATAAGCGCGATTTATTCAATGGCAAATTCAACTTGGTAGCGCTGCCAGATCGTTTTATAATTTTACATAAGCTTAACATAGTATTTTGTGTTGCCACATTAATATACCAAATATTTTAACACCTCTTCTCAATACAAAATTACATTGATTTATGTAGTGTTCTTTAAACCTGTCATGTTTAACAATTTCATATGCTTTTGCTTATTCAAATTCTTAGTACAAATGTCTGCTATCATATTTGTTGTATCCACATACTTTAAAACTATTTCGTCTTTATCAACTAATTCTCGAATGAAATGATAACGTATGTCGATATGTTTGCTTCTTGCATGATACATATGATTCTTAGCTAAATGCTGCGCACTGAGGTTGTCTCCATAAATGCACAACGGATGATCGGAAGGAAAACACCCAATTTCCTTAACGAGTCTTCTTAAGTACACCGCTTCTTTAGCCGCTGCCGCCATTGCCATGTACTCCGCCTCGGTGCTGCTCAGGGCCACTGTCGACTGTTTATGCGATTCCCAGGAAAACACTGCTCCAGCCAGAATGAACAAATAACCTGTAAAAGACTTTCGATCGATAATATTACCTCCCCAGTCGGCATCCGTATAGCCCTCGATTAACTTGTTCGTCTTATGATAGTGCAACTTGTAATGCTTTGTGCTGGATAAATAACGCAGTATGTGTTTTGCGCTATTCTCATCTTCGCTCGATGGGTTCTTATTCTTCTGTGAAAGCTTCGATACCGAATGAAGAATATCTGGTCGTGTAGATATAGCTAAGTACATCAAACTTCCAATCAGCGCCTGGTATTTTGTTGCATCTACTGGCTTGGACTCGTCTGAAACTTTCACCTGATATCCAGCATCCAAAGGGGTCGCTGCGGATCTGCAGTTCTGTATATTGTATTGATACAACATCATATCAATACTATATATTTGGATTGATGCACAATCACATCGCCAGTCGGTGCAGGACGTTTTACTTCAAAACCAAGAAAGCTGCTTACTGCTCCTTTGTCGATTGACTTAAACTGGCTTCCGATGTATTTCTTGATGTCGTGAAGATCCTGGAGATTTTTGCTCGCTACGAGTATGTCATCGACATATACTGCTACAAGATTAATGTTATCGCCGACAAGCATTGTATACAGGCATGGCTCGTTGCTGCAAGGTTGAAATCCGTATTTCTTTAGAACATCATCTAACTTTGAATTCCATTCGCGGCCGGATTGCTTCAAACCATAGATTGCCTTGCTTAGCTTTGCCACTCGTTTAGGATACTCCTTGCTGATAAACATCTCGGGCTGGGTCATGTAAATTTCGTCGCTTAAATCACTATTTAAGTACGCCGTGCACACATCCATTTGGTGCAAATATAGTTCGAACTCCGCTGCCAATGCGAAAACCATGCGTATTGTTGCGTAACGCACTACAGGTGAGAATGTTTCTTCATAGTTGATTCCATATTGCTGGCTACATCCCTTAGCCACAAGCCTTGCCTTGAATCGATCTATGAAACCATCTGCATCTCCTTTCAAGCTGTATACCCACTTGCATCCGATTGTTTTCTTGCCGGGAGGCAGGTCGACCAATGTCCATGTATTGTTAGCTATCAGCGAGTCGTACTCAACCTGCATTGCCTTCTTCCAGTTCTCCATATTATCCGATGCTAGTGCCACTTTTAAGGTTTCTGGAACTTTAACCTCTTCTATTTTCTGCATCACGTTGATAATATTTTTCTGCTTTGTCGGTCTGCCCGGTCTTCCAGATCGAATTATACGTGGACGCCCAGGTCCATATATTGGGGTGTTACCATTATCCCTTGTTGGTTCTGTTTGTGTTTCAGTCTCCTCCAGACTGTGATACTCCTCAGCATCTCCACTATTGCTTTCAGATCTTTCTTCAGCGTCTTTCTCTTCAGAGTTTGACAAGTCCATTTCTTCAGCCTCGCTCTGAATCACAGTAGAAACATCAGTGATTTGAGTTCCCATTAGAATGTCTTCATCGAACTTAACGTCTCGTTTAACTACGATCTTTCGTTGCTCTTGGTCATATAGTCTGTAACCTTTAGTTCCGGTACTATACCCTACAAATATGTATTCCTTGCCTTTAGCAACGAACTTACGTTTTTGTGTTTTATCCAGACCAACTGCTAAACATCCGAATACCTTGAAGTGCTTGACCATTGGTTTCCTCTGAAACCATGTTTCAAACGGGGTTGCGTCTTGAAGAGCTCTTGTTGTTGTGCGGTTTCTAATGTATGTCGCACATGCACACGCCTCTGCCCAGAACTTTTCTTCGAGTCCGGAGTGAACGAGCAAACACCGAGCCATTTCCACTAGCGTACGATTGAAACGCTCAGCTACGCCATTCTGTTGTGGCGTATGTGGAACTGTCAGCTGTCGTTTGATGCCTTCACCTTTCAAATATCGCTCGAATTCGTTGCTTAAATACTCGCCACCGTTATCACTTCTAAGTGTCTTAATCTTGTGTCCGGTTTGCTTCTCAACATATGATTTATAGTTTTTAAAATGTTGCAGCACTTCACTTTTATTTTGTATGAAAAATACTGTTGCGTATCTGGACTTATCGTCAATAAATGTTAGAAAATATTTTGACCCGCCGATTGATTTCGTATTAAATGGTCCGCACACATCCGAGTGTATTATTTCTAAAACATTTTTCGCACGGTAACTTGCCTCTGTAAAAGGCTGTGAGCAAATTTTACTTTTCATACATGACACACACGTAAGGTTTACCGTCGGCTGAAATTTCTCGATACCTTGTACGATTTCGTTAGATGCCATTTTATACAGGCTTTGCATATTTACATGTCCAAATCTATTATGCCACTTAATACTGTTCTCGACGCACGATAGGTATACCGACTGCAAAACATTTTTAAACATATACAAGCCGTTATCTTTATTTGCAATTGCGATCACCTCGTTATTGTCTTTTATTTTAACTATTGCAAATTTGCTACCGAAAACAATCTGAAGTCCGTTTTCCGCACCCTTGCTAACTGAGAAAAAATTTGTTTGTAAATCCGGTACATGTAATACGTTTTTCAAATTAAACACGGATTTATTTGTTTTAATGCGTACTTTGCCTATACCTACAGCATCGATTGATTTATTTCCCGCAACTAACACTTTCTCATGAGCTTCTGTATATTCGACGAATAGTTCTCGATTGTTGCACATGTGTGTGGTAGCACCACTGTCCACGCACCATAAATCGCTGTGTGTATTTTGCTTACTGTAAAAGAGAGCAGCGTTTGGTGACACACATACAAACGAACGATGTTTTTCTCCCTCTTCTTTCGGCACTGTTTCTACGTCTTTCTGTTTGTTTTGGCGACACGCCGCCGCGAAGTGTCCGCGCTTGCCGCATACGAAACATTTTCCCTTTGCGGTACTTCTTTTCGCGTCACTTGCCTTATTTTCTTTGTTCTTCACCATGTATGCTTGTTGTGTAGCATTTTCGTCTTTCGCGTTAATTCGTCGATCTGCTTCTTCCAAGAATTTATTTCGCAACATGTTGAAATTTGGAAGCTCATCGCGAATTTCCATAGCTATGACAAAGTTTTCGAATGATTGTGGTAGGCTCGACAACAGTATTATGACGACAACTTCATCATTTAGTACCACATTGACTTCTTTAAGTTTGTCAATCACATTTTCGAAATCATTCATGTATTTAACCGCGTTCATATCTTCCGACAAACGAAGATTTAATAATGATTTATACAACGAAACTTTTCGCGCCGGTCCACTTGGCTCGTGTACTTGCTTTAGTTTTTGCCACGCTTCTGCTGACGTACTGCAGTTTTTAATATAGTTTAGCTGTGTAGGCTTAACACTTAATGTTATTGTTGCTAATGCTTTTTCATCAGCTCTTTCCCAATTACTACTGTCCGACTCTGGCTTTACTTCGACACCACTAGTAATTTTCCATGCATCAGAGTGAACTAGCACACTGCGCATTTGGACACACCAAATTGCATAGTTTTTGTCGTCAAGTTTTTCGATTGAATACAAATTGTTGTTTGCCATTTTCACTAATTATTTGTCGACACACGAGAAATAAAAAGCTGGACACACGAAGATTCTTTACTGTATTGAATTCATCTGGGCCCATAACCTGTTGTGATGTTTTCTGTATAAGCGCGATTTATTCAATGGCAAATTCAACTTGGTAGCGCTGCCAGATCGTTTTATAATTTTACATAAGCTTAACATAGTATTTTGTGTTGCCACATTAATATACCAAATATTTTAACATTTTAAGCCTTGATATTGTTTTTTTTTTTTTTTTTTCCATTTTTTTGCGTTTCTAGTCATCCTAGACGATTTTAGACCTTATTTTGGAATCACCACATTTTAAAATTTTTACATTTTTCGAACTTTTTTTTTGTTTTTTTCCGTTTTTTGGCGTTTCTAGTCATCCTAGACGATTTTAGACCTTATTTTGGAATCACCACATTTTAAAATTTTTACATTTTTCGATCTTTTTTTTTGTTTTTTCCATTTTTGGCGTTTCTAGTCATCCTAGACGATTTTAGACCTTATTTTGGAATCACCACATTTTAAGCCTTGATATTGTTTTTTTTTTTTTTTTTCCATTTTTTGGCGTTTCTAGTCATCCTAGACGATTTTAGACCTTATTTTGGAATCACCACATTTTAAGCCTTGATATTGATTATCTCCGTCAAAACTCAACCGATTTTGAATTGGAAAACCATTTATATTGACTCAACTCCAAAATAATTATGATTTCGAAAATTTATAAATTTTTCAAACTTTTTTTTGTTTTTTCCATTTTTTGGCGTTTCTAGTCATCCTAGACGATTTTAGACCTTATTTTGGAATCACCACATTTTAAAATTTTTACATTTTTCGATCTTTTTTTTTGTTTTTTCCATTTTTGGCGTTTCTAGTCATCCTAGACGATTTTAGACCTTATTTTGGAATCACCACATTTTAAGCCTTGATTTTGTTTTTTTTTTTTTTTTTTTTCCATTTTTTGGCGTTTCTAGTCATCCTAGACGATTTTAGACCTTATTTTGGAATCACCACATTTTAAGCCTTGATATTGTTTTTTTTTTTTTTTTCCATTTTTTGGCGTTTCTAGTCATCCTAGACGATTTTAGACCTTATTTTGGAATCACCACATTTTAAGCCTTGATCTTGATTATCTCCGTCAAAACTCAACCGATTTTGAAATTGAATACCATTTATATTGACTCAACTCCAAAATAATTATGATTTCGAAAATTTATAAATTTTTCGAACTTTTTTTTTTTTTTTCCATTTTTTGGCGTTTCTAGTCATCCTAGACGATTTTAGACCTTATTTTGGAATCACCACATTTTAAGCCTTGATATTGATTATCTCCATCAAAACTCAACCGATTTTGAAATGGAATACCATTTATATTGACTCAACTCCAAAATAATTATGATTTCGAAAATTTATAAATTTTTCGAACTTTTTTTTGTTTTTTCCATTTTTTGGCGTTTCTAGTCATCCTAGACGATTTTAGACCTTATTTTGGAATCACCACATTTTAAAACCTTTTCGAACTATTGTTTTTTTTTTCCATTTTTTGGCGTTTCTAGTCATCCTAGACGATTTTAGACCTTATTTTGGAATCACCACATTTTAAGCCTTGATCTTGATTATCTCCGTCAAAACTCAACCGATTTTGAATTGGAAAACAACTTATATTGACTCTACCTAAAAATAATTATGATTTCGAAAATTTATAAATTTTTCGAACTTTTTTTTTTTTTCCATTTTTGGCGTTTCTAGTCATTCTAGACGATTTTAGACCTTATTTTGGAATCATCACATTTTAAGCCTTGATCTTGATTATCTCCGTCAAAACTCAACCGATTTTGAAATTGAATACCATTTATATTGACTCAACTCCAAAATAATTATGATTTCGAAATTTTATAAATTTTTCGAGCTTTTTTTTGTTTATTCCATTTTTTGGCGTTTCTAGTCATCCTAGACGATTTTAGACCTTATTTTGGAATCACCACATTTTAAAATTTTTACATTTTTCGAACTTTTTTTGTTTTTTTTTTCCATTTTTTGGCGTTTCTAGTCATCCTAGACGATTTTAGACCTTATTTTGGAATCACCACATTTTAAGCCTTGATATTGTTTTTTTTTTTTTTTTTTTCATTTTTTGCGTTTCTAGTCATCCTAGACGATTTTAGACCTTATTTTGGAATCACCACATTTTAAGCCTTGATCTTGATTATCTCCGTCAAAACTCAACCGATTTTGAATTGGAAAACAACTTATATTGACTCTACCCAAAAATAATTATGATTTCGAAAATTTATAAATTTTTCGAATTTTTTTTGTTTTTTCCATTTTTTGGCGTTTCTAGGCATCCTATTCGATTTTAGACCTTATTTTGGAATCACCACAATTTAAAATTTTTACGTTTATCGAACTTTTTTTGTTTTTTTCCATTTTTGGAGTTTCTAGTCATTCTAGACGATTTTAGACCTTAGTTTGGAATCATCACATTTTAAGCCTTGATCTTGATTATCTCCGTCAAAACTCAACCGATTTTGAAATTGAATACCATTTATATTGACTCAACTCCAAAATAATTATGATTTCGAAATTTTATAAATTTTTCGAACTTTTTTTGTTTTTTTCCATTTTTTGGCGTTTCTAGTCATCCTAGACGATTTTAGACCTTATTTTGGAATCACCACATTTTAAAATTTTTACATTTTTCGAACTTTTTTTTGTTTTTTCCATTTTTTGGCGTTTCTAGACATCCTAGACGATTTTAGACCTTATTTTGGAATCACCACATTTTAAAATTTTTACATTTTTCGAACTTTTTTTTGTTTTTTCCATTTTTTGGCGTTTCTAGTCATCCTAGACGATTTTAGACCTTATTTTGGAATCACCACATTTTAAAATTTTTACATTTTTCGAACTTTTTTTTGTTTTTTTCCATTTTTTGGCGTTTCTAGTCATCCTAGACGATTTTAGACCTTATTTTGGAATCACCACATTTTAAGCCTTGATCTTGATTATCTCCATCAAAACTCAACCGATTTTGAATTGGAAAACCATTTATATTGACTCAACTCCAAAATAATTATGATTTCGAAAATTTATAAATTTTTCGAACTTTTTTGGTTTTTTCCATTTTTTGGCGTTTCTAGTCATCCTAGACGATTTTAGACCTTATTTTGGAATCACCACATTTTAAAATTTTTACATTTTTCGAACTTTTTTTTGTTTTTTTCCATTTTTTGGCGTTTCTAGTCATCCTAGACGATTTTAGACCTTATTTTGGAATCACCACATTTTAAGCCTTGATATTGTTTTTCGTTTTTTTTTTTCCATTTTTTGGCGTTTCTAGTCATCCTAGACGATTTTAGACCTTATTTTGGAATCACCACATTTTAAAATTTTTACATTTTTCGAACTTTTTTTTTTTTTTTTCCATTTTTTGGCGTTTCTAGTCATCCTAGACGATTTTAGACCTTATTTTGGAATCACCACATTTTAAAATTTTTATTTAAAATTTTTACATTTTTCGAACTTTTTTTTTTTTTTTTTCCATTTTTTGGCGTTTCTAGTCATCCTAGACGATTTTAGACCTTATTTTGGAATCACCACATTTTAAGCCTTGATATTGTTTTTTTTTTTTTTTCCATTTTTTGGCGTTTCTAGTCATCCTAGACGATTTTAGACCTTATTTTGGAATCACCACATTTTAAGCCTTGATCTTGATTATCTCCGTCAAAACTCAACCGATTTTGAATTGGAAAACCATTTATATTGACTCAACTCCAAAATAATTATGATTTCGAAAATTTATAAATTTTTCAAACTTTTTTGTTTGTTTTTCCATTTTTTGGCGTTTCTAGTCATCCTAGACGATTTTAGACCTTATTTTGGAATCACCACATTTTAAAATTTTTACATTTTTCGATCTTTTTTTTTGTTTTTTCCATTTTTTGCGTTTCTAGTCATCCTAGACGATTTTAGACCTTATTTTGGAATCACCACATTTTAAATTTTTATATTTTTTTTTTTTTTTGTTTTTTTCCATTTTTTGGCGTTTCTAGTCATCCTAGACGATTTTAGACCTTATTTTGGAATCACCACATTTTAAGCCTTGATATTGATTATCTCCATCAAAACTCAACCGATTTTGAAATGGAATACCATTTATATTGACTCAACTCCAAAATAATTATGATTTCGAAAATTTATAAATTTTTCGAACTTTTTTTTGTTTTTTCCATTTTTTGGCGTTTCTAGTCATCCTAGACGATTTTAGACCTTATTTTGGAATCACCACATTTTAAAATTTTTACGTTTATCGAACTTTTTTGGGTTTTTTCCATTTTTTGGCGTTTCTAGTCATCCTAGACGATTTTAGACCTTATTTTGGAATCACCACATTTTAAGCCTTGATCTTGATTATCTCCGTCAAAACTCAACCGATTTTGAAATTGAATACCATTTATATTGACTCAACTCCAAAATAATTATGATTTTAAATTTTATTTATAAATTTTTCGAACTTTTTTTTTTTTTTTTCCATTTTTTTGGCGTTTCTAGTCATCCTAGACGATTTTAGACCTTATTTTGGAATCACCACATTTTAAGCCTTGATATTGATTATCTCCATCAAAACTCAACCGATTTTGAAATGGAATACCATTTATATTGACTCAACTCCAAAATAATTATGATTTCGAAAATTTATAAATTTTTCGAACTTTTTTTTCTTTTTTCCATTTTTTGGCGTTTCTAGTCATCCTAGACGATTTTAGACCTTATTTTGGAATCACCACATTTTAAAACTTTATATTTTTTTTTTTTTTGTTTTTTCCATTTTTTGGCGTTTCTAGTCATCCTAGACGATTTTAGACCTTATTTTGGAATCACCACATTTTAAGCCTTGATCTTGATTATCTCCGTCAAAACTCAACCGATTTTGAATTGGAAAAACAACTTATATTGACTCAACTCCCAAAAATAATTATGATTTCGAAAATTTATAAATTTTTCGAACTTTTTTTTGTTTTTTCCATTTTTTGGCGTTTCTAGTCATCCTAGACGATTTTAGACCTTATTTTGGAATCACCACATTTTAAAATTTTTACATTTTTCGAACTTTTTTTTTTTTTTTTCCATTTTTTGGCGTTTCTAGTCATCCTAGACGATTTTAGACCTTATTTTGGAATCACCACATTTTAAGCCTTGATATTGATTATCTTAAATTTTTGAAATTTTATATTGCCATTTTTTGGCGTTTCTAGTCATCCTAGACGATTTTAGACCTTATTTTGGAATCACCACATTTTAAAATTTTTACATTTTTCGAACTTTTTTTTGTTTTTTCCATTTTTTGGCGTTTCTAGTCATCCTAGACGATTTTAGACCTTATTTTGGAATCACCACATTTTAAGCCTTGATATTGTTTTTTTTTTTTTTTTCCATTTTTTGGCGTTTCTAGTCATCCTAGACGATTTTAGACCTTATTTTGGAATCACCACATTTTAAAATTTTTACATTTTTCGAACTTTTTTTTTTTTTTTTTTCCTTTTTTTGGCGTTTCTAGTCATCCTAGACGATTTTAGACCTTATTTTGGAATCACCACATTTTAAAATTTTTACATTTTTCGAATTTTTTTTGTTTTTTCCATTTTTTGGCGTTTCTAGTCATCCTAGACGATTTTAGACCTTATTTTGGAATCACCACATTTTAAGCCTTGATCTTGATTATCTCCATCAAAACTCAACCGATTTTGAAATGGAATACCATTTATATTGACTCAACTCCAAAATAATTATGATTTCGAAAATTTATAAATTTTTCAAACTTTTTTTGTTTTTTCCATTTTTTGGCGTTTCTAGTCATCCTAGACGATTTTAGACCTTATTTTTGGAATCACCACATTTTAAGGCATTGATTTTTTTCGACTTTTTTTTTTTTTTCCTTTTTTGGCGTTTCTAGTCATCCTAGACGATTTTAGACCTTATTTTGGAATCACCACATTTTAACTTAAAATTTTTCGATTTTTTGTTTTTCCATTTTTTGGCGTTTCTAGTCATCCTAGACGATTTTAGACCTTATTTTGGAATCACCACATTTTAAGCCTTGATATTTTGTCATTTTCCTTCCCACCCAACTCAACCGATTTTGAAATTGGAAACCATTTATATTGACTCACCTCCAAAATAATTTGATTTCGAAAATTTTATAAATTTTTCGAACTTTTTTTTTTGCCTTTTTTAATCATTTTTGGCGTTTCTAGTCATCCTAGACGATTTTAGACCTTATTTTGGAATCACCACATTTTAAGCCTTGATTTGATTTTCTCACTTTTTTTTTTTTTCCATTTTTGGGTTTCTAGTCATCCTAGACGATTTTAGACCTTATTTTGGAATCACCACATTTTAAAATTTTTACATTTTTCGAACTTTTTGTTTTTTCCATTTTTTGGCGTTTCTAGTCATCCTAGACGATTTTAGACCTTATTTTGGAATCACCACATTTTAAAATTTTTACATTTTTCGAACTTTTTTTGTTTTTTCCATTTTTTGGCGTTTCTAGTCATCCTAGACGATTTTAGACCTTATTTTGGAATCACCACATTTTAAGCCTTGATCTTGTTTATCTCCGTCAAAACCAACCGATTTTGATTGAAAACCTTATATTGACTCTACTCAAAATAATTATGATTTCGAAATTTTATAAATTTTTCGAACTTTTTTTTTTCCATTTTTTGGCGTTTCTAGTCATCCTAGACGATTTTAGACCTTATTTTGGAATCACCACATTTTAAAATTTTTACATTTTTCGAACTTTTTTGTTGTTTTTTCCATTTTTTGGCGTTTCTAGTCATCCTAGACGATTTTAGACCTTATTTTGGAATCACCACATTTTAAAAATTTTTACATTTTTCGAACTTTTTTTTTGTTTTTTCCATTTTTTGGCGTTTCTAGTCATCCTAGACGATTTAAGACCTTATTTTGGAATCACCACATTTTAAGCCTTGATCTTGATTATCTCCGTCAAAACTCAACCGATTTTGAATTGGAAAACCATTTATATTGACTCAACTCCAAAATAATTATGATTTCGAAAATTTATAAATTTTTCAAACTTTTTTTTTTTTTTCCATTTTTTGGCGTTTCTAGTCATCCTAGACGATTTTAGACCATATTTTGGAATCACCACATTTTAAAATTTTTTACATTTTTCGAACTTTTTTTTTGCTTATTTCCGTTTTTTGGCGTTTCTAGTCATCCTAGACGATTTTAGACCTTATTTTGGAATCACCACATTTTAAGCCTTGATCTTGATTATCTCCGTCAAAACTCAACCGATTTTGAATTGGAAAACCATTTATATTGACTCAACTCCAAAATAATTATGATTTCGAAAATTTATAAATTTTTCAAACTTTTTTGGTTTTTTCCATTTTTTGGCGTTTCTAGTCATCCTAGACGATTTTAGACCTTATTTTGGAATCACCACATTTTAAAATTTTTTACATTTTTCGAACTTTTTTTTTGCTTATTTCCGTTTTTTGGCGTTTCTAGTCATCCTAGACGATTTTAGACCTTATTTTGGAATCACCACATTTTAAGCCTTGATATTGATTATCTCCGTCAAAACTCAACCGATTTTGAATTGGAAAACCATTTATATTGACTCAACTCCAAAATAATTATGATTTCGAAAATTTATAAATTTTTCAAACTTTTTTTTTGTTTTTTTTCCATTTTTTGGCGTTTCTAGTCATCCTAGACGATTTTAGACCTTATTTTGGAATCACCACATTTTAAGCCTTGATATTGTTTTTTTTTTTTTTTTTTTCCATTTTTTGGCGTTTCTAGTCATCCTAGACGATTTTAGACCTTATTTTGGAATCACCACAATTTAAAATTTTTACGTTTTTCGAACTTTTTTTTGTTTTTTCCATTTTTGGCGTTTCTAGTCATCCTAGACGATTTTAGACCTTATTTTGGAATCACCACATTTTAAGCCTTGATATTTTTTTTTTTTGTTTTTTTCCATTTTTTGGCGTTTCTAGTCATCCTAGACGATTTTAGACCTTATTTTGGAATCACCACATTTTAAGCCTTGATCTTGATTATCTCCGTCAAAACTCAACCGATTTTGAAATTGAATACCATTTATATTGACTCAACTCCAAAATAATTATGATTTCGAAATTTTATAAATTTTTCGAGCTTTTTTTTGTTTTTTCCTTTTTTTGGCGTTTCTAGTCATCCTAGACGATTTTAGACCTTATTTTGGAATCACCACATTTTAAGCCTTGATATTGTTTTTTTTCCATTTTTGGCGTTTCTAGTCATCCTAGACGATTTTAGACCTTATTTTGGAATCACCACATTTTAAAATTTTTACATTTTTCGAACTTTTTTTTGTTTTTTTTTTCCATTTTTTGGCGTTTCTAGTCATCCTAGACGATTTTAGACCTTATTTTGGAATCACCACATTTTAAGCCTTGATCTTGATTATCTCCGTCAAAACTCAACCGATTTTGAATTGGAAAACAACTTATATTGACTCTACCTAAAAATAATTATGATTTCGAAATTTTATAAATTTTTCGAACTTTTTTTTGTTTTTTCCATTTTTTGGCGTTTCTAGTCATCCTAGACGATTTTAGACCTTATTTTGGAATCACCACATTTTAAGCCTTGATATTGTTTTTTTTTTTTTTTTCCATTTTTTGGCGTTTCTAGTCATCCTAGACGATTTTAGACCTTATTTTGGAATCACCACATTTTAAAATTTTACATTTTTGAATTTTTTTTTTTTTTTCGAACTTTTTTTTGTTTTTCCATTTTTTGGCGTTTCTAGTCATCCTAGACGATTTTAGACCTTATTTTGGAATCACCCCACTTATAAAAATTTTACATTTTTCGAACTTTTTTTTGTTTTTTCCATTTTTTGGCGTTTCTAGTCATCCTAGACGATTTTAGACCTTATTTTGGAATCACCACATTTTAAGCCTTGATCTTGATTATCTCCGTCAAAACTCAACCGATTTTGAATTGGAAAACAACTTATATTGACTCTACCTAAAAATAATTATGATTTCGAAAATTTATAAATTTTTCGAACTTTTTTTTGTTTTTTCCATTTTTTGGCGTTTCTAGTCATCCTAGACGATTTTAGACCTTATTTTGGAATCACCACATTTTAAAATTTTTACATTTTTCGAACTTTTTTTTGTTTTTTCCATTTTTTGGCGTTTCTAGTCATCCTAGACGATTTTAGACCTTATTTTGGAATCACCACATTTTAAGCCTTGATATTGTTTTTTTTGTTTTTTTTTTTTCCATTTTTTGGCGTTTCTAGTCATCCTAGACGATTTTAGACCTTATTTTGGAATCACCACATTTTAAAATTTTTACATTTTTCGAACTTTTTTTTTTTTCCATTTTTGGCGTTTCTAAGTCATCCTAGACGATTTTAGACCTTATTTTGGAATCACCACATTTTAAAATTTTGATTTTTTTTTTTTTTTTTGTTTTTTCCATTTTTTGGCGTTTCTAGTCATCCTAGACGATTTTAGACCTTATTTTGGAATCACCACATTTTAAAATTTTTTACATTTTTCGAACTTTTTTTGTTTTTTTCATTTTTTTCCATTTTTGGCGTTTCTAGTCATCCTAGACGATTTTAGACCTTATTTTGGAATCACCACATTTTAAGCCTTGATCTTGATTATCTCCGTCAAAACTCAACCGATTTTGAAATGGAATACCATTTATATTGACTCTACCCCAAAATAATTATGATTTCGAAAATTTATAAATTTTTCGAACTTTTTTTTTTTTTTCCATTTTTTGGCGTTTCTAGTCATTTTTAGACCTTATTTTGGAACATTTTTTTTACGACATTTTTGACTTTTATCATTTGGAATCACCACATTTTAAGCCTTGATCTTGATTATCTCCGTCAAAACTCAACCGATTTTGAAATGGAATACCATTTATATTGACTCAACTCCAAAATAATTATGATTTCGAAATTTTATAAATTTTTCGAACTTTTTTTTGTTTATTTCCATTTTTTGGCGTTTCTAGTCATCCTAGACGATTTTAGACCTTATTTTGGAATCACCACATTTTAAAATTTTTACATTTTTCGAACTTTTTTTTTTTTTTTTCCATTTTTTGGCGTTTCTAGTCATCCTAGACGATTTTAGACCTTATTTTGGAATCACCACATTTTAAGCCTTGATAAAACCATTAATTTACAGATTTCAAAATTTATAAATTTTTCGAACTTTTTTTTTTTTTCCATTTTTTGGCGTTTCTAGTCATCCTAGACGATTTTAGACCTTATTTTGGAATCACCACATTTTAAAACTTGTTACATTTTCTCGAACTTTTTTTTTTTTTTCCATTTTTTGGCGTTTCTAGTCATCCTAGACGATTTTAGACCTTATTTTGGAATCACCACATTTTAAACCTTGATATTATTTTTCTCCATTTTTTTTTTTTTCCATTTTTTGGCGTTTCTAGTCATCCTATATTGATTTTAGACCTTATTTTGGAATCACCACATTTTAAAATTTTTAAATTTTTCGAACTTTTTTTGTTTTTTTCCATTTTTTGGCGTTTCTAGTCATCCTAGACGATTTTAGACCTTATTTTGGAATCACCACATTTTAAGCCTTGATATTGTTTTTTTTTTTTTTTCCATTTTTTGGCGTTTCTAGTCATCCTAGACGATTTTAGACCTTATTTTGGAATCACCACATTTTAAGCCTTGATCTTGATTATCTCCGTCAAAACTCAACCGATTTTGAATTGGAAAACAACTTATATTGACTCTACCTAAAATAATTATGATTTCGAAAATTTATAAATTTTTCGAACTTTTTTTTGTTTTTTCCATTTATTGGCGTTTCTAGTCATCCTAGACGATTTTAGACCTTATTGTGGAATCACTACATTTTAAAACTCGATATTGTTTTCTTTTTGTTTTTTTCCATTTTTTGGCGTTTCTAGCCATCCTTGACGATTTTAGACCTTATTTTGGAATCACCACATTTTAAGCCTTGATCTTGATTATCTCCGTCAAAACTCAACCGATTTTGAATTGGAAAACAACTTATATTGACTCTACCCAAAAATAATTATGATTTCGAAAATTTATAAATTTTTCGAATTTTTTTTTGTTTTTTCCATTTTTTGGCGTTTCTAGGCATCCTATTCGATTTTAGACCTTATTTTGGAATCACAACAATTTAAAATTTTTACGTTTATCGAACTTTTTTTTGTTTTTTCCATTTTTTGGCGTTTCTAGTCATCCTAGACGATTTTAGACCTTATTTTGGAATCACCACATTTTAAGCCTTGATATTGATTATCTCCATCAAAACTCAACCGATTTTGAAATGGAATACCATTTATATTGACTCAACTCCAAAATAATTATGATTTCGAAAATTTATAAATTTTTCGAACTTTTTTTTGTTTTTTCCATTTTTTGGCGTTTCTAGTCATCCTAGACGATTTTAGACCTTATTTTGGAATCACCACATTTTAAAATTTTTACATTTTTCGAACTTTTTTTTTTTTTTTTTTTCTTTTTTGGCGTTTCTAGTCATCCTAGACGATTTTAGACCTTATTTTGGAATCACCACATTTTAAGCCTTGATCTTGATTATCTCCGTCAAAACTCAACCGATTTTGAATTGGAAAACCACTTATATTGACTCTACCCCAAAATAATTATGATTTCGAAAATTTATAAATTTTTCGAACTTTTTTTTTTTTTTTCCATTTTTTGGCGTTTCTAGTCATCCTAGACGATTTTAGACCTTATTTTGGAATCACCACATTTTAAAATTTTTACATTTTTGAATTTTTTTTTTTTCCATTTTTTGGCGTTTCTAGTCATCCTAGACGATTTTAGACCTTATTTTGGAATCACCACATTTTAAGCCTTGATATTGATTATCTCCATCAAAACTCAACCGATTTTGAAATGGAATACCATTTATATTGACTCAACTCCAAAATAATTATGATTTCGAAAATTTATAAATTTTTCGAACTTTTTTTGTTTTTTCCATTTTTTGGCGTTTCTAGTCATCCTAGACGATTTTAGACCTTATTTTGGAATCACCACATTTTAAACTTATTTTTTTTTTTTTTTTTTTTTTTTTTTTCCATTTTTTGGCGTTTCTAGTCATCCTAGACGATTTTAGACCTTCTTTTGGAATCACCACATTTTAAGCCTTGATATTGTTTTTTTTTTTTTTTTTTTTCATTTTTGGCGTTTCTAGTCATCCTAGACGATTTTAGACCTTATTTTGGAATCACCACATTTTAAGCCTTGATCTTGATTATCTCCGTCAAAACTCAACCGATTTTGAATTGGAAAACAACTTATATTGACTCTACCCAAAAATAATTATGATTTCGAAAATTTATAAATTTTTCGAATTTTTTTTTGTTTTTTCCATTTTTTGGCGTTTCTAGGCATCCTATTCGATTTTAGACCTTATTTTGGAATCACCACAATTTAAAATTTTTACGTTTATCGAACTTTTTTTGTTTTTTCCATTTTTGGAGTTTCTAGTCATTCTAGACGATTTTAGACCTTAGTTTGGAATCATCACATTTTAAGCCTTGATCTTGATTATCTCCGTCAAAACTCAACCGATTTTGAAATTGAATACCATTTATATTGACTCAACTCCAAAATAATTATGATTTCGAAATTTTATAAATTTTTCGAACATTTTTTTGTTTTTTTCCATTTTTTGGCGTTTCTAGTCATCCTAGACGATTTTAGACCTTATTTTGGAATCACCCCATTTTAAAATTGTTACATTTTTCGAACTTTTTTTTGTTTTTTCTATTTTTTGGCGTTTCTAGTCATCCTAGACGATTTTAGACCTTATTTTGGAATCACCACATTTTAAAATTTTTACATTTTTCGATCTTTTTTTTTGTTTTTTCTATTTTTTGGCGTTTCCTGTCATCCTAGACGATTTTAGACCTTATTTTGGAATCACCCCATTTTAAAATTGTTACATTTTTCGAACTTTTTTTTGTTTTTTCTATTTTTTGGCGTTTCCTGTCATCCTAGACGATTTTAGACCTTATTTTGGAATCACCACATTTTAAGCCTTGATATTGATTATCTCCATCAAAACGCAACCGATTTTGAAATGGAATACCATTTATATTGACTCAACTCCAAAATAATTATGATTTCGAAAATTTATAAATTTTTCGAACTTTTTTTTGTTTTTTCCATTTTTTGGCGTTTCTAGTCATCCTAGACGATTTTAGACCTTATTTTGGAATCACCACATTTTAAGCCTTGATCTTGATTATCTCCGTCAAAACTCAACCGATTTTGAATTGGAAAACAACTTATATTGACTCTACCTAAAATAATTATGATTTCGAAAATTTATAAATTTTTCGAACTTTTTTTGTTTTTTCCATTTATTGGCGTTTATAGTCATCCTAGACGATTTTAGACCTTATTGTGGAATCACCACATTTTAAGCCTCGATATTGTTTTCTTTTTGTTTTTTTCCATTTTTTGGCGTTTCTAGCCATCCTTGACGATTTTAGACCTTATTTTGGAATCACCACATTTTAAGCCTTGATCTTGATTATCTCCGTCAAAACTCAACCGATTTTGAATTGGAAAACAACTTATATTGACTCTACCCAAAAATAATTATGATTTCGAAAATTTATAAATTTTTCGAATTTTTTTTGTTTTTTCCATTTTATGGCGTTTCTAGGCATCCTATTCGATTTTAGACCTTATTTTGGAATCACCACAATTTAAAATTTTTGCGTTTTTCGATCTTTTTTTTTGTCCATTTTTGGCGTTTCTGGTCATCCTAGACGATTTTAGACCTTATTTTGGAATCACCACATTTTAAGCCTTGATCTTAATTATCTCCGTCAAAACTCAACCGATTTTGAATTGGAAAACAACTTATATTGACTCTACCTAAAAATAATTATGATTTCGAAAATGTATAAATTTTTCGAACTTTTTTTGTTTTTTTTTCCATTTTTTAGCGTTTCTAGGCATCCTATTAGACGATTTTAGACCTTATTTTGGAATCACCACATTTTAAAATTTTTACATTTTCGAACTTTTTTTTTTTTTTTTTTCCATTTTTGGCGTTTCTAGTCATCCTAGACGATTTTAGACCTTATTTTGGAATCACCACATTTTAAGCCTTGATCTTGATTATCTCCGTCAAAACTCAACCGATTTTGAAATTGAATACCATTTATATTGACTCAACTCCAAAATAATTATGATTTCTTAATTTTTTCATAAATTTTTCGAGCATTTTATTAAAATTTTTACATTTTTCGAACTTTTTTTTTTTTTTTCCATTTTTTGGCGTTTCTAGTCATCCTAGACGATTTTAGACCTTATTTTGGAATCACCACATTTTAAGCCTTGATATTGATTATCTCCGTCAAAACTCAACCGATTTTGAATTGGAAAACAACTTATATTGACTCTACCTAAAAATAATTATGATTTCGAAAATGTATAAATTTTTCGAACTTTTTTTGTTTTTTCCATTTAATGGCGTTTCTAGTCATCCTAGACGATTTTAGACCTTATTTTGGAATCACCACATTTTAAAATTTTTACATTTTTCGAACTTTTTTTTGTTTTTTTCATTTTTTGGCGTTTCTAGTCATCCTAGACGATTTTAGACCTTATTTTGGAATCATCACATATTAAGCCTTGATCTTGATTATCTCCGTCAAAACTCAACCGATTTTGAAATTGAATACCATTTATATTGACTCAACTCCAAAATAATTATGATTTCGAAATTTTATAAATTTTTCGAGCTTTTTTTTTTTCCATTTTTTGGCGTTTCTAGCATCCTAGACGATTTTAGACCTTATTTTGGAATCACCACATTTAAAATTTTTCGAACTTTTTTTTTTTTTTTTCCATTTTTTGGCGTTTCTAGTCATCCTAGATGATTTTAGACCTTATTTTGGAATCACCACATTTTAAAGCCTTGATATTGATTATCTCCGTCAAAACTCAACCGATTTTGAATTGGAAAACCATTTATATTGACTCTACCTAAAAATAATTATGATTTCGAAAATTTATAAATTTTTCGAACTTTTTTTGTTTTTTTTCCATTTTTTGGCGTTTCTAGTCATCCTAGACGATTTTAGACCTTATTTTGGAATCACCACATTTTAAAATTTTTACATTTTTCGATCTTTTTTTTTTTGTTTTTTCCATTTTTGGCGTTTCTAGTCATCCTAGACGATTTTAGACCTTATTTTGGAATCACCACATTTTAAAACTTTTATATTGTTTTTTTTTTTTTTTTTTTTTCATTTTTGGCGTTTCTAGTCATCCTAGACGATTTTAGACCTTATTTTGGAATCACCACATTTTAAAATTTTTATTTTTCTTTCTACATTTGATATTTGAACTTTTTTTTTTTTTCGATTTTTTGTTTTTTCCATTTTTTGGCGTTTCTAGTCATCCTAGACGATTTTAGACCTTATTTTGGAATCACCACATTTTAAAATTTTTACATTTTTCGAACTTTTTTTTTTTTTTCCATTTTTTGGCGTTTCTAGTCATCCTAGACGATTTTAGACCTTATTTTGGAATCACCACATTTTAAGCCTTGATATTGATTATCTCCATTAAAACTCAACCGATTTTGAAATGGAATACCATTTATATTGACTCAACTCCAAAATAATTATGATTTCGAAAATTTATAAATTTTTCAAACTTTTTTTGTTTTTTCCATTTTTTGGCGTTTCTAGTCATCCTAGACGATTTTAGACCTTATTTTGGAATCACCGCATTTTAAAATTTTTACATTTTTTGATACTTTTTTTTTTGTTTCCATTTTTTGGCGTTTCTAGTCATCCTAGACGATTTTAGACCTTATTTTGGAATCACCACATTTTAAGCCTTGATCTTGATTATCTTTTTTTCAATTTTTTGGCGTTCTAGTCATCCTAGACGATTTTAGACCTTATTTTGGAATCACCACATTTTAAAACTTATCTTGATTATCTCCGTCAAAACTTTTTTTGTTTTTTCTATATTTTTTGGCGATTCTAGGCATCCTATTCGATTTTAGACCTTATTTTGGAATCACCACATTTTAAAATTTTTACGTTTATCGAACTTTTTTGTTTGTTTCCATTTTTGGCGTTTCTAGTCATTCTAGACGATTTTAGACCTTAGTTTGGAATCATCACATTTTAAGCCTTGATCTTGATTATCTCCGTCAAAACTCAACCGATTTTGAAATTGAATACCATTTATATTGACTCAACTCCAAAATAATTATGATTTCGAAATTTTATGAATTTTTCGAACATTTTTTTGTTTTTTTCCATTTTTTGGCGTTTCTAGTCATCCTAGACGATTTTAGACCTTATTTTGGAATCACCACATTTTAAAATTTTTACATTTTTTGAACTTTTTTTTTTTTCCTCCCCTTTTTTGGCGTTTCTAGTCATCCTAGACGATTTTAGACCTTATTTTGGAATCACCACATTTTAAAATTTTTACATTTTTCGATCTTTTTTTTGTTTTTTCCATTTTTGGCGTTTCTAGTCATCCTAGACGATTTTAGACCTTATTTTGGAATCACCACATTTTAAGCCTTGATATTGCTTTTTTCGTTTTTTTATTTTTTTTTTTCTAGTCATCCTAGAGATTTTAGACCTTATTTTGGAATCACCGCATTTTAAAATTTTTACATTTTTCGATCTTTTTTTTTGTTTTTTTTTTATTTTTGGCGTTTCTAGTCATCCTAGACGATTTTAGACCTTATTTTGGAATCACCGCATTTTAAAATTTTTACATTTTTCGATCTTTTTTTTTTGTTTTTTTTTTATTTTTGGCGTTTCTAGTCATCCTAGACGATTTTAGACCTTATTTTGGAATCACCACATTTTAAGCCTTGATATTGTTTTTTTTTGTTTTTTTTTCCATTTTTTGGCGTTTCTAAAAATAACTTTTTATTTTTTTTTTTTTCCTTTTTGGCGTTTCTAGTCATCCTAGACGATTTTAGACCTTATTTTGGAATCACCACATTTTAAAATTTTTACGTTTATCGAACTTTTTTTGTTTTTTCCATTTTTGGCGTTTCTAGTCATTCTAGACGATTTTAGACCTTAGTTTGGAATCATCACATTTTAAGCCTTGATCTTGATTATCTCCGTCAAAACTCAACCGATTTTGAAATTGAATACCATTTATATTGACTCAACTCCAAAATAATTATGATTTCGAAATTTTATAAATTTTTCGAACATTTTTTTCTTTTTTTCCATTTTTTGGCGTTTCTAGTCATCCTAGACGATTTTGGACCTTATTTTGGAAACACCACATTTTAAGCCTTGATCTTGATTATCTCCGTCAAAACTCAACCGATTTTGAATTGGAAAACAACTTATATTGACTCTACCTAAAAATAATTATGATTTCGAAAATTTATAAATTTTTCGAACTTTTTTTTGTTTTATTCCATTTTTTGGCGTTTCTAGTCATCCTAGACGATTTTAGACCTTATTTTGGAATCACCACATTTTAAAATTTTTACATTTTTCGATCTTTTTTTTTCCATTTTTGGCGTTTCTGGTCATCCTAGACGATTTTAGACCTTATTTTGGAATCACCACATTTTAAGCCTTGATCTTGATTATCTCCGTCAAAACTCAACCGATTTTGAATTGGAAAACAACTTATATTGACTCTACCTAAAAATAATTATGATTTCGAAAATTTATAAATTTTTCGAACTTTTTTTGTTTTTTTTCCATTTTTTGGCGTTTCTAGTCATCCTAGACGATTTTAGACCTTATTTTGGAATCACCACATTTTAAAATTTTTACATTTTTCGATCTTTTTTTTTCCATTTTTGGCGTTTCTGGTCATCCTAGACGATTTTAGACCTTATTTTGGAATCACCACATTTTAAGCCTTGATCTTGATTATCTCCGTCAAAACTCAACCGATTTTGAGTTGGAAAACAACTTATATTGATTATTTTAGGTAGATAATTATGATTTCGAAAATTTATAAATTTTTCGACCTTTTTTTTGTTTTTTCCATTTTTTGGCGTTTCTAGTCATCCTAGACGATTTTAGACCTTATTTTGGAATCACCACATTTTAAGCCTTGATCTTGATTATCTCCATCAAAATTCAACCGATTTTGAAATGGAATACCATTTATATTGACTCAACTCCAAAATAATTATGATTTCGAAAATTTATAAATTTTTCGAACTTTTTTTTGTTTTTTTCCATTTTTTGGCGTTTCTAGTCATCCTAGACGATTTTAGACCTTATTTTGGAATCACCACATTTTAAAATTTATACATTTTTCGAACTTTTTTTTGTTTTTTCCATTTTTTGGCGTTTCTTGTTATCCTAGACGATTTTGTACCTTATTTTGGAATCCCCACATTTTAAGTCTTGACCTTGATTATCTTTGTCAAAATTCAACCGATTTTGAATTGGAATACCATTTATTTTACTTAACTCCATAATAATTGCGATTTCAAAAATTTATACATTTTTCGAACTTTTTTTTGTTTTTTCCATTTATTGGCGTTTCTAGTCATCCTAGACAATTTTAGACCTTATTTTGGAATCACCACATTTTAAAATTTTTACATTTTTCGAACGTTTTTTTGTTTATTTCATTTTTTGGCGTTTCTAGTCATCCTGGACGATTTTAGACCTTATTTTGGAATCACCACATTTTAAAATTTTTACATTTTTCGATCTTTTTTTGTTTCTTCCATTTTTGGCGTTTCTAGTCATCCTAGACGATTTTAGACCTTATTTTGGAATCACCACATTTTAAAATTTTTATATTTTCTCGAACTTTTTTTTTTTTTTTTTTGATTTTCCATTTTTTGGCGTTTCTAGTCATCCTAGACGATTTTAGACCTTATTTTGGAATCACCACATTTTAAAATTTTTACATTTTTCGAACTTTTTTTTTTTTTTTCCATTTTTTGGCGTTTCTAGTCATCCTAGACGATTTTAGACCTTATTTTGGAATCACCACATTTTAAAATTTTTACATTTTTCGACCTTTTTTTCTTTTTTTTTTCCATTTTTTGGCGTTTCTAGTCATCCTAGACGATTTTAGACCTTATTTTGGAATCACCACATTTTAAGCCTTGATATTGATTTTTTTTTTTTTTTCCATTTTTTGGCGTTTCTAGTCATCCTAGACGATTTTGAGACTATTTGGAATACCATTTATATTGACTTTCCATTTTTTGGAATCATCCACGATTTTAAAACTTATTTTATACACATTTTTCGAACTTTTTTTTTTGTTTTTTCCATTTTTTGGCGTTTCTAGTCATCCTAGACGATTTTAGACCTTATTTTGGAATCACCACATTTTAAAATTTTTACATTTTTCGAACTTTTTTTTTGTTTTTTCCATTTTTTGGCGTTTCTAGTCATCCTAGACGATTTTAGACCTTATTTTGGAATCACCACATTTTAAAATTTTTACATTTTTCGAACTTTTTTTTGTTTTTTCCATTTTTTGGCGTTTCTAGTCATCCTAGACGATTTTAGACCTTATTTTGGAATCACCACATTTTAAAATTTTTACATTTTTCGAACTTTTTTTGTTTTTTCCATTTTTTGGCGTTTCTAGTCATCCTAGACGATTTTAGACCTTATTTTGGAATCACCACATTTTAAAATTTTTATATTTTTGTTTTTTTTGTTTTTTCCATTTTTTGGCGTTTCTAGTCATCCTAGACGATTTTAGACCTTATTTTGGAATCACCACATTTTAAAATTTTTACATTTTTCGAACTTTTTTTTTTTTTTTTCCATTTTTTGGCGATTCTAGTCATCCTGGACGATTTTAGACCTTATTTTGGAATCACCACATTTTAAAATTTTTACATTTTTCGATCTTTTTTTTGTATTTTCCATTTTTTGGCGTTTCTAGTCATCCTAGACGATTTTAGACCTTATTTTGGAATCACCACATTTTAAGCCTTGATATTGTTTTTTTTTTTTTTTTTTTTTCAATTTTTTGGCGTTTCTAGTCATCCTAGACGATTTTAGACCTTATTTTGGAATCACCACATTTTAAAACTTTTACATTTTTCGATATTTTTTTTTTTTTTTTTTTTCCATTTTTTGGCGTTTCTAGTCATCCTGGACGATTTTAGACCTTATTTTGGAATCACCACATTTTAAAATTTTTACATTTTTCGATCTTTTTTTTGTATTTTCCATTTTTTGGCGTTTCTAGTCATCCTAGACGATTTTAGACCTTATTTTGGAATCACCACATTTTAAGCCTTGATATTGTTTTTTTTTTTTTTTTTTTCCATTTTTTGGCGTTTCTAGTCATCCTAGACGATTTTAGACCTTATTTTGGAATCACCACATTTTAAAATTTTTACATTTTTCGAACTTTTTTTTGTTTTTTCCATTTTTTGGCGATTCTAGTCATCCTAGACGATTTTAGACCTTATTTTGGAATCACCACATTTTAAAATTTTTACATTTTTCGAACTTTTTTTTGTTTTTTCCATTTTTTGGCGATTCTAGTCATCCTGGACGATTTTAGACCTTATTTTGGAATCACCACATTTTAAAATTTTTACATTTTTCTTTTTTTTTTTTATTTTCCATTTTTTGGCGTTTCTAGTCATCCTAGACGATTTTAGACCTTATTTTGGAATCACCACATTTTAAAATTTGATAAATTTTTCGAACTTTTTTTTTTTTTTTCCATTTTTTGGCGTTTCTAGTCATCCTAGACGATTTTAGACCTTATTTTGGAATCACCACATTTTAAAATTTTTACATTTTTCGAACTTTTTTTTGTTTTTTCCATTTTTTGGCGATTCTAGTCATCCTAGACGATTTTAGACCTTATTTTGGAATCACCACATTTTAAAATTTTTACATTTTTCGATCTTTTTTTTTATTTTCCATTTTTTGGCGTTTCTAGTCATCCTAGACGATTTTAGACCTTATTTTGGAATCACCACATTTTAAGCCTTGATATTGTTTTTTTTTTTTTTTCCATTTTTTGGCGTTTCTAGTCATCCTAGACGATTTTAGACCTTATTTTGGAATCACCACATTTTAAAATTTTTACATTTTTCGAACTTTTTTTGTTTTTTTTCCATTTTTTGGCGTTTCTAGTCATCCTAGACGATTTTAGACCTTATTTTGGAATCACCACATTTTAAGCCTTGATATTGATTTTCTCCATCAAAACTCAACCATTTTGACCATTTGGAATCACCATTTATATTGACTTTTTTTTTTTTTTTTTTTCCATTTTTTGGCGTTTCTAGTCAATCCTAGACGATTTTAGACCTTATTTTGGAATCACCACATTTTAAAATTTTTACATTTTTCGAATTTTATTTTGTTTTTTCCATTTTTTGGCGATTCTAGTCATCCTGGACGATTTTAGACCTTATTTTGGAATCACCACATTTTAAAATTTTTACATTTTTTTATTTTTTGTTTTTTCCATTTTTTGGCGTTTCTAGTCATCCTAGACGATTTTAGACCTTATTTTGGAATCACCACATTTTAAAATTTTTACATTTTTCGAACTTTTTTTTTGTAATTTTCCATTTTTTGGCGTTTCTAGTCATCCTAGACGATTTTAGACCTTATTTTGGAATCACCACATTTTAAGCCTTGATATTGTTTTTTTTTTTTTTTTTTCCATTTTTTGGCGTTTCTAGTCATCCTAGACGATTTTAGACCTTATTTTGGAATCACCACATTTTAAAATTTTTACATTTTTCGAACTTTTTTTTTGTTTTTTCCATTTTTTGGCGATTCTAGTCATCCTGGACGATTTTAGACCTTATTTTGGAATCACCACATTTTAAAATTTTTACATTTTTCGATCTTTTTTTTTGTATTTTCCATTTTTTGGCGTTTCTAGTCATCCTAGACGATTTTAGACCTTATTTTGGAATCACCACATTTTAAGCCTTGATATTGTTTTTTTTTTTTTTTTTTCCATTTTTTGGCGTTTCTAGTCATCCTAGACGATTTTAGACCTTATTTTGGAATCACCACATTTTAAAATTTTTACATTTTTCGAACTTTTTTTTTGTTTTTTCCATTTTTTGGCGTTTCTAGTCATCCTAGACGATTTTAGACCTTATTTTGGAATCACCACATTTTAAAATTTTTACATTTTTCGATCTTTTTTTTGTTTTTTCCATTTTTTGGCGTTTCTAGTCATCCTAGACGATTTTAGACCTTATTTTGGAATCACCACATTTTAAAATTTTTACATTTTTCGAACTTTTTTTTTTTTTTTTCCATTTTTTGGCGTTTCTAGTCATCCTAGACGATTTTAGACCTTATTTTGGAATCACCACATTTTAAGCCTTGATATTGATTTTTCATTTTTTTTCAACCGATTTTTTTTTTTCCATTTTTTGGCGTTTCTAGTCATCCTAGACGATTTTAGACCTTATTTTGGAATCACCACATTTTAAAATTTTTACATTTTTTTATTTTTTGTTTTTTCCATTTTTTGGCGTTTCTAGTCATCCTAGACGATTTTAGACCTTATTTTGGAATCACCACATTTTAAAATTTTTAATTTTTAATTTTTTTTTTTTTCATTTTTTGGCGTTTCTAGTCATCCTAGACGATTTTAGACCTTATTTTGGAATCACCACATTTTAAAATTTTTACATTTTTCGAACTTTTTTTTTTTTTTTTCCATTTTTTGGCGTTTCTAGTCATCCTAGACGATTTTAGACCTTATTTTGGAATCACCACATTTTAAAATTTTTACATTTTTCGAACTTTTTTTTGTTTTCCATTTTTCATTTTTTGGCGTTTCTAGTCATCCTAGACGATTTTAGACCTTATTTTGGAATCACCACATTTTAAAATTTTTACATTTTTCGAACTTTTTTTTTTTTTTCCATTTTTTGGCGTTTCTAGTCATCCTAGACGATTTTAGACCTTATTTTGGAATCACCACATTTTAAAATTTTTACATTTTTCGAAATTTTTTTTTTTTTTTTTTCCATTTTTTGGCGTTTCTAGTCATCCTAGACGATTTTAGACCTTATTTTGGAATCACCACATTTTAAAATTTTTACATTTTTCGAACTTTTTTTTTTTTTTTCCATTTTTTGGCGTTTCTAGTCATCCTAGACGATTTTAGACCTTATTTTGGAATCACCACATTTTAAAATTTTTACATTTTTCGAACTTTTTTTTTTTTTTCCATTTTTTGGCGTTTCTAGTCATCCTAGACGATTTTAGACCTTATTTTGGAATCACCACATTTTAAACCTTTATATTGGTTTTTTTTTTTTTTTCCATTTTTTGGCGTTTCTAGTCATCCTAGACGATTTTAGACCTTATTTTGGAATCACCACATTTTAAAATTTTTACATTTTTCGAACTTTTTTTTTTTTTCCATTTTTTGGCGTTTCTAGTCATCCTAGACGATTTTAGACCTTATTTTGGAATCACCACATTTTAAGCCTTGATATTTTTTTTTTTTTTGTTTTTTCCATTTTTTGGCGTTTCTAGTCATCCTAGACGATTTTAGACCTTATTTTGGAATCACCACATTTTAAAATTTTTTACATTTTTGCGTTTCTAGTACCTACATTTTGGAATCACCACATTTTAAAATTTTTACATTTTTCGAACTTTTTTTTTTTTTTCCATTTTTTGGCGTTTCTAGTCATCCTAGACGATTTTAGACCTTATTTTGGAATCACCACATTTTAAAATTTTTACATTTTTCGAACTTTTTTTTTTTTTTCCATTTTTTGGCGTTTCTAGTCATCCTAGACGATTTTAGACCTTATTTTGGAATCACCACATTTTAAAATTTTTACATTTTTCGAACTTTTTTTTGTTTTTTTCCATTTTTGCGATTCTAGTCATCCTAGACGATTTTAGACCTTATTTTGGAATCACCACATTTTAAAATTTTTACATTTTTCGAACTTTTTTTTTTTTTCCATTTTTTGGCGTTTCTAGTCATCCTAGACGATTTTAGACCTTATTTTGGAATCACCACATTTTAAAATTTTTACATTTTTCGAACTTTTTTTTTTTTTTTTCCATTTTTTGGCGTTTCTAGTCATCCTAGACGATTTTAGACCTTATTTTGGAATCACCACATTTTAAGCCTTGATATTGTTTTTTTTTTTTTTTTTTCCATTTTTTGGCGTTTCTAGTCATCCTAGACGATTTTAGACCTTATTTTGGAATCACCACATTTTAAAATTTTTACATTTTTCGAACTTTTTTTTTTTTTTTCCATTTTTTGGCGTTTCTAGTCATCCTAGACGATTTTAGACCTTATTTTGGAATCACCACATTTTAAAACTTGTTACATTTTTCGATCTTTTTTTTTTATTTTCCATTTTTTGGCGTTTCTAGTCATCCTAGACGATTTTAGACCTTATTTTGGAATCACCACATTTTAAAATTTTGATATTTTTTTTTTTTTTTTTTTTTTTTCCATTTTTTGGCGTTTCTAGTCATCCTAGACGATTTTAGACCTTATTTTGGAATCACCACATTTTAAAATTTTTACATTTTTCGATCTTTTTTTTTTATTTTCCATTTTTTGGCGTTTCTAGTCATCCTAGACGATTTTAGACCTTATTTTGGAATCACCACATTTTAAAATTTTTACATTTTTCGATCTTTTTTTTGTTTTTTCCATTTTTTGGCGTTTCTAGTCATCCTAGACGATTTTAGACCTTATTTTGGAATCACCACATTTTAAGATATTTACATTTTTCGAACTTTTTTTTTTTTTTCCATTTTTTGGCGTTTCTAGTCATCCTAGACGATTTTAGACCTTATTTTGGAATCACCACATTTTAAGCCTTGATCTTGATTATCTTCCATCAAAAGTCAACCGATTTTGAAAAAACCATTTATATTGACTCAACTCCAAAATAATTATAATTTCTAAAATTTATAAATTTTTCGAACTTTTTTTTGTTTTTTTCCATTTTTTGGCGTTTCTAGTCATCCTAGACGATTTTAGACCTTATTTTGGAATCACCACATTTTAAAATTTTTACATTTTTCGATCTTTTTTTTTTTTTTTCCATTTTTTGGCGTTTCTAGTCATCCTAGACGATTTTAGACCTTATTTTGGAATCACCACATTTTAAAATTTTTTAATTTTTCGAACTTTTTTTTTTTTTCCATTTTTTGGCGTTTCTAGTCATCCTAGACGATTTTAGACCTTATTTTGGAATCACCACATTTTAAGCCTTGATATTGTTTTTTTTTTTTTTTTTTTCCATTTTTTGGCGTTTCTAGTCATCCTAGACGATTTTAGACCTTATTTTGGAATCACCACATTTTAAAATTTTTACATTTTTCGAACTTTTTTGTTTTTTTTCCATTTTTTGGCGTTTCTAGTCATCCTAGACGATTTTAGACCTTATTTTGGAATCACCACATTTTAAAATTTTATACATTTTTCGACTTTTTTTTTTTTTCCATTTTTTGGCGTTTCTAGTCATCCTAGACGATTTTAGACCTTATTTTGGAATCACCACATTTTAAACCTTTTATATTTTTTTTTTTTTGTTTTTTTCATTTTTTGGCGTTTCTAGTCATCCTAGACGATTTTAGACCTTATTTTGGAATCACCACATTTTAAAATTTTTACATTTTTCGAACTTTTTTTTTTTTTCCCATTTTTTGGCGTTTCTAGTCATCCTAGACGATTTTAGACCTTATTTTGGAATCACCACATTTTAAAATTTTTACATTTTTCGATCTTTTTTTTGTATTTTCCATTTTTTGGCGTTTCTAGTCATCCTAGACGATTTTAGACCTTATTTTGGAATCACCACATTTTAAGCCTTGATATTGTTTTTTTTTTTTTTTTTTTTCCATTTTTTGGCGTTTCTAGTCATCCTAGACGATTTTAGACCTTATTTTGGAATCACCACATTTTAAAATTTTTACATTTTTCGAACTTTTTTTTTGTATTTTCCATTTTTTGGCGTTTCTAGTCATCCTAGACGATTTTAGACCTTATTTTGGAATCACCACATTTTAAGCCTTGATATTGTTTTTTTTTTTTTTTTCCATTTTTTGGCGTTTCTAGTCATCCTAGACGATTTTAGACCTTATTTTGGAATCACCACATTTTAAAATTTTTACATTTTTCGAACTTTTTTTTGTTTTTTCCATTTTTTGGCGATTCTAGTCATCCTGGACGATTTTAGACCTTATTTTGGAATCACCACATTTTAAAATTTTTACATTTTTCGATCTTTTTTTTTATTTTTTTTCCATTTTTTGGCGTTTCTAGTCATCCTAGACGATTTTAGACCTTATTTTGGAATCACCACATTTTAAACCTTTATATTGTTTTTGTTTTTTTTTTTTTTTCCATTTTTTGGCGTTTCTAGTCATCCTAGACGATTTTAGACCTTATTTTGGAATCACCACATTTTAAAATTTTTACATTTTTCGAACTTTTTTTTTTTTTTCCATTTTTTGGCGATTCTAGTCATCCTGGACGATTTTAGACCTTATTTTGGAATCACCACATTTTAAAATTTTTACATTTTTCGATCTTTTTTTTTTTTTTCCATTTTTTGGCGATTCTAGTCATCCTAGACGATTTTAGACCTTATTTTGGAATCACCACATTTTAAGCCTTGATATTGTTTTTTTTTTTTTTTTTTCCATTTTTTGGCGTTTCTAGTCATCCTAGACGATTTTAGACCTTATTTTGGAATCACCACATTTTAAAATTTTTACATTTTTTTATTTTTTTTTTTTTTCCATTTTTTGGCGTTTCTAGTCATCCTAGACGATTTTAGACCTTATTTTGGAATCACCACATTTTAAAATTTTTACATTTTTCGAACTTTTTTTGGTTTTTCCATTTTTTGGCGTTTCTAGTCATCCTAGACGATTTTAGACCTTATTTTGGAATCACCACATTTTAAACCTTTGATATTTTTGATTTTTTTTTTTTTTTTTCCATTTTTTGGCGTTTCTAGTCATCCTAGACGATTTTGAGACCTTATTTTGGAATCACCACATTTTAAAATTTTTAAATTTTTCGAACTTTTTTTTTTTTTTTTCCATTTTTTGGCGTTTCTAGTCATCCTAGACGATTTTAGACCTTATTTTGGAATCACCACATTTTAAAATTTTTACATTTTTCGAACTTTTTTTTTTTTTTTTCCATTTTTTGGCGTTTCTAGTCATCCTAGACGATTTTAGACCTTATTTTGGAATCACCACATTTTAAAATTTTTACATTTTTCGATCTTTTTTTTGTTTTTTCCATTTTTTGGCGTTTCTAGTCATCCTAGACGATTTTAGACCTTATTTTGGAATCACCACATTTTAAAATTTTTGATTTTTTTTTTTTTGTTTTTTCCATTTTTTGGCGTTTCTAGTCATCCTAGACGATTTTAGACCTTATTTTGGAATCACCACATTTTAAAATTTTTACATTTTTCGAACTTTTTTTTTGTTTTTTCCATTTTTTGGCGATTCTAGTCATCCTAGACGATTTTAGACCTTATTTTGGAATCACCACATTTTAAGCCTTGATCTTGATTATCTCCATCAAAACTCAACCGATTTTGAAATGGAATACCATTTATATTGACTCAACTCCAAAATAATTATGATTTCGAAAATTTATAAATTTTTCAAACTTTTTTGTTTTTTTTTGTTTTTCCATTTTTTGGCGTTTCTAGTCATCCTAGACGATTTTAGACCTTATTTTGGAATCACCACATTTTAAGCCTTGATATTGTTTTTTTTTTTTTTTTCCATTTTTGGCGTTTCTAGTCATCCTAGACGATTTTAGACCTTATTTTGGAATCACCACATTTTAAGCCTTGATATTGTTTTTTTTTTTTTTTTTTTATCCATTTTTGGCGTTTCTAGTCATCCTAGACGATTTTAGACCTTATTTTGGAATCACCACATTTTAAAATTTTTACATTTTTCGAACTTTTTTTTGGTTTTTCCATTTTTTGGCGTTTCTAGTCATCCTAGACGATTTTAGACCTTATTTTGGAATCACCACATTTTAAAATTTTTACATTTTTCGATCTTTTTTTTTTTTTTCCATTTTTTGGCGTTTCTAGTCATCCTAGACGATTTTAGACCTTATTTTGGAATCACCACATTTTAAAATTTTTTTATTGTTTTTTTCCTAGACGATTTTTTTTTTTTTCCATTTTTTGGCGTTTCTAGTCATCCTAGACGATTTTAGACCTTATTTTGGAATCACCACATTTTAAAATTTTTACATTTTTCGATCTTTTTTTTGTATTTTCCATTTTTTGGCGTTTCTAGTCATCCTAGACGATTTTAGACCTTATTATGGAATCACCACATTTTAAGCCTTGATATTGTTTTTTTTGTTTTTTTTTTTCATTTTTTGGCGTTTTTAGTCATCCTAGACGATTTTAGACCTTATTTTGGAATCACCACATTTTAAAATTTTTACATTTTTCGAACTTTTTTTGTTTTTTCCATTTTTTGGCGATTCTAGTCATCCTAGACGATTTTAGACCTTATTTTGGAATCACCACATTTTAAGCCTTGATATAGTTTTTTTGTTTTTTTCCATTTTTTGGCGTTTCTAGTCATCCTAGACGATTTTAGACCTTATTTTGGAATCACCACATTTTAAAATTTTTACATTTTTCGAAATTTTTTTTTTTTTTTCCATTTTTGGCGTTTCTAGTCATCCTAGACGATTTTAGACCTTATTTTGGAATCACCACATTTTAAAATTTTTACATTTTTCGAACTTTTTTTTGTTTATTCCATTTTTTGGCGTTTCTAGTCATCCTAGACGATTTTAGACCTTATTTTGGAATCACCACATTTTAAGCCTTGATATTGTTTTTTTTTTTCCATTTTTTGGCGTTTCTAGTCATCCTAGACGATTTTAGACCTTATTTTGGAATCACCACATTTTAAAATTTTTACATTTTTCGAACTTTTTTTTTTTTTCCATTTTTTGGCGTTTCTAGTCATCCTAGACGATTTTAGACCTTATTTTGGAATCACCACATTTTAAGCCTTGATATTGTTTTTTTTTTTTTCCATTTTTTGGCGTTTCTAGTCATCCTAGACGATTTTAGACCTTATTTTGGAATCACCACATTTTAAAATTTTTACATTTTTCGAAATTTTTTTTTGTTTTTTCCATTTTTTGGCGTTTCTAGTCATCCTAGACGATTTTAGACCTTATTTTGGAATCACCACATTTTAAGCCTTGATATAGTTTTTTTTCCATTTTTTGGCGTTTCTAGTCATCCTAGACGATTTTAGACCTTATTTGGAATCACCACATTTTAAAATTTTTACATTTTTCGAAATTTTTTTTGTTTTTTCCATTTCTGGCGTTTCTAGTCATCCTAGACGATTTCAGACCTTATTTTGGAATCACCACATTTTAAAATTTTTACATTTTTCGAACTTTTTTTGTTTATTCCATTTTTTGGCGTTTCTAGTCATCCTAGACGATTTTAGACCTTATTTTGGAATCACCACATTTTAAGCCTTGATAATGTTTTTTTTCCATTTTTTGGTGTTTCTAGTCATCCTAGACGATTTTAGACCTTATTTGGAATCACCACATTTTAAAATTTATACATTTTTCGAAATTTTTTTTTTGTTTTTTCCATTTTTTGGCGATTCTAGTCATCCTAGACGATTTTAGACCTTATTTTGGAATCACCACATTTTAAGCCTTGATATAGTTTTTTTTTTTTTTTTCATTTTTTGGCGTTTCTAGTCATCCTAGACGATTTTAGACCTTATTTTGGAATCACCACATTTTAAGCCTTGATATTGTTTTTTTTTTTTTTTTTTCCATTTTTTGGCGTTTCTAGTCATCCTAGACGATTTTAGACCTTATTTTGGAATCACCACATTTTAAAATTTTTACATTTTTCGAAATTTTTTTTTGTTTTTTCCATTTTTTGGCGATTCTAGTCATCCTAGACGATTTTAGACCTTATTTTGGAATCACCACATTTTAAGCCTTGATATTGTTTTTTTTTTTTTTTCCATTTTTTGGCGTTTCTAGTCATCCTAGACGATTTTAGACCTTATTTTGGAATCACCACATTTTAAAATTTTTACATTTTTCGAACTTTTTTTGTTTTTTTTCCATTTTTTGGCGATTCTAGTCATCCTAGACGATTTTAGACCTTATTTTGGAATCACCACATTTTAAGCCTTGATATTGTTTTTTTTTTTTTTCCAATTTTTTTTTTTTTTTTTCCATTTTTTGGCGTTTCTAGTCATCCTAGACGATTTTAGACCTTATTTGGAATCACCACATTTTAAAATTTTTACATTTTTCGAACTTTTTTTGTTTATTCCATTTTTTGGCGATTCTAGTCATCCTAGACGATTTTAGACCTTATTTTGGAATCACCACATTTTAAAATTTTTACATTTTTCGATCTTTTGTTTTGTTTTTTCCATTTTTGGCGTTTCTAGTCATCCTAGACGATTTTAGACCTTATTTTGGAATCACCACATTTTAAGCCTTGATATTGTTTTTTGTTTTTTTTTTTTTTTCCATTTTTTGGCGTTTCTAGTCATCCTAGACGATTTTAGACCTTATTTTGGAATCACCACATTTTAAAATTTTTACATTTTTCGAACTTTTTTTTGTTTTTTCCATTTTTTTGAGTTTTTAGTCATCCTAGACGATTTAAGACCTTATTTTGGAATCACCACATTTTAAAAATTTTACATTTTTCGAACTTTTTTTTTGTTTTTTCCATTTTTTGGCGATTCTAGTCATCCTAGACGATTTTAGACCTTATCTTGGAATCACCACATTTTAAGCCTTGATATTGTTTTTTTTTCCATTTTTTGGCGTTTCTAGTCATCCTAGACGATTTTAGACCTTATTTTGGAATCACCACATTTTAAAATTTTTACATTTTTCGATTTTTTTGTTTTTTCCATTTTTTGGCGATTCTAGTCATCCTGGACGATTTTAGACCTTATTTTGGAATCACCACATTTTAAAATTGTTACATTTTTCGATCTTTTTTTTTTGTATTTTCCATTTTTTGGCGTTTCTAGTCATCCTAGACGATTTTAGACCTTATTTTGGAATCACCATATTTTAAGCCTTGATATTGTTTTTTTTTTTTTTTTTTCCATTTTTTGGCGTTTCTAGTCATCCTAGACGATTTTAGACCTTATTTTGGAATCACCACATTTTAAAATTTTTACATTTTTCGATCTTTATTTTGTATTTTCCATTTTTGGCGTTTCTGGTCATCCTAGACGATTTTAGACCTTATTTTGGAATCACCACATTTTAAAATTTTTAAATTTTTCGAACTTTTTTTTTTTTTTCCATTTTTTGGCGTTTCTAGTCATCCTAGACGATTTTAGACCTTATTTTGGAATCACCACATTTTAAGCCTTGATATTGTATTTTTTTTTTTTTTTTTCCATTTTTTGGCGTTTCTAGTCATCCTAGACGATTTTAGACCTTGTTTTGGAATCACCACATTTTAAGCCTTGAGTTTGATTATCTCCATCAAAACTCAACCGATTTTGAAATGGAATACCATTTATATTGACTCAACTCCAAAATAATTGTAATTTCTAAAATTTATAAATTTTTCGAACTTATTTTGTTTTTTCCATTTTTTGGCGTTTCTAGTCATCCTAGACGATTTTAGACCTTATTTTGGAATCACCACATTTTAAGCCTTGATATTGTTTTTTTTGTTTTTTTTTTCCATTTTTTGGCGTTTCTAGTCATCCTAGACGATTTTAGACCTTATTTTGGAATCACCACATTTTAAAATTTTTACATTTTTCGAACTTTTTTTTGTTTTTTCCATTTTTTGGCGATTCTAGTCATCCTGGACGATTTTAGACCTTATTTTGGAATCACCACATTTTAAAATTGTTACATTTTTCGATCTTTTTTTTTGTATTTTCCATTTTTTGGCGTTTCTAGTCATCCTAGACGATTTTAGACCTTCTTTTGGAATCACCACATTTTAAGCCTTGATATTGTTTTTAGACCCCGTACTCTAAAAAAGAGTATAGGGGTCTATTAGGTTTGTCAGAAGCGAAATGTGCGTAACAGGCAGAAGGAGGCGTGGCCGACCCCATAAAGTATATATATTCTAGATCAGCATCAACAGCCGAGTCGATATAGCAATGTCCGTCTGTCCGTCTGTCTGTCCGTCCGTCCGTCCGTATGAACACCTGGATCTTTTAAACTATAAGAGCTAGAGCCACCAAATTTGGGATGAAAGTCCGTCTATGTTGCAGGCAGGTTAAGTTTATTTGAAATTTTTGCAACGCCCCCTACCGCCCCCGCAAATTGTAAAAAACAGTTTTCATTGCACTACAACTTTGAAACTATGAAAGCTATCGTGACCAAATTTACACAGTAGGTGTATGGTACAACTATAACTATCCTCACCAAGTTTCATCAGGATCGGACAACTATAGCTTATAGCTCCCATAGGACAAATCGGTCAAAAACAAAAAATTTGTATGAAGACATGTAGTATTTGCTAAGTGATCGCAACCAAACTCACACAGAATGTGTACATAATTATTAAAAGTAACTTCACCAAATTTGGTTCAAATCGGACAACTACAACATGTGAAACAAATTGGTCAAAAATGTTAAAAATTGTAATTTATGTACGTGTTTGAAGAAAAGTGGTAAATCAATGTTTATCTACTTTAGCCGTCCTCATTGTCAACAGTGCTGTGGTCCAAGTGATGTGACATGCATTAGAGAAACATGAGGTCTGCGGTTCGAACCCCGGCACAGACAGGCATTTTTTTCTTTTTTTTCTATAACAAAACATTTTTATATGTCAATGCAGATAATCAGCAGTACATGCAAATTGGGGTGTGGTGCATATGGTAGAGTGACGACATGTGAGAATCCTGTGTCTGATACCGCGGGTTCGATTGCAGCTAGCGCATGACTTTTTTTTCTTTTTTAAATTTTAATTTAAACTATTATCTTTTTTATTAATTTGTATTTTAAAATATGAATCAGTCTACTGCTTCTTCTTTTAAGTTTGTAAGTATTTTTGTATGCGCACTACAAGGAGTTTACGGGGTCTTATTTTGGATCGGCACGTCGAGTTAGCCTTTCTTACTTGTTTTTTTTCATTTTTTGGCGTTTCTGGTCATCCTAGACGATTTTAGACCTTATTTTGGAATCACCACATTTTAAAATTTTTACATTTTTCGATCTTTATTTTGTATTTTCCATTTTTGGCGTTTCTGGTCATCCTAGACGATTTTAGACCTTATTTTGGAATCACCACATTTTAAAATTTTTACATTTTTCAAACTTTTTTTTTTTTTCCATTTTTTGGCGTTTCTAGTCATCCTAGACGATTTTAGACCTTATTTTGGAATCACCACATTTTAAGCCTTGATCTTGATTATCTCCATCAAAACTCAACCGATTTGGAAATGGAATACCATTTATATTGACTCAACTCCAAAATAATTGTGATTTCTAAAATTTATAAATTTTTCGAACTTTTTTTTTTTTTTCCATTTTTTGGCGTTTCTAGTCATCCTAGACGATTTTAGACCTTATTTTGGAATCACCACATTTTAAGCCTTGATATTGATTATCTCCATCAAAACTCAACCGATTTTGAAATGGAATACCATTTATATTGACTCAACTCCAAAATAATTGTGATTTCTAAAATTTATAAATTTTTCGAACTTTTTTTGTTTTTTCCATTTTTTGGCGTTTCTAGTCATCCTAGATGATTTTAGACGTTATTTTGGAATCACCACATTTTAAGCCTTGATATTGTTTTTTTTGTTTTTTTTCCATTTTTTGGCGTTTTTAGTCATCCTAGACGATTTTAGACCTTATTTTGGAATCACCACATTTTAAAATTTATACATTTTTCGAACTTTATTTTGTATTTTCCATTTTTGGCGTTTCTGGTCATCCTAGACGATTTTAGACCTTATTTTGGAATCACCACATTTTAAAATTTATACATTTTTCGAACTTTATTTTGTATTTTCCATTTTTGGCGTTTCTAGTCATCCTAGACGATTTTAGACCTTCTTTTGGAATCACCACATTTTAAGCCTTGATATTGTTTTTAGACCCCGTACTCTAAAAAAGAGTATAGGGGTCTATTAGGTTTGTCAGAAGCGAAATGTGCGTAACAGGCAGAAGGAGGCGTGGCCGACCCCATAAAGTATATATATTCTAGATCAGCATCAACAGCCGAGTCGATATAGCAATGTCCGTCTGTCCGTCTGTCTGTCCGTCCGTCCGTCCGTATGAACACCTGGATCTTTTAAACTATAAGAGCTAGAGCCAAAAAATTTGGGATGAAAGTCCGTCTATGTTGCAGGCAGGTTAAGTTTATTTTAATTTTTTGCAACGCCCCCTTTAACCCCCACCTCTAATTGTAAAAAACAGTTTTCATTGCACTATCAACTTTGTGACGTATGAAAGCTATCGTGACCAAATTTACACAGTAGGTGTATGGTACAACTATAACTATCCTCACCAAGTTTCATCAGGATCGGACAACTATAGCTTATAGGCGTCCCATAGGCACTAGACGATTTTAGACCATTAACAAAAATTTGTATGAAGACATGTAGTATTTGCTAAGTGATCGTCAACCAAACTCACACAGAATGTAGTACATAATTATTAAAAGTAACTTCACCAAATTTGGTTCAAATCGGACAACTACAACATGTGAAACAAATTGGTCAAAAATGTTAAAAATTGTAATTTATGTACGTGTTTGAAGAAAAGTGGTAAATCAATGTTTATCTACTTTAGCCGTCCTCATTGTCAACAGTGCTGTGGTCCAAGTGATGTGACATGCATTAGAGAAACATGAGGTCTGCGGTTCGAACCCCGGCACAGACAGGCATTTTTTTTCTTTTTTTTATAACAAAACATTTTTATATGTCAATGCAGATAATCAGCAGTACATGCAAATTGAGGTGTGGTGCATATGGTAGAGTGACGACATGTGAGAATCCTGTGTCTGATACCGCGGGTTCGATTGCAGCTAGCGCACGATTTTTTTACTTTTTTTGAATTTTAATTTAAACTATTATCTTTTTTTAAATTTGTTATTTTAAAATATGTGGCAGTCTACTGCTTCTTCTTTTAAGTTTGTAAGTATTTTTGTATGCGCACCACAACGAGACGGGGTCTTATACAGTCGGCACGTCGACTGTAGCCTTTCTTATTTTGTTTTTTTTCCATTTTTTGGCGTTTCTGGTCATCCTAGACGATTTTAGACCTTATTTTGGAATCACTACATTTTAAAATTTTTACATTTTTCGATCTTTATTTTGTATTTTCCATTTTTGGCGTTTCTGGTCATCCTAGACGATTTTAGACCTTATTTTGGAATCACCACATTTTAAAATTTTTACATTTTTCAAACTTTTTTTTTTTTTTTTCCATTTTTTGGCGTTTCTAGTCATCCTAGACGATTTTAGACCTTATTTTGGAATCACCACATTTTAAGCCTTGATCTTGATTATCTCCATCAAAACTCAACCGATTTGGAAATGGAATACCATTTATATTGACTCAACTCCAAAATAATTGTGATTTCTAAAATTTATAAATTTTTCGAACTTTTTTTTGTTTTTTCCATTTTTTGGCGTTTCTAGTCATCCTAGACGATTTTAGACCTTATTTTGGAATCACCACATTTTAAGCCTTGATATTGATTATCTCCATCAAAACTCAACCGATTTTGAAATGGAATACCATTTATATTGACTCAACTCCAAAATAATTGTGATTTCTAAAATTTATAAATTTTTCGAACTTTTTTTGTTTTTTTCCATTTTTTGGCGTTTCTAGTCATCCTAGACGATTTTAGACCTTATTTTGGAATCACCACATTTTAAGCCTTGATATTGTTTTTTTTGTTTTTTTTCCATTTTTTGGCGTTTCTAGTCATCCTAGACGATTTTAGACCTTATTTTGGAATCACCACATTTTAAAATTTATACATTTTTCGAACTTTTTTTTTGTTTTTTCCATTTTTTGGCGATTCTAGTCATCCTGGACGATTTTAGACCTTATTTTGGAATCACCACATTTTAAAATTTTTACATTTTTCGATCTTTTTTTTTTTATATTCCATTTTTTGGCGTTTCTAGTCATCCTAGACGTTTTTAGACCTTATTTTGGAATCACCACATTTAAAGCCTTGATATTGTTTTTTTTTTTTTTTTTCCATTTTTTGGCGTTTCTAGTCATCCTAGACGATTTTAGACCTTATTTTGGAATCACCACATTTTGAAATTTTTACATTTTTCGATCTTTATTTTGTATTTTCCATTTTTGGCGTTTCTGGTCATCCTAGACGATTTTAGACCTTATTTTTGAATCACCACATTTTAAGCCTTGATCTTGATTATCTCCGTCAAAACTAAACCGATTTTGAATTGGAAAACAACTTATATTGACTCTACCTAAAAATAATTATAATTTCGAAAATTTATAAATTTTTCGAACTTTTTTTTTGTTTTTTTCCATTTTTTGGCGTTTCTAGGCATCCTATTCGATTTTAGACCTTATTTTGGAATCACCACATTTTAAAATTTTTACATTTTTCGATCTTTTTTTTGTATTTTCCATTTTTGGCGTTTCTGGTCATCCTAGACGATTTTAGACCTTATTTTGGAATCACCACATTTTAAGCCTTGATCTTGATTATCTCCGTCAAAACTCAACCGATTTTGAAATGGAATACCATTTATATTGACTCAACTCCAAAATAATTGTGATTTCTAAAATTTATAAATTTTTCGAACTTTTTTTGTTTTTTCCATTTTTTGGCGTTTCTAGTCATCCTAGACGATTTTAGACCTTATTTTGGAATCACCACATTTTAAGCCTTGATATTGTTTTTTTTTTTTTTTTCATTTTTTGGCGTTTTTAGTCATCCTAGACGATTTTAGACCTTATTTTGGAATCACCATATTTTAAAAATTTTTACATTTTTCGAACTTTTTTTTTTTTTTTCCATTTTTTGGCGATTCTAGTCATCCTAGACGATTTTAGACCTTATTTTGGAATCACCACATTTTAATCACCACATTTTAAAATTTTTACATTTTTCGATCTTTTTTTTTTTTATTCTTCATTTTTTGGCGTTTCTAGTCATCCTAGACGATTTTAGACCTTATTTTGGAATCACCACATTTTAAAGCCTTGATATTGTTTTTTTTTTTTTTTTTCCATTTTTTGGCGTTTCTAGTCATCCTAGACGATTTTAGACCTTATTTTGGAATCACCACATTTTAAAATTTTTACATTTTTCGATCTTTTTTTTGTATTTTCCATTTTTTGGCGTTTCTAGTCATCCTAGACGATTTTAGACCTTATTTTGGAATCACCACATTTTAAGCCTTGATCTTGATTATCTCCGTCAAAACTCAACCGATTTTGAATTGGAAAACAACTTATATTGACTCTACCTAAAAATAATTATGATTTCGAAAATTTATAAATTTTTCGAACTTTTTTTTTGTTTTTTTTTCCATTTTTTGGCGTTTCTAGTCATCCTAGACGATTTTAGACCTTATTTTGGAATCACCACATTTTAAAATTTTTACATTTTTCGATCTTTATTTTGTATTTTCCATTTTTTGGCGTTTCTGGTCATCCTAGACGATTTTAGACCTTATTTTGGAATCACCACATTTTAAAATTTTTACATTTTTCGAACTTTTTTTTGTTTTTTCCATTTTTTGGCGTTTCTAGTCATCCTAGACGATTTTAGACCTTATTTTGGAATCACCACATTTTAAGCCTTGATCTTGATTATCTCCGTCAAAACTCAACCGATTTTGAATGAAACAACTTATATTGGACTCTACCCCAAAATAATTATGATTTCGAAAATTTATAAATTTTTCGAACTTTTTTTTGTTTTTTCCATTTTTTGGCGTTTCTAGTCATCCTAGACGATTTTAGACCTTATTTTGGAATCACCACATTTTAAGCCTTGATATTGATTATCTCCGTCAAAACTCAACCGATTTTGAAATTGAATACCATTTATATTGACTCAACTCCAAAATAATTATGATTTCGAAATTTTATAAATTTTTCGAACATTTTTTTTTTTTTTTTTTTCCATTTTTTGGCGTTTCTAGTCATCCTAGACGATTTTAGACCTTATTTTGGAATCACCACATTTTAAGCCTTGATATTGATTATCTCCGTCAAAACTCAACCGATTTTGAAATGGAATACCATTTATATTGACTCAACTCCAAAATAATTATGATTTCGAAAATTTATAAATTTTTCGAACATTTTTTTTTTCGTTTTTTTTCCATTTTTGGCGTTTCTAGTCATCCTAGACGATTTTAGACCTTATTTTGGAATCACCACATTTTAAGCCTTGATCTTGATTATCTCCGTCAAAACTCAACCGATTTTGAATTGGAAAACAACTTATATTGACTCTACCTAAAAATAATTATGATTTCGAAAATTTATAAATTTTTCGAACTTTTTTTTTTTTTTTCCATTTTTTGGCGTTTCTAGTCATCCTAGACGATTTTAGACCTTATTTTGGAATCACCACATTTTAAAATTGTTATATTTTTAGATATCATTAAACTTTTTTTCGAACTTTTTTTGTTTTTTCCATTTTTTGGCGTTTCTAGTCATCCTAGACGATTTTAGACCTTATTTTGGAATCACCACATTTTAAAATTTTTACATTTTTCGATCTTTTTTTTTGTTTTTTCCATTTTTGGCGTTTCTAGTCATCCTAGACGATTTTAGACCTTATTTTGGAATCACCACATTTTAAGCCTTGATATTGATTATCTCCATCAAAACTCAACCGATTTTGAAATGGAATACCATTTATATTGACTCAACTCCAAAATAATTATGATTTCGAAAATTTATAAATTTTTCGAACTTTTTTTTGTTTTTTCCATTTTTTGGCGTTTCTAGTCATCCCAGACGATTTTAGACCTTATTTTGGAATCACCACATTTTAAGCCTTGATATTTTTTTCCCATTTTTTGCCGTTTTTAGTCATCCTAGACGATTTTAGACCTTATTTTGGAATCACCACATTTTAAAATTTTTACATTTTTCGAACTTTTTTTTGTTTTTTTCCATTTTTTGGCGTTTCTAGTCATCCTAGACGATTTTAGACCTTATTTTGGAATCACCACATTTTAAGCCTTGATCTTGATTATCTCCGTCAAAACTCAACCGATTTTGAATTGGAAAACAACTTATATTGACTCTACCTAAAATAATTATGATTTCGAAAATTTATAAATTTTTCGAACTTTTTTTTGTTTTTTCCATTTATTGGCGTTTCTAGTCATCCTAGACGATTCCTTATTTTGGAATCACCACAATTTAAAATTTTTACGTTTATCGAACTTTTTTTTGTTTATTCCATTTTTTGGCGTTTCTAGTCATCCTAGACGATTTTAGACATTATTTTGGAATCACCACATTTTAAGCCTTGATATTGATTACCTCCATCAAAACTCAACCGATTGACTCAACTCCAAAATAATTATGATTTCTAAAATTTATAAATTTTTCGAACTTTTTTTGTTTTTTCCATTTTTTGGCGTTTCTAGTCATCCTAGACGATTTTAGACCTTATTTTGGAATCACCACATTTTAAGCCTTGATATTGTTTTTTTTTTGTTTTTTTTCATTTTTTGGCGTTTCTAGCCATCCTTGACGATTTTAGACCTTATTTTGGAATCACCACATTTTAAAATTTTTACATTTTTCGATCTTTTTTTTGTTTTTTCCATTTTTTGGCGTTTCTAGTCATCCTAGACGATTTTAGACCTTATTTTGGAATCACCACATTTTAAGCCTTGATCTTGATTATCTCCGTCAAAACTCAACCGATTTTGAATTGGAAAACAACTTATATTGACTCTACCTAAAATAATTATGATTTCGAAAATTTATAAATTTTTCGAACTTTTTTTTGTTTTTTCCATTTTTTGGCGTTTCTAGTCATCCTAGACGATTTTAGACCTTATTTTGGAATCACCACATTTTAAAATTTTTACATTTTTCGATCTTTTTTTTGTTTTTTCCATTTTTGGCGTTTCTGGTCATCCTAGACGATTTTAGACCTTATTTTGGAATCACCACATTTTAAGCCTTGATCTTGATTATCTCCGTCAAAACTCAACCGATTTTGAATTGGAAAACAACTTATATTGACTCAACTCCAAAATAATTATGATTTCGAAAATTTATAAATTTTTCGAACTTTTTTTTTTTTTTTCCATTTTTTGGCGTTTCTAGTCATCCTAGACGATTTTAGACCTTATTTTGGAATCACCACATTTTAAGCAATTTCCATCAAAAAATTTTAAATGAATACCATTATATGACTCACTCAAAATTATTAGACTTATTTTGGAATCAACATTTTTTTTTTTTTTTTTTTCTCCATTTTTTGGCGTTTCTAGTCATCCTAGACGATTTTAGACCTTATTTTGGAATCACCACATTTTAAAATTTTTACATTTTTCGAACTTTTTTTTTTTTTTTCCATTTTTTGGCGTTTCTAGTCATCCTAGACGATTTTAGACCTTATTTTGGAATCACCACATTTTAAAAATTTTTACATTTTTCGAACTTTTTTTTTTTTCCTTTTTTGAAAACTAGTCAACCTAGACGATTTTAGACCTTATTTTGGAATCACCACATTTTAAAATTTTTACATTTTTCGAACTTTTTTTTTTTTTTTCCATTTATTTGGCGTTTCTAGTCATCCTAGACGATTTTAGACCTTATTTTGGAATCACCACATTTTAAAAATTTTTACATTTTTCGAACTTTTTTTTGTTTTTCCATTTTTTGGCGTTTCTAGTCATCCTAGACGATTTTAGACCTTATTTTGGAATCACCACATTTTAAGCCTTGATTATTGTTTTTTCCATTTTTTGGCGTTTAGTCATCCTATTTAGACCTTATTTGGAATCACCACATTTTAAGCCTTGATTATTTGTTTTTTCCATTTTTTGGCGTTTCTAGCCATCCTATGACGATTTTAGACCTTATTTTGGAATCACCACATTTTAAAATTTTTACATTTTTCGATCTTTTTTTTTTCTTTTTTTTGGCGTTTCTGGTCATCCTAGACGATTGTAGACCTTATTTTTGAATCACCACATTTTAAGCGTTGATCTTGATTATCTCCGTCAAAACTCAACCGATTTTGAATTGGAAAACAACTTATATTGACTCTACCTAAAATAATAATGATTTCGAAAATTTATAAATTTTTCGAACTTTTTTTTGTTTTTTCCATTTAATGGCGTTTCTAGTCATCCTAGACGATTCCTTACTTTGGAATCACCACATTTTAAAATTTTTACATATTTCGATCTTGTTTTTTTTTTCCATTTTTGGCGTTTCTGGTCATCCTAGACGATTTTAGACCTTATTTTGGAATCACCACATTTTAAGCCTTGATCTTGATTATCTCCGTCAAAACTCAACCGATTTTGAATTGGAAAACAACTTATATTGATTATTTTAGGTAGATAATTATGATTTCGAAAATTTATAAATTTTTCGACCTTTTTTTTGTTTTTCCATTTTTTGTTTTCCATTTTTGGCGTTTCTAGTCATCCTAGACGATTTTTAGACCTTATTTTGGAATCACCACATTTTAAGCCTTGATCTTGATTATCTCCATCAAAATTCAACCGATTTGGAAATGGAATACCATTTATATTGACTCGACTCCAAAATAATTATGATTTCGAAAATTTATAAATTTTTCGAACTTTTTTTTGTTTTTTTCCATTTTTTGGCGTTTCTAGTCATCCTAGACGATTTTAGACCTTATTTTGGAATCACCACATTTTAAAATTTTTGCATTTTTCTAACTTTTTTTTGTTTTTTCCATTTTTTGGCGTTTCTAGTTATCCTAGACGATTTTGTACCTTATTTTGGAATCCCCACATTTTAAGTCTTGACCTTGATTATCTCCGTCAAAATTCAACCGATTTTGAAATGGAATACCATTTATTTTGACTTAACTCCATAATAATTGCAATTTCAAAAATTTATACATTTTTCGAACTTTTTTTTGTTTTTTCCATTTTATGGACGATTTTAGACCTTATTTTGGAATCACCACATTTTAAAATTTTTACATTTTTTTTTCCATTTTTGGCGTTTCTGGTCATCCTAGACGATTGTAGACCTTATTTTGGAATCACCACATTTTAAAAATTTTTACTTTTTCGATCTTTTTTTTTATTTTCCATTTTTTGGCGTTTCTGGTCATCCTAGACGATTTTAGGACCTTATTTTGGAATCACCACATTTTAAAATTTTTACATTTTTCATCCTAAATTTAGACCTTATTTGGAATCACCACATTTTAACCTTATATTTTTTTTTTTTTTTTTCCATTTTTTGGCGTTTCTAGTCATCCTAGACGATTTTAGACCTTATTTTGGAATCACCACATTTTAAAATTTTTACATTTTTCGATCTTTTTTTTTTTTTTCATTTTTGGATCAATTTTAAGACTGACTCCGTAAAACTCACATTTTGAATGAAAACAACTAATATTCTTCCTAAAATAATAATAATTTTAAAAATTTTAATTTCGACTTTTTTTTTTTTCCATTTTTGGCGTTTCTAGTCATCCTAGACGATTTTAGACCTTATTTTGGAATCACCACATTTTAAGCCTTGATCTTGATTATCTCCGTCAAAACTCAACCGATTTTGAATTGGAAAACAACTTATATTGATTATTTTAGGTAGATAATTATGATTTCGAAAATTTATAAATTTTTCGACCTTTTTTTTGTTTTTTCCATTTTTTGGCGTTTCTAGTCATCCTAGACGATTTTTAGACCTTATTTTGGAATCACCACATTTTAAGCCTTGATCTTGATTATCTCCATCAAAATTCAACCGATTTGGAAATGGAATACCATTTATATTGACTCGACTCCAAAATAATTATGATTTCGAAAATTTATAAATTTTTCGAACTTTTTTTTGTTTTTTCCATTTTTTGGCGTTTCTAGTCATCCTAGACGATTTTAGACCTTATTTTGGAATCACCACATTTTAAAATTTTTGCATTTTTCTAACTTTTTTTTGTTTTTTCCATTTTTTGGCGTTTCTAGTTATCCTAGACGATTTTGTACCTTATTTTGGAATCCCCACATTTTAAGTCTTGACCTTGATTATCTCCGTCAAAATTCAACCGATTTTGAAATGGAATACCATTTATTTTGACTTAACTCCATAATAATTGCAATTTCAAAAATTTATACATTTTTCGAACTTTTTTTTGTTTTTTCCATTTTATGGACGATTTTAGACCTTATTTTGGAATCACCACATTTTAAAATTTTTACATTATTCGATCTTTTTTTTCCATTTTTGGCGTTTCTGGTCATCCTAGACGATTGTAGACCTTATTTTGGAATCACCACATTTTAAAATTTTTACATTTTTCGATCTTTATTTTGTATTTTCCATTTTTGGCGTTTCTGGTCATCCTAGACGATTTTAGACCTTATTTTGGAATCACCACATTTTAAAATTTTTACATTTTTCGAACTTTTTTTTGTTTTTTCCAATTTTTGGCGTTTCTAGTCATCCTAGACGATTTTAGACCTTATTTTGGAATCACCACATTTTAAGCCTTGATATTGTTTTTTTTTTTTTTTCCATTTTTTGGCGTTTCTAGTCATCCTAGACGATTTTAGACCTTATTTTGGAATCACCACATTTTAAAATTTTTACATTTTTCGATCTTTTTTTTCCATTTTTGGCGTTTCTAGTCATCCTAGACGATTGTAGACCTTATTTTTAAATCACCACATTTTAAGCGTTGATCTTGATTATCTCCATCAAAACTCAACCGATTTTGAAATGGAGTACCATTTATATTGACTCAACTCCAAAATAATTATGATTTCTAAAATTTATAAATTTTTCGAACTTTTTTTTTCCATTTTTTGGCGTTTATAGTCATCCTAGACGATTTTAGACCTTATTTTGGAATCACCACATTTTAAGCCTTGATATTGTTTTTTTTTTGTTTTTTCCATTTTTTGGCGTTTCTAGCCATCCTTGACGATTTTAGACCTTATTTTGGAATCACCACATTTTATGCCTTGATATTGTTTTTTTTTCCATTTTTTGGCGTTTCTAGTCATCCTAGACGATTTTAGACCTTATTTTGGAATCACCACATTTTAAAATTTTTACATTTTTCGATCTTTTTTTTCCATTTTTGGCGTTTCTGGTCATCCTAGACGATTGTAGACCTTATTTTTGAATCACCACATTTTAAGCGTTGATCTTGATTATCTCCGTCAAAACTCAACCGATTTTGAATTGGAAAACAACTTATATTGACTCTACCTAAAATAATAATGATTTCGAAAATTTATAAATTTTTCGAACTTTTTTTTTGTTTTTTTCCATTTTTTGGCGTTTCTAGGCATCCTATTCGATTTTAGACCTTATTTTGGAATCACCACATTTTGAAATTTTTACATTTTTCGATCTTTATTTTGTATTTTCCATTTTTGGCGTTTCTGGTCATCCTAGACGATTTTAGACCTTATTTTGGAATCACCACATTTTAAGCCTTGATATTGTTTTTTTATTTGTTTTTTCCATTTTTTGGCGTTTCTAGCCATCCTTGACGATTTTAGACCTTATTTTGGAATCACCACATTTTAAAATTTTTACATTTTTCGATCTTTTTAGACCCCGTACTCTAAAAAAGAGTATAGGGGTCTATTAGGTTTGTCAGAAGCGAAATGTGCGTAACAGGCAGAAGGAGGCGTGGCCGACCCCATAAAGTATATATATTCTAGATCAGCATCAACAGCCGAGTCGATATAGCAATGTCCGTCTGTCCGTCTGTCTGTCTGTCCGTCTGTCCGTCTGTCTGTCTGTCCGTCTGTCCGTCCGTCCGTATGAACACCTGGATCTTTTAAACTACAAAAGCTAGAGACACCAAATTTGGAATGAAAGTCCGTTATCTTCGCGAGCAGATCAAGTTTATTTCAAATTGTTGCCACGCCCCTTACCGCCCCCGCAATGAGCAAAAAACCAGACACACCTCGAAAAAAATGTACTTTTAGGCCAATAACTCAGTAACTATGGCACTTAGGAACACCATTTCTGGTAAACAGGTTGCTAGAGACAGCCTTAATGCAATGCCATTAAAAATTTTGAGCTGCCACGCCCCTTTTCCCCACATCAGCTAAAAAAACTTTACGCTTTAATGCCGTTTTTAAGGCATTTATTCATATAGTAGAGTGTTGTAATTCAACATTCGTATAGAGACATATAAAATCAAACTATTCTGAAAGTGTCATCAACATACTACCTTTAACAAAAGAGCTACTGCGTTACAAAGTTTGTTATTTAACTGCAATATCACTTACGCGCGAGAGCGAGACAGAAACATACAAACACATGTTCGAACGTTTTCGATGCTTGTGTGGCGACAGCGCTGCCGGCAGACATGAATACATACGTATATGCATACATATAATTTCAAACGAATGTGTGTTTGTACATATGAATAATATGTAAATGCTGATTATCGGATAATTCTTGAAAGTGGCGCGTGGTGCAACTGATAGAGTTGCGGCAATGCGAATTGTTAATTTAATTTTTTTTAATTTCAATTCTAAATGTACATATAAAAATAAAATTTTTAAATTTCATTCGAAAATTTGAATTCAAATTGAATACAATTGCGCACTTCTATGGGAGTACGGGGTCTTTTACAGTCGGCTCGATCGACTGTAGCCTTTCTTACTTGTTTTTTTCCATTTTTGGCGTTTCTGGTCATCCTAGACGATTTTAGACCTTATTTTGGAATCACCACATTTTAAGCCTTGATATTGTTTTTTTATTTGTTTTTTCCATTTTTTGGCGTTTCTAGCCATCCTTGACGATTTTAGACCTTATTTTGGAATCACCACATTTTAAAATTTTTACATTTTTCGATCTTTTTTTTTTCCATTTTTGGCGTTTCTGGTCATCCTAGACGATTGTAGACCTTATTTTTGAATCACCACATTTTAAGCGTTGATCTTGATTATCTCCGTCAAAACTCAACCGATTTTGAATTGGAAAACAACTTATATTGACTCTACCTAAAATAATAATGATTTCGAAAATTTATAAATTTTTCGAACTTTTTTTTTGTTTTTTTCCATTTTTTGGCGTTTCTAGGCATCCTATTCGATTTTAGACCTTATTTTGGAATCACCACATTTTGAAATTTTTACATTTTTCGATCTTTATTTTGTATTTTCCATTTTTGGCGTTTCTGGTCATCCTAGACGATTTTAGACCTTATTTTGGAATCACCACATTTTAAGCCTTGATCTTGATTATCTCCGTCAAAACTCAACCGATTTTGAATTGGAAAACAACTTATATTGACTCTACCTAAAAATAATTATGATTTCGAAAATTTATAAATTTTTCGAACTTTTTTTTGTTTATTCCATTTTTGGCGTTTCTAGTCATTCTAGACGATTTTAGACCTTATTTTGGAATAATCACATTTTAAGCCTTGATCTTGATTATCTCCGTCAAAACTCAACCGATTTTGAAATTGAATACCATTTATAATGACTCAACTCCAAAATAATTATGATTTCGAAATTTTATGAATTTTTCGAACATTTTTTTGTTTTTTCCATTTTTTGGCGTTTCTAGTCATCCTAGATGATTTTAGACCTTATTTTGGAATCACCACATTTTAAGCTTTGATATTGATTATCTCCGTCAAAACTCAACCGATTTTGAAATTGAATACCATTTATATTGACTCAACTCCAAAATAATTATGATTTCCAAATTTTATAAATTTTTCGACCTTTTTTTTGTTTTTTTCCATTTTTTGGCGTTTCTAGTCATCCTAGACGATTTTGGACCTTATTTTGGAAACACCACATTTTAAGCCTTGATCTTGATTATCTCCGTCAAAACTCAACCGATTTTGAATTGGAAAACAACTTATATTGACTCTACCTAAAAATAATTATGATTTCGAAAATTTATAAATTTTTCGAACTTTTTTTTGTTTTTTCCATTTTTTGGCGTTTCTAGTCATCCTAGACGATTTTAGACCTTATTTTGGAATCACCCCATTTTCAAATTGTTACATTTTTCGAACTTTTTTTTTGTTTTTTCCATTTTTTGGCGTTTCTAGTCATCCTAGACGATTTTAGACCTTAATTTGGAATCACCACATTTTAAAATTTTTACATTTTTCGATCTTTTTGTTTGTTTTTTCCATTTTTTGGCGTTTCTAGTCATCCTAGACGATTTTAGACCTTATTTTGGAATCACCACATTTTAAGCCTTGATATTGATTATCTCCATCAAAACTCAACCGATTTTGAAATGGAATACCATTTATATTGACTCAACTCCAAAATAATTATGATTTCGAAAATTTATAAATTTTTCGAACCATTTTTTTGGCGTTTCTAGTCATCCCAGACGATTTTAGACCTTATTTTGGAATCACCACATTTTAAGCCTTGATATTTTTTTCCCATTTTTTGCCGTTTTTAGTCATCCTAGACGGTTTTAGACCTTATTTTGGAATCACCACATTTTAAAATTTTTACATTTTTCGATCTTTTTGTTTGTTTTTTCCATTTTTTGGCGTTTCTAGTCATCCTAGACGATTTTAGACCTTATTTTGGAATCACCACATTTTAAGCCTTGATCTTGATTATCTCCATCAAAACTAAACAACCGATTGACTCAACTCCAAAATAATTATGATTTCGAAAATTTATAAATTTTTCGAACTTTTTTTGTTTTTTTCCATTTTTTGGCGTTTCTAGTCATCCTAGACGATTTTAGACCTTATTTTGGAATCACCACATTTTAAAATTTTTACATTTTTCGAACTTTTTTTTGGTTTTTTCCATTTTTTGGCGTTTCTAGTCATCCTAGACGATTTTAGACCTTATTTTGGAATCACCACATTTTAAAATTTTTACATTTTTCGATCTTTTTTTTTTTTTCCATTTTTTGGCGTTTCTAGTCATCCTAGACGATTTTAGACCTTATTTTGGAATCACCACATTTTAAGCCTTGATCTTGATTATCTCCGTCAAAACTCAACCGATTTTGAATTGGAAAACAACTTATATTGACTCTACATCCTTAACGATAATAATGATTTCGAAAATTTAAAAAATTTTCGAACTTTTTTTTGTTTTTTCCATTTTATGGCGTTTCTAGTCATCCTAGACGATTTTGACCTTATTTTGGAATCACCACATTTTAAAATTTTTACATTTTTCGATCTTGTTTTTTTTCCATTTTTGGCGTTTCTGGTCATCCTAGACGATTTTAGACCTTATTTTGGAATCACCACATTTTAAACTTTGATCCAAATTTTTCGAAATTATTTTTTGTTTTTTACATTTTTTGGCGTTTCTAGTCATCCTAGACGATTTTAAACTTATTTTAGGGAATCACCACATTTTCGAAAATTTACTAATTTTTCGACCTTTTTTTTTGTTTTTTCCATTTTTGGCGTGGCGTTTCTAGTCATCCTAGACGATTTTTAGACCTTATTTTGGAATCACCACATTTTAAGCCTTGATCTTGATTTATCTTCGTCAAAAATTTCAACCGATTTGGAATTGGAATACCATTTATATTGACTCGACTCCAAAATAATTATGATTTCGAAAATTTATAAATTTTTCGAACTTTTTTTGTTTTTTCCATTTTTTGGCGTTTCTAGTCATCCTAGACGATTTTAGACCTTATTTTGGAATCACCACATTTTAAATTTTTTGTTGTTTTCTAAATCTTTTTTTTTTTTTCCATTTTTTGGCGTTTCTAGTTATCCTAGAAGATTTTTAGACCTTATTTGGAATACCACATTTTAAGAATTTTTACATTTTTCGAACTTTTTTTTTTTTCCATTTTTTGGCGTTTCTAGTCATCCTAGACGATTTTAGACCTTATTTTGGAAATTACAACATTTTAAATTTTCTAACTATTATTTTTTTTTTCCAATTTTTTTTTTTTTTTTTTTATTTTTATAAACCTTATTATTTAAAAATTTTAAACATTTTTGTAACTATTTTTTTTTATTTTCCATTTTTATGGCGTTTCTAGTCATCCTAGACGATTTTAGACCTTATTTTGGAATCACCACATTTTAAAATTTTTACATTTTTCGATCTTTTTTTTTTTTCCATTTTTGGCGTTTCTGGTCATCCTAGACGATTTTAGACCTTATTTTGGAATCACCACATTTTAAAATTTTTACATTTTTCGATCTTTTTTTTGTTTTTTCCATTTTTTGGCGTTTCTGGTCATCCTAGACGATTTTAGACCTTATTTTGGAATCACCACATTTTAAAATTTTTACATTTTTCGACCTTTTTTTGTTTTTTCCATTTTTTGGCGTTTCTAGTCATCCTAGACGATTTTAGACCTTATTTTGGAATCACCACATTTTAAGCCTTGATCTTGATTATCTCCATCAAAATCAACCGATTTTGAAATGGAATACCATTTATATTGACTCCAAACTAACTAAAAAAAATAATTGATTTCGAAAATTTTATAAATTTTTCGAACTTTTTTTGTTTTTTCCATTTTTTGGCGTTTCTAGTCATCCTAGACGATTTTAGACCTTATTTTGGAATCACCACATTTTAAAATTTGATATTTTTTTTTTCTTTTTTTGTTTTCCATTTTTTGGCGTTTCTAGTCATCCTAGACGATTTTAGACCTTATTTTGGAATCACCACATTTTAAGATCTTGACCTTGATTATCTCCGTCAAAATCAACCGATTTTGAAATGGAATAACTTATTTTGACTCACCCAAAATTATTATGATTTCGAAAATTTAATAAATTTTTCGAACTTTTTTTGTTTTTCCATTTTTGGCGTTTCTAGTCATCCTAGACGATTTTAGACCTTATTTTGGAATCACCACATTTTAAAATTTTTACATTTTTCGAACTTTTTTTTGTATTTTCCATTTTTTGGCGTTTCTAGTCATCCTAGACGATTTTAGACCTTATTTTGGAATCACCACATTTTAAGCCTTGATATTGTTTTTTTTTTTCGTTTTTTCCATTTTTTGGCGTTTCTAGGGTCATCCTAGACGATTTTAGAACTTATTTTGCGAATCACCACATTTTAAAAGTGGTACCGACTTTTCCATAAATATATATTTTCTAGATCAGCATCAACAGCCGAGTCGATATAGCAATGTCCGTCTGTCCGTCTGTCTGTCCGTCCGTCCGTCCGTATGAACACCTGGATCTTTTAAACTATAAGAGCTAGAGCCACCAAATTTGGGATGAAAGTCCGTCTATGTTGCAGGCAGGTTAAGTTTATTTGAAATTTTTGCAACGCCCCCTACCGCCCCCGCAAATTGTAAAAAACAGTTTTCATTGCACTACAACTTTGAAACTATGAAAGCTATCGTGAGCAAATTTACACAGTAGGTGTATGGTACAACTATAACTATCCTCACCAAGTTTCATCAGGATCGGACAACTATAGCTTATAGCTCCCATAGGACAAATCGGTCAAAAACAAAAAATTTGTATGAAGACATGTAGTATTTGCTAAGTGATCGCAACCAAACTCACACAGAATGTGTACATAATTATTAAAAGTAACTTCACCAAATTTGGTTCAAATCGGACAACTACAACATGTGAAACAAATTGGTCAAAAATGTTAAAAATTGTAATTTATGTACGTGTTTGAAGAAAAGTGGTAAATCAATGTTTATCTACTTTAGCCGTCCTCATTGTCAACAGTGCTGTGGTCCAAGTGATGTGACATGCATTAGAGAAACATGAGGTCTGCGGTTCGAACCCCGGCACAGACAGGCATTTTTTTTTCTTTTTCTATAACAAAACATTTTTATATGTCAATGCAGATAATCAGCAGTACATGCAAATTGAGGTGTGGTGCATATGGTAGAGTGACGACATGTGAGAATCCTGTGTCTGATACCGCGGGTTCGATTGCAGCTAGCGCATGACTTTTTTTTACTTTTTTAAATTTTAATTTAAACTATTATCTTTTTTTAAATTTGTATTTTAAAATATGAATCAGTCTACTGCTTCTTCTTTTAAGTTTGTAAGTATTTTTGTATGCGCACTACAAGGAGTACGGGGTCTTATACAGTCGGCACGTCGACTGTAGCCTTTCTTACTTGTTTTTTTCCATTTTTTGGCGTTTCTGGTCATCCTAGACGATTTTAGACCTTATTTTGGAATCACTACATTTTAAAATTTTTACATTTTTCGATCTTTATTTTGTATTTTCCATTTTTGGCGTTTCTGGTCATCCTAGACGATTTTAGACCTTATTTTGGAATCACCACATTTTAAAATTTTTACATTTTTCAAACTTTTTTTTTGTTTTTTCCATTTTTTGGCGTTTCTAGTCATCCTAGACGATTTTAGACCTTATTTTGGAATCACCACATTTTAAGCCTTGATCTTGATTATCTCCATCAAAACTCAACCGATTTGGAAATGGAATACCATTTATATTGACTCAACTCCAAAATAATTGTGATTTCTAAAATTTATAAATTTTTCGAACTTTTTTTTGTTTTTTCCATTTTTTGGCGTTTCTAGTCATCCTAGACGATTTTAGACCTTATTTTGGAATCACCACATTTTAAGCCTTGATATTGATTATCTCCATCAAAACTCAACCGATTTTGAAATGGAATACCATTTATATTGACTCAACTCCAAAATAATTGTGATTTCTAAAATTTATAAATTTTTCGAACTTTTTTTTGTTTTTTCCATTTTTTGGCGTTTCTAGTCATCCTAGACGATTTTAGACCTTATTTTGGAATCACCACATTTTAAGCCTTGATATTGTTTTTTTTGTTTTTTTTCCATTTTTTGGCGTTTCTAGTCATCCTAGACGATTTTAGACCTTATTTTGGAATCACCACATTTTAAAATTTTTACATTTTTCGAACTTTTTTTTTTTTGTTTTCCATTTTTTGGCGATTCTAGTCATCCTGGACGATTTTAGTTTTTTTTTTAATTACCCACTTTTAAAAATTTTTTTTTTTTTTAACTTTTTTTGTTTTTTCCATTTTTTGGCGTTTCTAGTCATCCTAGACGATTTTAGACCTTATTTTGGAATCACCACATTTTAAACCTTTACATTGATCTTGATTTTCTTTTTTCAAAACTTAACCGATTTTAGAAATGGAAGACGATTTATATTGACTCTTATTTCAAAATAATTACGATTTTGAAAATTTATAAATTTTTCGAACTTTTTTTTTTTTTTTTCCATTTTTTGGCGTTTCTAGTCATCCTAGACGATTTTAGACCTTATTTTGGAATCACCACATTTTAAAACTTTTACTTGATTTCGATTTTTTTTTTTTTTCCATTTTTTGGCGTTTCTAGTCATCCTAGACGATTTTAGACCTTATTTTGGAATCACCACATTTTAAAATTTTTACATTTTTCGATCTTTTTTTTTTTGTATTTTCCATTTTTTGGCGTTTCTAGTCATCCTAGACGATTTTAGACCTTATTTTGGAATCACCACATTTTAAAATTTTTACATTTTTCGAACTTTTTTTTGTTTTTTCCATTTTTTGGCGTTTCTAGTCATCCTAGACGATTTTAGACCTTATTTTGGAATCACCACATTTTAAGCCTTGATATTGATTATCTCCATCAAAACTCAACCGATTTTGAAATGGAATACCATTTATATTGACTCAACTCCAAAATAATTATGATTTCTAAAATTTATAAATTTTTCGAACTTTTTTTGTTTTTTCCATTTTTTGGCGTTTCTAGTCATCCTAGACGATTTTAGACCTTATTTTGGAATCACCACATTTTAAAACTTATTTGATTTCTACTTTTTTTTCACCATTTTTGGCGTTTCTAGTCCTAGACGATTTTAGACCTTATTTTGATCAAAATTTTAAAATTTTTAAAATTTTCGAACTTTTTTTTTTTTTCCATTTTTTGGCGTTTCTAGTCATCCTAGACGATTTTAGACCTTATTTTGGAATCACCACATTTTAAGCCTTGATATTGTTTTTTTTTTTTTCCATTTTTTGGCGTTTCTAGTCATCCTAGACGATTTTAGACCTTATTTTGGAATCACCACATTTTAAAATTTTTACATTTTTCGAACTTTTTTTTTGTTTTTCCATTTTTTGGCGTTTCTAGTCATCCTAGACGATTTTAGACCTTATTTTGGAATCACCACATTTTAAAATTTTTACATTTTTCGAACTTTTTTTTGTTTTTTCCATTTTTTGGCGTTTCTAGTCATCCTAGACGATTTTAGACCTTATTTTGGAATCACCACATTTTAAATTTTTACCTTTTTTTTTTTTTTCCATCATATGACCGATTTCTAAACATGGAAGACCATTTATATTGACCAACTCAAAAAATTTTGATTTCACCACATTTTAATTTAAATTTTTCGAACTTTTTTGTTTTTTCCATTTTTTGGCGTTTCTAGTCATCCTAGACGATTTTAGACCTTATTTTGGAATCACCACATTTTTAAAATTTTTACTTGATTTTCTTTTTTTTTTTTTTTCCCATTTTTTGGCGTTTCTAGTCATCCTAGACGATTTTAGACCTTATTTTGGAATCACCACATTTTAAAATTTTGACATTTTTCGATCTTTTTTTGTTTTTTTCCATTTTTTGGCGTTTCTAGTCATCCTAGACGATTTTAGACCTTATTTTGGAATCACCACATTTTAAAATTTTTACATTTTTCGAACTTTTTTTTGTTTTTTCCATTTTTTGGCGTTTCTAGTCATCCTAGACGATTTTAGACCTTATTTTGGAATCACCACATTTTAAACTTTGATATTTTTTTACTTTTTTTTTTTTTTTTTCCATTTTTTGGCGTTTCTAGTCATCCTAGACGATTTTAGACCTTATTTTGGAATCACCACATTTTAAAATTTTTACATTTTTCGATCTTTTTTCCATTTTCCATTTTTGGCGTTTCTAGTCATCCTAGACGATTTTAGCTATTGACCTCATTTCAAAATATTTAAATTTTATTTGTTTTTCACTCAATCGATTTTTCTGCTTTACCATCTATATTAGACCTTACTTTGGAATCCAATATTTCAAAAATTTATACATTTTTCGAACTTTTTTTTTGTTTTTCCATTTTTTGGCGTTTCTAGTCATCCTAGACGATTTTAGACCTTATTTTGGAATCCACCACATTTCAAAATTTTTACATTTTTCGATCTTTTTTTGTTTTTTCCATTTTTTGGCGTTTCTAGTCATCCTAGACGATTTTAGACCTTATTTTGGAATCACCACATTTTAAAATTTTTACATTTTTCGAACTTTTTTTGGTTTTTTCCATTTTTTGGCGTTTCTAGTCATCCTAGACGATTTTAGACCTTATTTTGGAATCACCACATTTTAAACCTTGATCTTTTTTTTCTTTTGTATTTCAAATTTTGGCGTTTCTGAAGTCATCCTAGACGATTTTAGACCTTAATTTTGGAATCACCACATTTTAAACTTTGATACATTTTTCAAACTTTTTGTTTTTTCCATTTTTGGCGTTTCTAGTCATCCTAGACGATTTTTAGACCTTAATTTGGAAATCACCACGATTTTTAAAATTTTTACATTTTTCGATCTTTTTTTTGTTTTTTTCCATTTTTTGGCGTTTCTAGTCATCCTAGACGATTTTAGACCTTATTTTGGAATCACCACATTTTAAAATTTTTACATTTTTACGAATTTTTCAATTTTTTTGTTTTTTTCCATTTTTTGGCGTTTCTAGTCATCCTAGACGATTTTAGACCTTATTTTGGAATCACCACATTTTTAAATTTTTACATTTTTCGAACTTTTTTTGTGTTTTTCCATTTTTGGCGTTTCTAGTCATCCTAGACGATTTTAGACCTTATTTTGGAATCACCACATTTTAAGCCTTGATTTTTTTATTTTTTTTTTGTTTTCCAATTTTTGGCGTTTCTGAAATGGAAGACCATTTTATGACTCATCTCGGAAATCACCACATTTTAAAATTTTTATTTTCGATTTTTTTTTTTGTTTTTTTCCATTTTTTGGCGTTTCTAGTCATCCTAGACGATTTTAGACCTTATTTTGGAATCACCACATTTTAAAATTTTTTACATTTTTCGAACTTTTTTTGTTTTTCCATTTTTTGGCGTTTCTAGTCATCCTAGACGATTTTAGACCTTATTTTGGAATCACCACATTTTAAAATTTTGACATTGTTCACTTTTTTTGTTTTTTTTCCCATTTTTTGGCGTTTCTAGTCATCCTAGACGATTTTAGACCTTATTTTGGAATCACCACATTTTAAGCCTTTTTACATTTTATCTTTTTTTTTTTCCATTTTTGGCGTTGGAGTTCCATCTAGACGATTTTAGACCTTATTTTGATGATTTCATAATTTATTACATTTTTCAAACTTTTTTTTGTTTTTTTCCATTTTTTTGGCGTTTCTAGTCATCCTAGACGATTTTAGACCTTATTTTGGAATCACCACATTTTAAGCCTTGATCTTGATTATCTCCATCAAAACTCAACCGATTTTGAAATGGAATACCATTTAAATATAAATTTTTCAAACTTTTTTGTTTTTTCCTTTTTTGGCGTTTCTAGTCATCCTAGACGATTTTCGACCTTATTTTGGAATCACCACATTTTTAAAATTTTTACATTTTCGAACTTTTTCGTTTGTTTTTCCATTTTTTGGCGTTTCTAGTCATCCTAGACGATTTTAGACCTTATTTTGGAATCACCACATTTTAAAATTTTTACATTTTTCGAACTTTTTTTGTTTTTTCCATTTTTTGGCGTTTCTAGTCATCCTAGACGATTTTAGACCTTATTTTGGAATCACCACATTTTAAGCCTTATTTTGATTATTCCATCAAAACTTAACTGATTTTTAAAATTGGAATACCTAACTTATATTGACTCAACTCCAAAATAATTATGATTTCGATAATTTATAAATTTTTCAAAGTTTTTTTTTTGTTTTTTCCATTTTTTGGCGTTTCTAGTCATCCTAGACGATTTTAGACCTTATTTTGGAATCACCACATTTTAAAATTTTTACATTTTTCGAACTTTTTTTTTTTTTTTCCATTTTTGGCCGTTTCTAGTCATCCTAGACGATTTTAGACCTTATTTTGGAATCACCACATTTTTAAATTTTTACATTTTCGAACTTTTTTGTTTTTTCCATTTTTTGGCGTTTCTAGTCATCCTAGACGATTTTAAAGACCTTATTTTGGAATCACCAAAATATTATGATTTAAAATTTACAAATTTTTTCAAACTTTTTTTGTTTTTTCCATTTTTTGGCGTTTCTAGTCATCCTAGACGATTTTAGACCTTATTTTGGAATCACCACATTTTAAGCCTTTTACATTTTTTTTTTTTTTTTGTTTTTTCCATTTTTGGGCGTTTCTAGTCATCCTAGACGATTTTAGACCTTATTTTGGAATCACCAACATTTTAAAATTTTTACATTTTTCGATCTTTTTTTGTTTTTTCCATTTTTTGGCGTTTCTAGTCATCCTAGACGATTTTAGACCTTATTTTGGAATCACCACATTTAAAAAATTTTTAACTTTTTTGAACTTTTTTTGTTTTTTCCATTTTTTGGCGTTTCTAGTCATCCTAGACGATTTTAGACCTTATTTTGGAATCACCACATTTTAAGCCTTGATATTTTGATTTTTTTTTTTTTCCATTTTTTGGCGTTTCTAGTCATCCTAGACGATTTTAGACCTTATTTTGGAATCACCACATTTTAAGCCTTGATCTTGATTATCTCCATCAAAACTCAACCGATTTTTAAAATGGAAACCATTTATATACCAACCCAAAATAATTATGATTTCGATAATTTATAAATTTTTCAAACTTTTTTTTTTTTTTCCATTTTTTGGCGTTTCTAGTCATCCTAGACGATTTTAGACCTTATTTTGGAATCACCACATTTTAAGCCTTGATCTTGATTATCTCCATCTTTTCCACTTTCGCGATTTTAAAATGGAATACCATTTATATGACCTCAACTCCAAAATAATTATGATTTCGATAATTTATAAATTTTTCGAAGTTTTTTTGTTTTTTCCATTTTTTGGCGTTTCTAGTCATCCTAGACGATTTTAGACCTTATTTTGGAATCACCACATTTTAAATTTTTTTACATTTTTCGAACTTTTTTTGTTTTTTCCATTTTTGGGGTTTCTAGTCATCCTAGACGGATTTTAGACCTTATTTTGGAATCACCACATTTTAAAATTTTTAAATTTTTCGAACTTTTTTTGTTTTTCCAGTCATCCTAGACGATTTTAGACCTTATTTTGGAATCACCACATTTTAAATTTTTTACATTTTTCGATTTTTTGACCTTATTCATCCTAGACGATTTTAGACCTTATTTTGGAATCACCACATTTTAAATTTTTTACAATTTTCGAACTTTTTTTTGTTTTTTCCATTTTTTGGCGTTTCTAGTCATCCTAGACGATTTTAGACCTTATTTTGGAATCACCACATTTTAAAATTTTTACATTTTTCGAATCTTTTTTTTTTTTTCCATTTTTTGGCGTTTCTAGTCATCCTAGACGATTTTAGACCTTATTTTGGAATCACCACATTTTAAGCCTTGATTTTGATTTTCTCCATTATTTTTTTGTTTTTCCACCGTTTCTAGTCATCGTAGACGATTTTAGACCTTATTTTGGAATCACCACGATTTTGATAATTTTTACATTTTTCGAACTTTTTTTGTTTTTCCATTTTTTGGCGTTTCTAGTCATCCTAGACGATTTTAGACCTTATTTTGGATATCACAAACTCAACCATTTTGAAATGGAATAATTTATATTGACTCCTCCCAAAATAATTCAACGATTTATAAATTTTTCAAACTTTTTTTTGTTTTTCCATTTTTTGGCGTTTCTAGTCATCCTAGACGATTTTAGACCTTATTTTGGAATCACCACATTTTAAAATTTTTACATTTTTCGAACTTTTTTTGTTTTTTCTCTTTATTTTTCATTTTTTGGCGTTTCTAGTCATCCTAGACGATTTTAGACCTTATTTTGGAATCACCACATTTTAAAATTTTTACATTTTTCGAACTTTTTTTTTTTTTTTTCCATTTTTGGCGTTTCTAGTCATCCTAGACGATTTTAGACCTTATTTTGGAATCACCACATTTTAAAATTTTTACATTTTTCGAACTTTTTTTTTTTTTTCCATTTTTTGGCGTTTCTAGTCATCCTAGACGATTTTAGACCTTATTTTGGAATCACCACATTTTAAAATTTTTACATTTTTCGATCTTTTTTTTTTTCCATTTTTTGGCGTTTCTAGTCATCCTAGACGATTTTAGACCTTATTTTGGAATCACCACATTTTAAAGCCCTTATATCTTGATTTTATCTCCATCAAAACTCAACCGATTTTAAAATGGAATACCATTTATATTGACTCAACTCCAAAATAATTATGATTTCGATAATTTATAAATTTTTCAAACTTTTTTTGTTTTTTCCATTTTTTGGCGTTTCTAGTCATCCTAGACGATTTTAGACCTTATTTTGGAATCACCACATTTTAAAATTTTTTACATTTTTCGAACTTTTTTTTTTTTTTTTTTTCCATTTTTTTGGCGTTTCTAGTCATCCTAGACGATTTTAGACCTTATTTTGGAATCACCACATTTTAAAATTTTTACATTTTTCAATCTTTTTTTTTTTTGTTTTTTCATTTTTTGGCGTTTCTAGTCATCCTAGACGATTTTAGACCTTATTTTGGAATCACCACATTTTAAAATTTTTACATTTTTCGATTTTTTTTTGTTTTTTTCCATTTTTTGGCGTTTCTAGTCATCCTAGACGATTTTAGACCTTATTTTGGAATCACCACATTTTAAAATTTTTACATTTTTCGAACTTTTTTTTGTTTTTTTCCATTTTTTGGCGTTTCTAGTCATCCTAGACGATTTTAGACCTTATTTTGGAATCACCACATTTTTAAAATTTTTACATTTTTCGAACTTTTTTTTTTTTTCCATTTTTTGGCGTTTCTAGTCATCCTAGACGATTTTAGACCTTATTTTGGAATCACCACATTTTAAGCCTTGATCTTGATTATCTCCATCAAAACTCAACCGATTTTTTCAATTTTGGAATACCATTTCTAGTCATCCTAGACGATTTTAGACCTTATTTTGGAATCACCACATTTTAAAATTTATAAATTTTTCAAACTTTTTTTGTTTTTTTCCATTTTTTGGCGTTTCTAGTCATCCTAGACGATTTTAGACCTTATTTTGGAATCACCACATTTTAAAATTTTTACATTTTTCGATCTTTTTTTTTTTTTTCCATTTTTTGGCGTTTCTAGTCATCCTAGACGATTTTAGACCTTATTTTGGAATCACCACATTTTAAAATTTTTACATTTTTCGATCTTTTTTATAATTTTTCACATTTTTTGGCGTTTCTAGTCATCCTAGACGATTTTAGACCTTATTTTGGAAATCACCACATTTTAAAATTTTTAAATTTTTCGAACTTTTTTTGTTTTTTCCATTTTTTGGCGTTTCTAGTCATCCTAGACGATTTTAGACCTTATTTTGGAATAACTTTACACCTTTACATTTTTAACTTTTTTTTTTCCATTTTTTTGGCGTTTCTAGTCATCCTCAGACGATTTTAAGGAACACTTATTTTGGAATCACCACATTTTAAAATTTATAAATTTTTCAAACTTTTTTTTGTTTTTTCCATTTTTTGGCGTTTCTAGTCATCCTAGACGATTTTAGACCTTATTTTGGAATCACCACATTTTAAAATTTTTACATTTTTCGATTTCTTTTTTTTTTTTCCATTTTTTGGCGTTTCTAGTCATCCTAGACGATTTTAGACCTTATTTTGGAATCACCACATTTTAAAATTTTTACATTTTTCGAACTTTTTTTTTTGTTTTCCATTTTTTGGCGTTTCTAGTCATCCTAGACGATTTTAGACCTTATTTTGGAATCACCACATTTTAAAATTTTTACATTTTTTGATTTTTTTTTTTTTTTTCCATTTTTGGCGTTTCTAGTCATCCTAGACGATTTTAGACCTTATTTTGGAATCACCACATTTTAAAATTTTTACATTTTTCGAACTTTTTTTTTTTTCCATTTTTTGGCGTTTCTAGTCATCCTAGACGATTTTAGACCTTATTTTGGAATCACCACATTTTAAAATTTTTACATTTTTGCGAACTTTTTTTTTTTTTTTTTTTTTCCATTTTTTGGCGTTTCTAGTCATCCTAGACGATTTTAGACCTTATTTTGGAATCACCACATTTTAAGCCTTGATCTTGATTATCTCCATCAAAACTCAACCGATTTTAAAATGGAATACCATTTATATTGACTCAACTCCAAAATAATTATGATTTCGATAATTTATAAATTTTTCAAAGTTTTTTTTTTTTTTTCCATTTTTTGGCGTTTCTAGTCATCCTAGACGATTTTAGACCTTATTTTGGAATCACCACATTTTAAAATTTTTACATCTTTCGATTTTTTTTTTTTTTCCATTATTTTGGCGTTTCTAGTCATCGTAGACGATTTTAGACCTTATTTTGGAATCACCACATTTTTAAATATTATTTGATAATTTATAAATTTTTGCAAACTTTTTTGTTTTTTTGTTTTTTCCATTTTTTGGCGTTTCTAGTCATCCTAGACGATTTTAGACCTTATTTTGGAATCACCACATTTTAAAATTTTTACATTTTTCGAACTTTTTTTTTTTTTTTTTCCATTTTTTGGCGTTTCTAGTCATCCTAGACGATTTTAGACCTTATTTTGGAATCACCACATTTTAAAATTTTTACATTTTTCGAACTTTTTTGTTTTTTTCCATTTTTTGGCGTTTCTAGTCATCCTAGACGATTTTAGACCTTATTTTGGAATCACCACATTTTAAAATTTTTAAATTTTTCAATTTTTTTTTTTTTTTTCCATTTTTTGGCGTTTCTAGTCATCCTAGACGATTTTAGACCTTATTTTGGAATCACCACATTTTAAAATTTTTACATTTTTCGAACTTTTTTTTTTTTCCATTTTTTGGCGTTTCTAGTCATCCTAGACGATTTTAGACCTTATTTTGGAATCACCACATTTTAAAATTTTTACATTTTTCGAACTTTTTTTTGTTTTTTCCATTTTTTGGCGTTTCTAGTCATCCTAGACGATTTTAGACCTTATTTTGGAATCACCACATTTTAAGCCTTGATATTGTTTATCTTTTTCAAACTTTTTTGTTTTTTTTTTTTTTTGGCGTTTCTAGTCATCCTAGACGATTTTAGACCTTATTTTGGAATCACCACATTTTATATGATTTTGATTACTTTTTTGTTTTTTCCATTTTTGCGTTTCTAGTCATCCTAGACGATTTTAGACCTTATTTTGGAATCACCACATTTATAAAATTTTTACATTTTTTTTTTTTTTTTTTCCATTTTTTGGCGTTTCTAGTCATCCTAGACGATTTTAGACCTTATTTTGGAATCACCACATTTTAAAATTTTTACATTTTTAACTTTTTTTTTTTTTCCATTTTTTGGCGTTTCTAGTCATCCTAAGACGATTTTAGACCTTATTTTGGAATCACCACATTTTAAAAATTTTTCATTGATTATTTTTTTGTTTTTTTCCATTTTTTGGCGTTTCTAGTCATCCTAGACGATTTTAGACCTTATTTTGGAATCACCACATTTTAAAATTTTTACATTTTTCGAACTTTTTTTTTTTTTTTCCATTTTTTGGCGTTTCTAGTCATCCTAGACGATTTTAGACCTTATTTTGGAATCACCACATTTTAAGCCTTGATATTGATTATCTCCATCAAAACTCAACCGATTTTGAAATGGAATACCATTTATATTGACTCAACTCCAAAATAATTATGATTTCGAAAATTTATAAATTTTTCAAACTTTTTTTTTTTTTTCCATTTTTTGGCGTTTCTAGTCATCCTAGACGATTTTAGACCTTATTTTGGAATCACCACATTTTAAAATTTTTACATTTTTCGATCTTTTTTTTTTTTTTTTCCATTTTTTGGCGTTTCTAGTCATCCTAGACGATTTTAGACCTTATTTTGGAATCACCACATTTTAAAATTTTTACATTTTTCGAACTTTTTTTTTTTTTTCCATTTTTTGGCGTTTCTAGTCATCCTAGACGATTTTAGACCTTATTTTGGAATCACCACATTTTAAAATATTTTTTTTTTTTTTTTTTTTGTTTTCATTTTTTGGCGTTTCTAGTCATCCTAGACGATTTTAGACCTTATTTTGGAATCACCACATTTTAAGCCTTGATCTTGATTATCTCCATCAAAACTCAACCGATTTTAAAATGGAATACCATTTATATTGACTCAACTCCAAAATAATTATGATTTCGATAATTTATAAATTTTTCAAAGTTTTTTTTGTTTTTTTTCCATTTTTTGGCGTTTCTAGTCATCCTAGACGATTTTAGACCTTATTTTGGAATCACCACATTTTAAGCCTTGATCTTGATTATCTCCATCAAAACTCAACCGATTTTAAAATGGAATACCATTTATATTGACTCAACTCCAAAATAATTATGATTTCGATAATTTATAAATTTTTCAAAGTTTTTTTTGTTTTTTTTCCATTTTTTGGCGTTTCTAGTCATCCTAGACGATTTTAGACCTTATTTTGGAATCACCACATTTTAAATTTTTTACATTTTTCGAACTTTTTTTGTTTTTTCCATTTTTTGGCGTTTCTAGTCATCCTAGACGATTTTAGACCTTATTTTGGAATCACCACATTTTAAAATTTTTACATTTTTCGAACTTTTTTGTTTTTTTCCATTTTTTGGCGTTTCTAGTCATCCTAGACGATTTTAGACCTTATTTTGGAATCACCACATTTTAAAATTTTTACATTTTTCGATTTTTTTTTTGTTTTTTCCATTTTTTGGCGTTTCTAGTCATCCTAGACGATTTTAGACCTTATTTTGGAATCACCACATTTTAAAATTTTTACATTTTTCGAACTTTTTTTTTTGTTTTTTTTTTTTTTTTGGCGTTTCTAGTCATCCTAGACGATTTTAGACCTTATTTTGGAATCACCACATTTTAAAATTTTTATTGACATTTTTCGATTTTTTTTTTTTTTTTTTTTTTTCCATTTTTTGGCGTTTCTAGTCATCCTAGACGATTTTAGACCTTATTTTGGAATCACCACATTTTAAAATTTTTACATTTTTCGAACTTTTTTTTTTTTTTCCATTTTTTGGCGTTTCTAGTCATCCTAGACGATTTTAGACCTTATTTTGGAATCACCACATTTTAAAATTTTTACATTTTTCGAACTTTTTTTTTTTTTTCCATTTTTTGGCGTTTCTAGTCATCCTAGACGATTTTAGACCTTATTTTGGAATCACCACATTTTAAGCCTTGATCTTGATTATCTCCATCAAAACTCAACCGATTTTAAAATGGAATACCATTTATATTGACTCAACTCCAAAATAATTATGATTTCGATAATTTATAAATTTTTCAAAGTTTTTTTTTTTTTTTTCCATTTTTTGGCGTTTCTAGTCATCCTAGACGATTTTAGACCTTATTTTGGAATCACCACATTTTAAAATTTTTACATTTTTCGATACTTTTTTTTTTTTTTTCCATTTTTTGGCGTTTCTAGTCATCCTAGACGATTTTAGACCTTATTTTGGAATCACCACATTTTAAAATTTTTACATTTTTCGAACTTTTTTTTTGTTTTTCCATTTTTTGGCGTTTCTAGTCATCCTAGACGATTTTAGACCTTATTTTGGAATCACCACATTTTAAGCCTTGATCTTGATTATCTCCATCAAAACTCAACCGATTTTAAAATGGAATACCATTTATATTGACTCAACTCCAAAATAATTATGATTTCGATAATTTATAAATTTTTCAAAGTTTTTTTTTTTTTTTTCCATTTTTTGGCGTTTCTCGTCATTCTAGACGATTTTAGACCTTATTTTGGAATCACCACATTTTAAAATTTTTACATTTTTCGAACTTTTTTTTTTTTTTTTCCATTTTTTGGCGTTTCTAGTCATCCTAGACGATTTTAGACCTTATTTTGGAATCACCACATTTTAAAATTTTTACATTTTTCGAACTTTTTTTTTTTTTTTCCATTTTTTGGCGTTTCTAGTCATCCTAGACGATTTTAGACCTTATTTTGGAATCACCACATTTTAAAAATTTTTACATTTTTCGAATTTTTTTTTTTTTTTTTTCCATTTTTTGGCGTTTCTAGTCATCCTAGACGATTTTAGACCTTATTTTGGAATCACCACATTTTAAAATTTTTATATTTTTTTTTTTTTTTTTTTTTTTCCATTTTTTGGCGTTTCTAGTCATCCTAGACGATTTTAGACCTTATTTTGGAATCACCACATTTTAAAATTTTTACATTTTTCGAACTTTTTTTTTTTTTTTTCCATTTTTTGGCGTTTCTAGTCATCCTAGACGATTTTAGACCTTATTTTGGAATCACCACATTTTAAAATTTTTACATTTTTCGAACTTTTTTTTTTTTTTCCATTTTTTGGCGTTTCTAGTCATCCTAGACGATTTTAGACCTTATTTTGGAATCACCACATTTTAAAATTTTTACATTTTTCGAATTTTTTTTTTTTTTTCCATTTTTTGGCGTTTCTAGTCATCCTAGACGATTTTAGACCTTATTTTGGAATCACCACATTTTAAGCCTTGATCTTGATTATCTCCATCAAAACTCAACCGATTTTAAAATGGAATACCATTTATATTGACTCAACTCCAAAATAATTATGATTTCGATAATTTATAAATTTTTCAAAGTTTTTTTTGTTTTTTTCCATTTTTTGGCGTTTCTAGTCATCCTAGACGATTTTAGACCTTATTTTGGAATCACCACATTTTAAGCCTTGATCTTGATTATCTCCATCAAAACTCAACCGATTTTTAAAATGGAATACCATTTATATTGACTCAACTCCAAAATAATTATGATTTCGATAATTTATAAATTTTTCAAAGTTTTTTTTTTTTGGCGTTTCTATTTTCTGTCATCCTAGACGATTTTAGACCTTATTTTGGAATCACCACATTTTAAAATTTTTACATTTTTCGAACTTTTTTTTGTTTTTTCCATTTTTTGGCGTTTCTAGTCATCCTAGACGATTTTAGACCTTATTTTGGAATCACCACATTTTAAAATTTTTACATTTTTCGAACTTTTTTTGTTTTTTCCATTTTTTGGCGTTTCTAGTCATCCTAGACGATTTTAGACCTTATTTTGGAATCACCACATTTTAAAATTTTTACATTTTTCGATTTTTTTTTTTTTTTTTCCATTTTTTGGCGTTTCTAGTCATCCTAGACGATTTTAGACCTTATTTTGGAATCACCACATTTTAAAATTTTTACATTTTTCGAACTTTTTTTGTTTTTTTCCATTTTTTGGCGTTTCTAGTCATCCTAGACGATTTTAGACCTTATTTTGGAATCACCACATTTTAAAATTTTTACATTTTTCGAACTTTTTTTTTTTTTTCCATTTTTTGGCGTTTCTAGTCATCCTAGACGATTTTAGACCTTATTTTGGAATCACCACATTTTAAAATTTTGATCTTTATTGATCTCCATCTTTTTTCCATATTTTGATGGTTTCTAGTCATCCTAGACGATTCCAAAACAATTATGATTTGAATCACCACATTTTTCAAATTTTTTTTTTTTTTTTTTTTTTCTCATTTTTGGCGTTTCTAGTCATCCTAGACGATTTTAGACCTTATTTTGGAATCACCACATTTTAAAATTTTTATCTTCGATTATCTTTCCATTTTTGGTTAGTTCACTCAATTTTAGACCATATTTTGGAATACCACATTTTAAGCCTTTTTTTCCATTTTTTGGCGTTTCAAGTCATCCTAGACGATTTTAGACCTTATTTTGGAATCACCACATTTTAAAATTTTTCAAACTTTTTTTTTTTGTTTTTTCCATTTTTTGGCGTTTCTAGTCATCCTAGACGATTTTAGACCTTATTTTGGAATCACCACATTTTAAAATTTTTACATTTTTCGATCTTTTTTTTTGTTTTTCCATTTTTTGGCGTTTCTAGTCATCCTAGACGATTTTAGACCTTATTTTGGAATCACCACATTTTAAAATTTTTACATTTTTCGAACTTTTTTTTTTTTTTTCCATTTTTTGGCGTTTCTAGTCATCCTAGACGATTTTAGACCTTATTTTGGAATCACCACATTTTAAAATTTTGACATATTTCGATCTTTTTTTTTTTCCATTTTTTGGCGTTTCTAGTCATCCTAGACGATTTTAGACCTTATTTTGGAATCACCACATTTTAAAATTTTTACATTTTTCGAACTTTTTTTTTGTTTTTTCCATTTTTTGGCGTTTCTAGTCATCCTAGACGATTTTAGACCTTATTTTGGAATCACCACATTTTAAAATTTTTACATTTTTCGAACTTTTTTTGTTTTTTTCCATTTTTTGGCGTTTCTAGTCATCCTAGACGATTTTAGACCTTATTTTGGAATCACCACATTTTAAAATTTTTACATTTTTCGAACTTTTTTTTTTTTTTCCATTTTTTGGCGTTTCTAGTCATCCTAGACGATTTTAGACCTTATTTTGGAATCACCACATTTTAAAATTTTTACATTTTTCGAACTTTTTTTGTTTTTTCCATTTTTTGGCGTTTCTAGTCATCCTAGACGATTTTAGACCTTATTTTGGAATCACCACATTTTAAAAAAATTTTTACATTTTTCGAACTTTTTTTTTGTTTTTTTCCATTTTTTGGCGTTTCTAGTCATCCTAGACGATTTTAGACCTTATTTTGGAATCACCACATTTTAAAATTTTTACATTTTTCGAACTTTTTTTGTTTTTTTCCATTTTTTGGCGTTTCTAGTCATCCTAGACGATTTTAGACCTTATTTTGGAATCACCACATTTTAAAATTTTTACATTTTTCGAACTTTTTTTTTTTTCCATTTTTTGGCGTTTCTAGTCATCCTAGACGATTTTAGACCTTATTTTGGAATCACCACATTTTAAAATTTTTACATTTTTCGATCTTTTTTTTGGTTTTTTCCATTTTTTGGCGTTTCTAGTCATCCTAGACGATTTTAGACCTTATTTTGGAATCACCACATTTTAAAATTTTTACATTTTTTGAACTTTTTTTTTTTTTTTTTCCATTTTTTGGCGTTTCTAGTCATCCTAGACGATTTTAGACCTTATTTTGGAATCACCACATTTTAAAACTTGATTTGCATTTTTCGATTTTTTTTTTTTCCATTTTTTGGCGTTTCTAGTCATCCTAGACGATTTTAGACCTTATTTTGGAATCACCACATTTTAAAATTTTTACATTTTTCGAACTTTTTTTTTGTTTTTTCCATTTTTTGGCGTTTCTAGTCATCCTAGACGATTTTAGACCTTATTTTGGAATCACCACATTTTAAAATTTTTACATTTTTCGAACTTTTTTTGGGTTTTTCCATTTTTGGCGTTTCTAGTCATCCTAGACGATTTTAGACCTTATTTTGGAATCACCACATTTTAAGCCTTGATCTTGATTATCTCCATCAAAACTCAACGATTTTGAAATGGAATACCATTTATATTGACTCAACTCCAAAATAATTATGATTTCAAAATTTATAAATTTTTCAAACTTTTTTGTTTTTTTTCCATTTTTTGGCGTTTCTAGTCATCCTAGACGATTTTAGACCTTATTTTGGAATCACCACATTTTAAAATTTTTACATTTTTTTTTTTTTGTTTTTTCCATTTTGTTTTCTAGTTCTAGTCATCCTAGACGATTTTAGACCTTATTTTGGAATCACCACATTTTAAAATTTTTACATTTTTCGAACTTTTTTGTTTTTTTCCATTTTTTGGCGTTTCTAGTCATCCTAGACGATTTTAGACCTTATTTTGGAATCACCACATTTTAAAATTTTTACATTTTTCGAACTTTTTTTTGTTTTTTTCCATTTTTTGGCGTTTCTAGTCATCCTAGACGATTTTAGACCTTATTTTGGAATCACCACATTTTAAGCCTTGATCTTGATTATCTCCATCAAAACTCAACCGATTTTAAAATGGAATACCATTTATATTGACTCAACTCCAAAATAATTATGATTTCGATAATTTATAAATTTTTCAAAGTTTTTTTTGTTTTTTTCCATTTTTTGGCGTTTCTAGTCATCCTAGACGATTTTAGACCTTATTTTGGAATCACCACATTTTAAATTTTTTACATTTTTCGAACTTTTTTTTTTTTTTCCATTTTTTGGCGTTTCTAGTCATCCTAGACGATTTTAGACCTTATTTTGGAATCACCACATTTTAAAATTTTTACATTTTTCGAACTTTTTTTTTTTTTCCATTTTTTGGCGTTTCTAGTCATCCTAGACGATTTTAGACCTTATTTTGGAATCACCACATTTTAAAATTTTTACATTTTTCGAACTTTTTTTTTTGTTTTTTCCATTTTTTGGCGTTTCTAGTCATCCTAGACGATTTTAGACCTTATTTTGGAATCACCACATTTTAAAATTTTTACATTTTTCGATCTTTTTTTTGTTTTTTTCCATTTTTTGGCGTTTCTAGTCATCCTAGACGATTTTAGACCTTATTTTGGAATCACCACATTTTAAGCTTATATTTTTTTTTTTTTTAATTTTCTTTTTGCGTTTCTAGTCATCCTAGACGATTTTAGACCTTATTTTGGAATCACCACATTTTAAAATTTTTACATTTTTCGAACTTTTTTTTTTTTTCCATTTTTTGGCGTTTCTAGTCATCCTAGACGATTTTAGACCTTATTTTGGAATCACCACATTTTAAAATTTTTACATTTTTCGATTTTTTTTTGTTTTTTCCATTTTTTGGCGTTTCTAGTCATCCTAGACGATTTTAGACCTTATTTTGGAATCACCACATTTTAAGCCTTGATCTTGATTATCTCCATCAAAACTCAACCGATTTTAAAATGGAATACCATTTATATTGACTCAACTCCAAAATAATTATGATTTCGATAATTTATAAATTTTTCAAAGTTTTTTTGGTTTTTTCATTTTTTGGCGTTTCTAGTCATCCTAGACGATTTTAGACCTTATTTTTGGAATCACCACATTTTAAAATTTTTACATCTTTCGATTTTTTTTGTTTTTTCCATTTTTTGGCGTTTCTAGTCATCCTAGACGATTTTAGACCTTATTTTGGAATCACCACATTTTAAAATTTTTACATTTTTCGAACTTTTTTTTTTTTTTCCATTTTTTGGCGTTTCTAGTCATCCTAGACGATTTTAGACCTTATTTTGGAATCACCACATTTTAAAAATTTTTACATTTTTCGAACTTTTTTTTTTTTTTTCCATTTTTTGGCGTTTCTAGTCATCCTAGACGATTTTAGACCTTATTTTGGAATCACCACATTTTAAAATTTTTACATTTTTCGAATTTTTTTTTGTTTTTTCCATTTTTTGGCGTTTCTAGTCATCCTAGACGATTTTAGACCTTATTTTGGAATCACCACATTTTAAAATTTTTACATTTTTCGATTTTTTTTTTTTTTTTTCCATTTTTTGGCGTTTCTAGTCATCCTAGACGATTTTAGACCTTATTTTGGAATCACCACATTTTAAAATTTTTACATTTTTCGAACTTTTTTTTTTTTTTTTTCCATTTTTTGGCGTTTCTAGTCATCCTAGACGATTTTAGACCTTATTTTGGAATCACCACATTTTAAAATTTTTACATTTTTCGAACTTTTTTTTTTTTTTTCCATTTTTTGGCGTTTCTAGTCATCCTAGACGATTTTAGACCTTATTTTGGAATCACCACATTTTAAAATTTTTTACATTTTTCGAACTTTTTTTTGTTTTTTCCATTTTTTGGCGTTTCTAGTCATCCTAGACGATTTTAGACCTTATTTTGGAATCACCACATTTTAAAATTATTTATATTACATTTTTCGATAATTTTTTTTTGTTTTTTTCCATTTTTTGGCGTTTCTAGTCATCCTAGACGATTTTAGACCTTATTTTGAATACCATTTATTTTGGAATCAACCACATTTTAAAATTTTTATTTACATTTTTCGAACTTTTTTTTTTTTTTTTTTCCATTTTTTGGCGTTTCTAGTCATCCTAGACGATTTTAGACCTTATTTTGGAATCACCACATTTTAAAATTTTTACATTTTTCGATCTTTTTTTTGTATTTTCCATTTTTTGGCGTTTCTAGTCATCCTAGACGATTTTAGACCTTATTTTGGAATCACCACATTTTAAAATTTTTACATTTTTCGAACTTTTTTTTTTTTTTTCCATTTTTTGGCGTTTCTAGTCATCCTAGACGATTTTAGACCTTATTTTGGAATCACCACATTTTAAAATTTTTACATTTTTCGAACTTTTTTTTTTTTTTTCCATTTTTTGGCGTTTCTAGTCATCCTAGACGATTTTAGACCTTATTTTGGAATCACCACATTTTAAAATTTTTACATTTTTCGAACTTTTTTTTTTTTCCATTTTTTGGCGTTTCTAGTCATCCTAGACGATTTTAGACCTTATTTTGGAATCACCACATTTTAAAATTTGTACATTTTTCGAACTTTTTTTTGTTTTTTCCATTTTTTGGCGTTTCTAGTCATCCTAGACGATTTTAGACCTTATTTTGGAATCACCACATTTTAAAATTTTTACATTTTTCGAACTTTTTTTTTTTTTCCATTTTTTGGCGTTTCTAGTCATCCTAGACGATTTTAGACCTTATTTTGGAATCACCACATTTTAAATTTTTTACATTTTTCGAACTTTTTTTGTTTTTTCCATTTTTTGGCGTTTCTAGTCATCCTAGACGATTTTAGACCTTATTTTGGAATCACCACATTTTAAAATTTTTACATTTTTCGAACTTTTTTTTTTTTTTTCCATTTTTTGGCGTTTCTAGTCATCCTAGACGATTTTAGACCTTATTTTGGAATCACCACATTTTAAGCCTTGATCTTGATTATCTCCATCAAAACTCAACCGATTTTAAAATGGAATACCATTTATATTGACTCAACTCCAAAATAATTATGATTTCGATAATTTATAAATTTTTCAAAGTTTTTTTTGTTTTTTTCCATTTTTTGGCGTTTCTAGTCATCCTAGACGATTTTAGACCTTATTTTGGAATCACCACATTTTAAGCCTTGATCTTGATTATCTCCATCAAAACTCAACCGATTTTAAAATGGAATACCATTTATATTGACTCAACTCCAAAATAATTATGATTTCGATAATTTATAAATTTTTCAAAGTTTTTTTTGTTTTTTTCCATTTTTTGGCGTTTCTAGTCATCCTAGACGATTTTAGACCTTATTTTGGAATCACCACATTTTAAAATTTTTACATTTTTCGAACTTTTTTTGTTTTTTCCATTTTTTGGCGTTTCTAGTCATCCTAGACGATTTTAGACCTTATTTTGGAATCACCACATTTTAAAATTTTTACATTTTTCGAACTTTTTTGTTTTTTCCCATTTTTTGGCGTTTCTAGTCATCCTAGACGATTTTAGACCTTATTTTGGAATCACCACATTTTAAAATTTTTAAATTTTTCGAACTTTTTTTGTTTTTTCCATTTTTTGGCGTTTCTAGTCATCCTAGACGATTTTAGACCTTATTTTGGAATCACCACATTTTAAAATTTTTACATTTTTCGACTTTTTTTTTTTTTTTTTCCATTTTTTGGCGTTTCTAGTCATCCTAGACGATTTTAGACCTTATTTTGGAATCACCACATTTTAAAATTTTTACATTTTTCGAACTTTTTTTTTGTTTTTTCCATTTTTGGCGTTTCTAGTCATCCTAGACGATTTTAGACCTTATTTTGGAATCACCACATTTTAAAATTTTTACATTTTTCGATTTTTTTTTTGTTTTTTCCATTTTTGGCGTTTCTAGTCATCCTAGACGATTTTAGACCTTATTACTATTTTGGAATCACCACATTTTAAAATTTTTACATTTTTCGAACTTTTTTTGTTTTTTCCATTTTTTGGCGTTTCTAGTCATCCTAGACGATTTTAGACCTTATTTTGGAATCACCACATTTTAAAATTTTTACATTTTTCGAACTTTTTTTTTGTTTTTTCCATTTTTGGCGTTTCTAGTCATCCTAGACGATTTTAGACCTTATTTTGGAATCACCACATTTTAAGCCTTGATCTTGATTATCTCCATCAAAACTCAACCGATTTTAAAATGGAATACCATTTATATTGACTCAACTCCAAAATAATTATGATTTCGAAAATTTATAAATTTTTCAAACTTTTTTTTTTGTTTTTTTCCATTTTTTGGCGTTTCTAGTCATCCTAGACGATTTTAGACCTTATTTTGGAATCACCACATTTTAAAATTTTTACATTTTTCGAACTTTTTTTTTTTTTTCCATTTTTTGGCGTTTCTAGTCATCCTAGACGATTTTAGACCTTATTTTACTATTTTGGAATCACCACATTTTAAAATTTTTACCATTTTTCGATCTTTTTTTTGCCTTTTTTGGCATTTTTTTTCCATTTTTGGCGTTTCTTGAGTCATCCTAGACGATTTTAGACCTTATTTTGGAATCACCACCACATTTTAAAATTTTTACATTTTTCGAACTTTTTTTTTTTTTTTCCATTTTTTGGCGTTTCTAGTCATCCTAGACGATTTTAGACCTTATTTTGGAATCACCACATTTTAAGCCTTGATCTTGATTATCTCCATCAAAACTCAACCGATTTTAAAATGGAATACCATTTATATTGACTCAACTCCAAAATAATTATGATTTCGATAATTTATAAATTTTTCAAAGTTTTTTTTTTTTTTTTCCATTTTTTGGCGTTTCTAGTCATCCTAGACGATTTTAGACCTTATTTTGGAATCACCACATTTTAAAATTTTTACATTTTTCGATCTTTTTTTGTTTTTTCCATTTTTGGCGTTTCTAGTCATCCTAGACGATTTTAGACCTTATTTTGGAATCACCACATTTTAAAATTTTTACATTTTTCGAACTTTTTTTAATTTTTTTTTTTGTTTTTTCCATTTTTTGGCGTTTCTAGTCATCCTAGACGATTTTAGACCTTATTTTGGAATCACCACATTTTAAAATTTTTACATTTTTCGAACTTTTTTGTTTTTTTTCCATTTTTTGGCGTTTCTAGTCATCCTAGACGATTTTAGACCTTATTTTGGAATCACCACATTTTAAAATTTTTACATTTTTCGAACTTTTTTTTTTTTCCATTTTTTGGCGTTTCTAGTCATCCTAGACGATTTTAGACCTTATTTTGGAATCACCACATTTTAAAATTTTTACATTTTCCTCGAAACTCAACTTTGAAATGTATACCATTTTTATGACTCAACTCCAAAATAAACGATTTTTGGAATTTTTTTTTTTTGTTTTTTCCATTTTTTGGCGTTTCTAGTCATCCTAGACGATTTTAGACCTTATTTTGGAATCACCACATTTTAAAATTTTTACATTTTTCGAACTTTTTTTTTGTTTTTTTCCATTTTTTGGCGTTTCTAGTCATCCTAGACGATTTTAGACCTTATTTTGGAATCACCACATTTTAAAATTTTTACATTTTTCGAACTTTTTTTTTTTTTTTTCCATTTTTTGGCGTTTCTAGTCATCCTAGACGATTTTAGACCTTATTTTGGAATCACCACATTTTAAGCCTTGATCTTGATTATCTCCATCAAAACTCAACCGATTTTAAAATGGAATACCATTTATATTGACTCAACTCCAAAATAATTATGATTTCGATAATTTATAAATTTTTCAAAGTTTTTTTTTTTTTTTTCCATTTTTTGGCGTTTCTAGTCATCCTAGACGATTTTAGACCTTATTTTGGAATCAACATTTTAGACCTTATTTTGGAATCACCACATTTTAAGCCTTGATCTTGATTATCTCCATCAAAACTCAACCGATTTTAAAATGGAATACCATTTATATTGACTCAACTTTTCATTTTTGGCGTTACCAAACATAATTATTTTTGATCGACCAATTTATAAATTTTTCAAACTTTTTTTTTTTTTTTCCATTTTTTGGCGTTTCTAGTCATCCTAGACGATTTTAGACCTTATTTTGGAATCACCACATTTTAAAATTTTTACATTTTTCGAACTTTTTTTGTTTTTTCCATTTTTGGCGTTTCTAGTCATCCTAGACGATTTTAGACCTTATTTTGGAATCACCACATTTTAAGCCTTGATCTTGATTATCTCCATCAAAACTCAACCGATTTTAAAATGGAATACCATTTATATTGACTCAACTCCAAAATAATTATGATTTCGAAAATTTATAAATTTTTCAAACTTTTTTTTGTTTTTTCCATTTTTTGGCGTTTCTAGTCATCCTAGACGATTTTAGACCTTATTTTGGAATCACCACATTTTAAAATTTTTACATTTTTCGAACTTTTTTTGGTTTTTTCCATTTTTTGGCGTTTCTAGTCATCCTAGACGATTTTAGACCTTATTTTGGAATCACCACATTTTAAAATTTTTACATTTTTCGAACTTTTTTTTTGTTTTTCCATTTTTTGGCGTTTCTAGTCATCCTAGACGATTTTAGACCTTATTTTGGAATCACCACATTTTAAAATTTTTACATTTTTCGAACTTTTTTTGTTTTTTCCATTTTTTGGCGTTTCTAGTCATCCTAGACGATTTTAGACCTTATTTTGGAATCACCACATTTTAAAATTTTTACATTTTTCGAACTTTTTTTTTTTTTTCCATTTTTTGGCGTTTCTAGTCATCCTAGACGATTTTAGACCTTATTTTGGAATCACCACATTTTAAAATTTTTACATTTTTTCGAACTTTTTTGTTTTTTCCATTTTTTGGCGTTTCTAGTCATCCTAGACGATTTTAGACCTTATTTTGGAATCACCACATTTTAAAATTTTTACATTTTTCGAATTTTTTTTGGTTTTTTCCATTTTTTGGCGTTTCTAGTCATCCTAGACGATTTTAGACCTTATTTTGGAATCACCACATTTTAAAATTTTTACATTTTTCGAACTTTTTTTTTTTTTTCCATTTTTTGGCGTTTCTAGTCATCCTAGACGATTTTAGACCTTATTTTGGAATCACCACATTTTAAAATTTTTACTATTTTCGAACTTTTTTGTTTTTTTCCATTTTTGGCGTTTCTAGTCATCCTAGACGATTTTAGACCTTATTTTGGAATCACCACATTTTAAAATTTTTACATTTTTGAAATTTTTTTTTTTTTTCCATTTTTTGGCGTTTCTAGTCATCCTAGACGATTTTAGACCTTATTTTGGAATCACCACATTTTAAAATTTTTACATTTTTCACACTCTTTTTGGTTTTTCCATTTTTTGGCGTTTCTAGTCATCCTAGACGATTTTAGACCTTATTTTGGAATCACCACATTTTAAAATTTTTACATTTTTCGAACTTTTTTTGTTTTTTTCCATTTTTTGGCGTTTCTAGTCATCCTAGACGATTTTAGACCTTATTTTGGAATCACCACATTTTAAGCCTTGATCTTGATTATCTCCATCAAAACTCAACCGATTTTAAAATGGAATACCATTTATATTGACTCAACTCCAAAATAATTATGATTTCGAAAATTTATAAATTTTTCAAACTTTTTTTTTTTTTTCCATTTTTTGGCGTTTCTAGTCATCCTAGACGATTTTAGACCTTATTTTGGAATCACCACATTTTAAAATTTTTACCTTTTTCGACTTTTTTTTTTTTTTCCATTTTTGGCGTTTCTAGTCATCCTAGACGATTTTAGACCTTATTTTGGAATCACCACATTTTTAAAATTTTTGATTATCTCCATCAAAACTCAACCGATTTTGAAATGGAATACCATTTATATTGACTCAACTCTAAAATAATTATGATTTCGAAAATTTATAAATTTTTCAAACTTTTTTTGTGTTTTTTCCATTTTTTGGCGTTTCTAGTCATCCTAGACGATTTTAGACCTTATTTTGGAATCACCACATTTTAAAATTTTTACATTTTTCGAACTTTTTTTTTTGTTTTTTCCATTTTTTGGCGTTTCTAGTCATCCTAGACGATTTTAGACCTTATTTTGGAATCACCACATTTTAAAATTTTTACATTTTTGGAACTTTTTTGTTTGTTTTTTCCATTTTTTGGCGTTTCTAGTCATCCTAGACGATTTTAGACCTTATTTTGGAATCACCACATTTTAAAATTTTTACATTTTTCGAACTTTTTTTTTTTTGTTTTTCCATCTTTTGCGTTCTAGTCATCCTAGACGATTTGAGATCTTATTTTGGAATCACCACATTTTAAAATTTTTACATTTTTCGAACTTTTTTTGTTTTTTTCCATTTTTGGCGTTTCTAGTCATCCTAGACGATTTTAGACCTTATTTTGGAATCACCACATTTTAAAATTTATAAATTTTTCAAACTTTTTTTTGTTTTTTCCATTTTTGGCGTTTCTAGTCATCCTAGACGATTTTAGACCTTATTTTGGAATCACCACATTTTAAAATTTTTACATTTTTCGAACTTTTTTTTTGTTTTTTCCATTTTTTGGCGTTTCTAGTCATCCTAGACGATTTTAGACCTTATTTTGGAATCACCACATTTTAAAATTTTTAGATTTTCTCCATCAAAACTAGTTTTTAAAATGGAATACCATTTATATGGCTTTCTAAATAATTTTGGAATCACCACATTTTATAAATTTTTATTTTTTTTTTTTTGTTTTTTCCATTTTTTGGCGTTTCTAGTCATCCTAGACGATTTTAGACCTTATTTTGGAATCACCACATTTTAAAATTTTTACATTTTTCGAACTTTTTTTGTTTTTTTCCATTTTTTGGCGTTTCTAGTCATCCTAGACGATTTTAGACCTTATTTTGGAATCACCACATTTTAAAATTTTTACATTTTTCGAACTTTTTTGTGTTTTTTCCATTTTTTGGCGTTTCTAGTCATCCTAGACGATTTTAGACCTTATTTTGGAATCACCACATTTTAAACTTTTTACATTTTTTTTTTTTTGTTTTTTTTTTCCATTTTTTGGCGTTTCTAGTCATCCTAGACGATTTTAGACCTTATTTTGGAATCACCACATTTTAAAATTTTTACATTTTTCGAACTTTTTTTTTTTTTTCCATTTTTTGGCGTTTCTAGTCATCCTAGACGATTTTAGACCTTATTTTGGAATCACCACATTTTAAGCCTTGATCTTGATTATCTCCATCAAAACTCAACCGATTTTGAAATGGAATACCATTTATATTGACTCAACTCCAAAATAATTATGATTTCGAAAATTTATAAATTTTTCAAACTTTTTTTTTGTTTTTTCCATTTTTTGGCGTTTCTAGTCATCCTAGACGATTTTAGACCTTATTTTGGAATCACCACATTTTAAAATTTTTACATTTTTCGAACTTTTTTTTTTTTTTGTCTATTTTTGGCGTTTCTAGTCATCCTAGACGATTTTAGACCTTATTTTGGAATCACCACATTTTAAAATTTTTAAATTTTTCGAACTTTTTTTTGTTTTTTCCATTTTTTGGCGTTTCTAGTCATCCTAGACGATTTTAGACCTTATTTTGGAATCACCACATTTTAAAATTTTTACATTTTTCGAACTTTTTTTTTTGTTTTTCCATTTTTTGGCGTTTCTAGTCATCCTAGACGATTTTAGACCTTATTTTGGAATCACCACATTTTATTTACTTTAGACTGAAATTTAAAATTTTTAAATTTTTCAAACTTTTTTTTTGTTTTTCCATTTTTTGGCGTTTCTAGTCATCCTAGACGATTTTAGACCTTATTTTGGAATCACCACATTTTAAAATTTTTACATTTTTTCGATCTTTTTTTTGTTTTTTCCATTTTTGGCGTTTCTAGTCATCCTAGACGATTTTAGACCTTATTTATTTATTTACATTATCACCACATTTTAGACCTTATTTTGGAATCACCAAAATTTTTACATTTTAAAATTTTTTCGAACTTTTTTTTGTTTTTTTCCATTTTTTGGCGTTTCTAGTCATCCTAGACGATTTAAGACCTTATTTTGGAATCACCACATTTTAAGCCTTGATCTTAATTATCTCCATCAAAACTCAACCGATTTTGAAATGGAATACCATTTATATTGACTCAACTCCAAAATAATTATGATTTCGAAAATTTATAAATTTTTCAAACTTTTTTTTGTTTATTCCATTTTTTGCCGTTTCTAGTCATCCTAGACGATTTTAGACCTTATTTTGAAATCACAACATTTTAAAATTTTTACATTTTTCGATCTTTTTTTTGTATTTTCCATTTTTGGCGTTTCTGGTCATCCTAGACGATTTTAGACCTTATTTTGGAATCACCACATTTTAAAATTTTTACATTTTTCGAACTTTTTTTGTTTTTTCCATTTTTTGGCGTTTCTAGTCATCCTAGACGATTTTAGACCTTATTTTGGAATCACCACATTTTAAAATTTTTACATTTTTCGAACTTTTTTTTGTTTTTTCCATTTTTTGGCGTTTCTAGTCATCCTAGACGATTTTAGACCTTATTTTGAAATCACCACATTTTAAAATTTTTACATTTTTCGATCTTTTTATTTGTTTTTTCCATTTTTGGCGTTTCTAGTCATCCTAGACGATTTTAGACCTTATTTTGGAATCACCACATTTTAAAATTTTTACATTTTTCGAACTTTTTTTTGTGTTTTTTCCATTTTTTGGCGTTTCTAGTCATCCTAGACGATTTTAGACCTTATTTTGGAATCACCACATTTTAAGCCTTAGATATTGATTATCTCCATCAAAACTCAACCGATTTTGAAATGGAATACCATTTATATTGACTCAACTCCAAAATAATTATGATTTCGAAAATTTATAAATTTTTCAAACTTTTTTTTGTTTTTTCCATTTTTTGGCGTTTCTAGTCATCCTAGACGATTTTAGACCTTATTTTGGAATCACCACATTTTAAAATTTTTACATTTTTCGAACTTTTTTTTGTTTTTTCCATTTTTTGGCGTTTCTAGTCATCCTAGACGATTTTAGACCTTATTTTGGAATCACCACATTTTAAAATTTTTACCTTTTTTTTTTTTGATTTTTCCATCAAAACGTTTCTAAGTCATCCAAATATTGACATCTAAAATTTATAAATTTTTCAAAAAAATTTTTTTTTTTTTTCCATTTTTTGGCGTTTCTAGTCATCCTACGATTTTAGACCTTATTTTGGAATCACCACATTTTAAAATTTTTACATTTTTCGATCTTTTTTTTGTTTTTTCCATTTTTTGGCGTTTCTAGTCATCCTAGACGATTTTAGACCTTATTTTGGAATCACCACATTTTAAAATTTTTACATTTTTCGAACTTTTTTTTTTTTTTCCATTTTTTGGCGTTTCTAGTCATCCTAGACGATTTTAGACCTTATTTTGGAATCACCACATTTTAAGCCTTGATATTGATTATCTCCATCAAAACTCAACCGATTTTGAAATGGAATACCATTTATATTGACTCAACTCCAAAATAATTATGATTTCGAAAAATTTATAAATTTTTCAAACTTTTTTTTGTTTTTTCCATTTTTTGGCGTTTCTAGTCATCCTAGACGATTTTAGACCTTATTTTGGAATCACCACATTTTAAAATTTTTACATTTTTCGTTTTTTTTTTTTTTTTCCATTTTTTGGCGTTTCTAGTCATCCTAGACGATTTTAGACCTTATTTTGGAATCACCACATTTTAAAAATTTTTACATTTTTCGAACTTTTTTTGGTTTTTCCATTTTTGGCGTTTCTAGTCATCCTAGACGATTTTAGACCTTATTTTGGAATCACCACATTTTAAAATTTTTACATTTTCAAAATTTTTATATAAATTTTTCAAACTTTTTTTTTTTTTTTCCATTTTTTGGCGTTTCTAGTCATCCTAGACGATTTTAGACCTTATTTTGGAATCACCACATTTTAAGCCTTGATATTGTTTTTTTTTGTATTTTCCATTTTTTGGCGTTTCTAGTCATCCTAGACGATTTTAGACCTTATTTTGGAATCACAACATTTTAAAATTTTTAGATTTTTCGATTTTTTTTTTTGTATTTTCCATTTTTTGGCGTTTCTAGTCATCCTAGACGATTTTAGACCTTATTTTGGAATCACAACATTTTAAAATTTTTAGATTTTTCGATCTTTTTTTTTTGTGTTTTCCATTTTTGGCGTTTCTGGTCATCCTAGACGATTTTAGACCTTATTTTGGAATCACCACATTTTAAAATTTTTACATTTTTCGAACTTTTTTTTTTTTTTCATTTTTGGCGTTTCTAGTCATCCTAGACGATTTTAGACCTTATTTTGGAATCACCACATTTTAAAATTTTTAATTTTTCGATTTTTTTTGCTTTTCCATTTTGAGCGATTTCTAGTCATCCTAGACGATTTTAGACCTTATTTTGGAATCACCACATTTATAAATTTTTCAAACTTTTTTTTTTTTTTTCCATTTTTAGTTTTTTCGATTTTTTCTTTTTCTAGTCATCCTAGACGATTTTAGACCTTATTTTGGAATCACCACATTTTAAAATTTTTACATTTTTCGAATCTTTTTTTTTTTTTTCCATTTTTTGGCGTTTCTAGTCATCCTAGACGATTTTAGACCTTATTTTGGAATCACCACATTTTAAAATTTTTACATTTTTCGAACTTTTTTTTTTTTTTCCATTTTTTGGCGTTTCTAGTCATCCTAGACGATTTTTAGACCATATTTTGGAATCACCACATTTTAAAAATTTTTACATTTTTCGACTTTTTTTTTTTTTCCATTTTTTGGCGTTTCTAGTCATCCTAGACGATTTTTAGACCTTATTTTGGAATCACCACATTTTAAAATTTTTACATTTTTCGATTTTTTTGTTTTTTTTTTCCATTTTTTGGCGTTTCTAGTCATCCTAGACGATTTTAGACCTTATTTTGGAATCACCACATTTTAAAATTTTTACATTTTTCGAACTTTTTTTTTTTTTTCCATTTTTGGCGTTTCTAGTCATCCTAGACGATTTTAGACCTTATTTTGGAATCACCACATTTTAAAATTTTTACATTTTTCGAACTTTTTTTTGTTTTTTCCATTTTTTGGCGTTTCTAGTCATCCTAGACGATTTTAGACCTTATTTTGGAATCACCACATTTTAAACTTTTTTGATTTTCTCCATCATTTTTCAACCGTTTTTGTCATCCAGTACCATTTTAGATTGACTCATTTCGGAATCACTACGATTTCAAAAATTTTTACATTTTTCAAACTTTTTTTGTTTTTCCATTTTTTGGCGTTTCTAGTCATCCTAGACGATTTTAGACCTTATTTTGGAATCACCACATTTTAAATACCTTTTCGATCTTGTTTTTGGTGTCAACTTTCCATTTTTGGCGTTTCTAGTCATCCTAGACGATTTTAGACCTTATTTTGGAATCACCACATTTTAAAATTTTACATTTTTTTTATTTTTTTGTTTTTCCATTTTTGGCGTT
>JAECWX010000368.1:0-40920 GCA_018151165.1 Drosophila arawakana | reverse complement strand
TTTTTACATTTTTCGAACTTTTTTTGTTTTTTCCATTTTTTGGCGTTTCTAGTCATTTCCTTTTTACCACAAAAATTTGCGAACTTTTTTTGTTTTTTCCATTTTTTGACGTTTCTAGTCATCCTAGACGATTTTAGACCTTATTTTGGAATCCACCTTGATATTTTTAATTTTTTTTTTTTTTTTTTTTACGATTTTGGATCATTTTAACATTTTTTACACCTTATTTTGGACACCACTTTTTTTATAATTTTTACATTTTTCAAACTTTTTTGTTTTTTTCTATTTTTTGGCGTTTCTAGTCATCCTAGACGATTTTAGACCTTATTTTGGAATCACCACATTTTAAAATTTTTACATTTTTCGAACTTTTTTTTGTTTTTTCTATTTTTTGGCGTTTCTAGTCATCCTAGACGATTTTAGACCTTATTTTGGAATCACCACATTTTAAAATTTTTACATTTTTCGAACTTTTTTTGTTTTTTTCCATTTTTTGGCGTTTCTAGTCATCCTAGACGATTTTAGACCTTATTTTGGAATCACCACATTTTAAAATTTTTACATTTTTCGAACTTTTTTTGTTTTTTCCATTTTTTGGCGTTTCTAGTCATCCTAGACGATTTTAGACCTTATTTTGGAATCACCACATTTTAAAATTTTTTTAAATTTTTCGAACTTTTTTTGTTTTTTCCAATTTTTTGGCGTTTCTAGTCATCCTAGACGATTTTAGACCTTATTTTGGAATCACCACATTTTAAAATTTTTCCATTGTTTTTAACTTTTTTTGTTTTTTCCCATTTTTTGGCGTTTCTAGTCATCCTAGACGATTTTAGACCTTATTTTGGAATCACCACATTTTAAAATTTTTACATTTTTCGAACTTTTTTTTGTTTTTTCCATTTTTGGCGTTTCTAGTCATCCTAGACGATTTTAGACCTTATTTTGGAATCACCACATTTTAAAATTTTTACATTTTTCGAACTTTTTTTTTGTTTTTTCCATTTTTTGGCGTTTCTAGTCATCCTAGACGATTTTAGACCTTATTTTGGAATCACCACATTTTAAGCCTTGATATTGATTATCTCCATCAAAACTCAACCGATTTTGAAATGGAATACCATTTATATTGACTCAACTCCAAAATAATTATGATTTCGAAAATTTTTAAATTTTTCAAACTTTTTTTTTTTTCCCATTTTTTGGCGTTTCTAGTCATCCTAGACGATTTTAGACCTTATTTTGGAATCACCACATTTTAAAATTTTCGATCATTTTTTTGATTTTCTCCATTTTTGGCGTTTCTAGTCATCCTAGACGATTTTAAAGACCATTTATTTTGGAATCACCACAATAATTAATTTCAAAATTTTTACATTTTTCGAACTTTTTTTTTTTTTTCCATTTTTTGGCGTTTCTAGTCATCCTAGACGATTTTTAAGACCTTATTTTGGAATCACCACATTTTAAGCCTTGATATTGATTATCTCCATCAAAACTCAACATTTTGAATTGGAATACCATTTATATTGACTCAACTCCAAAATAATTATGATTTCGAAAATTTTTAAATTTTTCAAACTTTTTTTTTTTTTTTCCATTTTTGGCGTTTCTAGTCATCCTAGACGATTTTAGACCTTATTTTGGAATCACCACATTTTAAAATTTTTACATTTTTCGAACTTTTTTTTTATTTTGCATTTCTGGACCTATACGATTTTAGACCTTATTTTGGAATCACCACATTTTAAAATTTTTTCTTTTTTCGAACTTTTTTTTTGTTTTTTCCATTTTTTGGCGTTTCTAGTCATCCTAGACGATTTTAGACCTTATTTTGGAATCACCACATTTTAAAATTTTTACATTTTTCGAACTTTTTTTTTTGTTTTTTCCTAGACGATTTTAGACCTTATTTTGGAATTACCACATTTTAAAATTTTCACTTTTTTCGAACTTTTTTTTGTTGTTTCCATTTTTTGGCGTTTCTAGTCATCCTAGACGATTTTAGACCTTATTTTGGAACCACCACATTTTAAGCCTTGATATTGTTTTTTTTTTGTTTTTTTCCATTTTTGGCGTTTCTAGTCATCCTAGACGATTTTAGACCTTGTTTTGGAATCACCACATTTTAAAATTTTTACATTTTTCGATCATTAGACCCCGTACTCTAAAAAAGAGTATAGGGGTCTATTAGGTTTGTCAGAAGCGAAATGTGCGTAACAGGCAGAAGGAGGCGTGGCCGACCCCATAAAGTATATATATTCTAGATCAGCATCAACAGCCGAGTCGATATAGCAATGTCCGTCTGTCCGTCTGTCCGTCTGTCTGTCTGTCTGTCTGTCCGTCCGTATGAACACCTGGATCTTTTAAACTACAAAAGCTAGAGACACCAAATTTGGAATGAAAGTCCGTTATTTTCGCGAGCAGATCAAGTTTATTTCAAATTGTTGCCACGCCCCTTACCGCCCCCGCAATGAGCAAAAAACCAGACACACCTCGAAAAAAATTTACTTTTAGGCCAATAACTCAGTAACTATGGCACTTAGGAACACCATTTCTGGTAAACAGGTTGCTAGAGACATCCTTAATGCAATGCCATTAAAAATTTTGAGCTGCCATGCCCCCTTTTCTCCTGAGAGTTAACCAAACGTTTTCACTTTAATGCCATGTTTAAGGCATTTATTCATATAGTAGGGTGTTGTAATTCAACATAAGTATAGAGACATATAAAATCAAACTATTCTGAAAGTGCCATCATCATACTACTTTTAACAAAAGAGCTACTGCGTTACAAAGTTTGTTATTTAACTGCAATATCACTTACGCGCGAGAGCGAGACAGAAACATACAAACACATGTTCGAACGTTTTCGATGCTTGTGTGGCGACAGCGCTGGCGGCAGACGCGGTGGCGACAGCGCTGCCGGCAGACGCTGGCCGCGCCGAATACACAAATACATACATACATGCATACATATAATTTCAAACGAATGTGTGTTTGTAAGAATAAAATGTAAATGCTGATTATCGGAGAATTCTTGAAAGTGGCGCGTGGTGCAACTGATAGTTAATTTAATTGTTAATTCATTTTTTTAAATTTCAATTCTAAATGAACATATAAAATTAAAAATTTTAAATTTCATTCGAAAATTTTAATTCAAATTGAATACAATTGCGCACTACCATGGGAGTACGGGGTCTTTTACAGTCGGCTCGATCGACTGTAGCCTTTCTTACTTGTTTTTTTTTGTTTTTCCATTTTTGGCGTTTCTAGTCATCCTAGACGATTTTAGACCTTATTTTGGAATCACCACATTTTAAGCCTTGATATTGTTTTTTTTGTTTTTTTTTCCATTTTTTGTCGTTTCTAGTCATCCTAGACGATTTTGGACCTTATTTTGGAATCACCACATTTTAAAATTTTTACATTTTTCGAACATTTTTTTTGTTTTTTTCCATTTTTGGCGTTTCTAGTCATCCTAAACGATTTTAGACCTTATTTTGGAATCACCACATTTTAAGCCTTAATATTGATTATCTCCATCAAAACTCAACCGATTTTGAAATGGAATACCATTTATATTGACTCAACTCCAAAATAATTATGATTTCGAAAATTTATAAATTTTTCAAACTTTTTTTGTTTTTTCCATTTTTGGCGTTTCTAGTCATCCTAGACGATTTTAGACCTTATTTTGGAATCACCACATTTTAAAATTTTTACATTTTTCGAACTTTTTTTGTTTTTTTCCATTTTTTGGCGTTTCTAGTCATCCTAGACGATTTTAGACCTTATTTTGAGAATCACCACATTTTAAAATTTTTACATTTTTCGAACTTTTTTTTTTTTTTTCCATTTTTTGGCGTTTCTAGTCATCCTAGACGATTTTAGACCTTATTTTGGAATCACCACATTTTAAAATTTTTACATTTTTCGATCTTTTTTTTTGTTTTTTCCATTTTTGGCGTTTCTAGTCATCCTAGACGATTTTAGACCTTATTTTGGAATCACCACATTTTAAGCCTTGATATTGATTATCTCCATCAAAACTCAACCGATTTTGAAATGGAATACCATTTATATTGACTCAACTCCAAAATAATTATGATTTCGAAAATTTATAAATTTTTCAAACTTTTTTTGTTTTTTCCATTTTTTGGCGTTTCTAGTCATCCTAGACGATTTTAGACCTTATTTTGGAATCACCACATTTTAAAATTTTTACATTTTTCGATCTTTTTTTTTGTTTTTTCCATTTTTTGGCGTTTCTAGTCATCCTAGACGATTTTAGGCCTTATTTTGGAATCACCACATTTTAGAATTTTTACATTTTTCGAATTTTTTTTGTTTTTTCCATTTTTTGGCGTTTCTAGTCATCCTAGACGATTTTAGACCTTATTTTGGAATCACCACATTTTAAAATTTTTACATTTTTCGATCTTTTTTTTTGTTTTTTCCATTTTTGGCGTTTCTAGTCATCCTAGACGATTTTAGACCTTATTTTGGAATCACCACATTTTAAGCCTTGATATTGATTATCTCCATCAAAACTCAACCGATTTTGAAATGGAATACCATTTATATTGACTCAACTCCAAAATAATTATGATTTCGAAAATTTATAAATTTTTCAAACTTTTTTTGTTTTTTCCGTTTTTGGCGTTTCTATTCATCCTAGACGATTTTAGACCTTATTTTGGAATCACCACATTTTAAAATTTTTACATTTTTCGATCTTTTTTTTTTATTTTCCATTTTTGGCGTTTCTAGTCATCCTAGACGATTTTAGACCTTATTTTGGAATCACCACATTTTAAAATTTTTACATTTTTCGAACATTTTTTTGTTTTTTTCCATTTTTTGGCGTTTCTAGTCATCCTAGACGATTTTAGACCTTATTTTGGAATCACCACATTTTAAAATTTTTACATTTTTCGAACATTTTTTTGTTTTTTTCCATTTTTTGGCGTTTCTAGTCATCCTAGACGATTTTGTACCTTATTTTGGAATCACCACATTTTAAGCCTTGATATTGATTATCTCCATCAAACCTCAACCGATTTTGAAATGGAATACCATTTATATTGACTCAACTCCAAAATAATTATGATTTCGAAAATTTATAAATTTTTCAAACTTTTTTTTGTTTTTTCCATTTTTTGGCGTTTCTAGTCATCCTAGACGATTTTGTACCTTATTTTGAAATCACCACATTTTAAGTCTTGATATTGATTATCTCCATCAAAACTTAACCGATTTTGAAATGGAATACCATTTATATTGACTCAACTCCAAAATAATTATGATTTCGAAAATTTATAAATTTTTCAAACTTTTTTTTGTTTTTTCCATTTTTTGGCGTTTCCAGTCATCCTAGACGATTTTAGACCTTATTTTGGAATCACCACATTTTAAAATTTTTACATTTTTCGATTTTTATACTCTCTGCAAGAGTATATTGGGTTTGTGCAAATGTATGTAACAGGCAGAAGGAGGCGTGGCAGACCCCATAAAGTATATATATTCTTGATCAGCATCACAAGCCGAGTCGATATAGCCATGTCCGTCTGTCCGTCTGTCCGTCTGTCTGTCTGTCTGTCTGTCCGTATGAACAAACAGATTTCAGAGATGGTAAGAGCTACAAGTTCGAGCTTGGTGTCAAACGATCACATATTTAGTCAGTCAATACAAGAATCTTTTTTTTTTCGATGCCACGCCCCAATCGCCCACAATAAGCAAAAAACTGGACACACCTCGGAAAAAATTGGTGTTTTCGGCAAATATCTCAGTAACTATGGCACCTAGGATCACCAATTCTGGAACGGGAGGTTCGTAGCGACGGCATAGTTGCATTGCCATTTAAAATTTTGGACTGCCACGCCCACTTTTCCCACATTTGATAAAAAAGGCTGGAACCTTCAATGCCGGGTTTGGCGAACTTGTTCGTATCGTACAGTATTGTAATTATATAGTTCGTGTGGAGATTCACTATATTAAACTATCCTGAAAGGCGCATTAAAATCGGACTATAAACAAGAAAACTAGAAGCGTTACAATATTGATAATTGAACGCAATATCAACCCACAGGTGCAAGCGAGATAGAAACACACAAGCACATGTTCGAACGTTTTCGCTGCCTGTGTGTCGGCAGCGCTGCCTGCGGTCGCTGGCTGCGCTGAATACACACATACATACATACATATTTGCATCATATACACATTGTCAAACGTATGTGTATTCGAATACAAGAAAACAGATGTGTGTTTGATTATGCTTAGATTGTTTTTGTTTCAACGTGTTTTAATGCAAGTAATTCACATTGTAATATCTCGATACCGATTTTATTAATTTAATCGGGACAAATGCAGAGAGTATTATACGGTCGGGCGCTCTCGACTGTACTTTTCTTTCTTGTTTTTTTTTGAATTTTTAATTTTTGGCGTTTCTGGTCATCCTAGACGATTTTAGACCTTATTTTGGAATCACCACATTTTAAAATTTTTACATTTTTCGAACTTTTTTTTGTTTTTTACATTTTTGGCGTTTCTAGTCATCCTAGGCGATTTTAGACCTTATTTTGGAATCACCACTTTTTAAGCCTTGATATTGTTTTTTTTGTTTTTTTTCCATTTTTTGGCGTTTCTAGTCATCCTAGACGATTTTAGACCTTATTTTGGAATCACCACATTTTAAAATTTTTACATTTTTCGAACTTTTTTTTTGTTTTTTCCATTTTTGGCGTTTCTAGTCATCCTAGACGATTTTAGACCTTATTTTGGAATCACCACATTTTAAAATTTTTACATTTTTCGAACTTTTTTTTGTTTTTTACATTTTTGGCGTTTCTAGTCATCCTAGACGATTTTAGACCTTATTTTGGAATCACCACATTTTAAAATTTTTACATTTTTTTGAACTTTTTTTTTTTTTTGGCATTTTTGGCGTTTCTAGTCATCCTAGACGATTTTAGACCTTATTTTGGAATCACCACATTTTAAAATTTTTACATTTTTCGAACTTTTTTTGTTTTTTTCCATTTTTTGGCGTTTCTAGTCATCCTAGACGATTTTAGACCTTATTTTGGAATCACCACATTTTAAAATTTTTACATTTTTCGAACTTTTTTTTTTTTTTTCCATTTTTGGCGTTTCTATCCTAGGCGAACTATTGGAATCCCTTTTTTTTTTTTCCATTTTTGGCGTTTCTAGTCATCCTAGACGATTTTAGACCTTATTTTGGAATCACCAATTTTTTAAACATTTTAACATTTTTTTTCGAACTTTTTTTTTTTTTCATTTTTGGCGTTTCTAGTCATCCTAGACGATTTTAGACCTTATTTTGGAATCACCACATTTTAAAATTTTACATTTTTTGACATTTTCAAACTTTTTTTTTTTTTTCCATTTTTTGGCGTTTCTAGTCATCCTAGACGATTTTAGACCTTATTTTGGAATCACCACATTTTAAATTTAAAATTTTTACATTTTTCGAACTTTTTTTTTGTTTTTTCCATTTTTTGGCGTTTCTAGTCATCCTAGACGATTTTAGACCTTATTTTGGAATCACCACATTTTAAACTTTGATATTGATTTTTTTTTTCAAACATTTTTGGCGTTTCTAGTCAATCCTAGACGATTAATTTTACCACATTTTAAAAAATTTTTACATTTTTCGAACTTTTTTTGTTTTTTCCATTTTTTGGCGTTTCTAGTCATCCTAGACGATTTTAGACCTTATTTTGGAATCACCACATTTTAAAATTTTTACATTTTTTTTTTTTGTTTTTTCCATTTTTGGCGTTTCTAAACGATTTTTTACCTTATTTTGAATCACCACATTTTTTTTTATATTTCTAACTTTTTTGTTTTTATCATTTTGGCGTTTCTAGTCATCCTAGACGATTTTAGACCTTATTTTGGAATCACCACATTTTAAAAAATTTTTACATTTTTCGAACTTTTTTTTTGTTTTTTCCATTTTTTGGCGTTTCTAGTCATCCTAGACGATTTTAGACCTTATTTTGGAATCACCACATTTTAAGCCTTGATTTTGATTTTTTCACTTTTAAATTCAATCATCCTAGACGATTTATTTTGACTCCATCATAATTAGATTTGCGAAAATTTTTAAATAATTTTTGAACTTTTTTTTGTTTTTTCCATTTTTTGGCGTTTCTAGTCATCCTAGACGATTTTAGACCTTATTTTGGAATCACCACATTTTAAAAAATTTTTACATTTTTCGAACTTTTTTTTGTTTTTTCCATTTTTTGGCGTTTCTAGTCATCCTAGACGATTTTAGACCTTATTTTGGAATCACCACATTTTAAAAAATTTTTACATTTTTCGAACTTTTTTTTGTTTTTTCCATTTTTTGGCGTTTCTAGTCATCCTAGACGATTTTAGACCTTATTTTGGAATCACCACATTTTAAGCCTTGATATTGTTTTTTTTTTTTTATTTTTTAGTCACCAATAAACGATTTTTGACCTTATTTTGGAATCACCACTTTTTTTGTTTTTTCCATTTTTTGGCGTTTCTAGTCATCCTAGACGATTTTAGACCTTATTTTGGAATCACCACATTTTAAGCCTTGATCTTGATTATATTCCATAAAAACTTAACGTTTTTGAAATGGAATACCATTTATATTGACTCAACTCCAACATAATTATGATTTCGAAAATTTATAAATTTTTCAAACTTTTTTTTTGTTTTTTCCATTTTTTGGCGTTTCTAGTCATCCTAGACGATTTTAGACCTTATTTTGGAATCACCACATTTTAAGCCTTTTTTACATTTTGTTTCGAACTTTTTTTTTCATTTTTGGCGTTTCTAGTCATCCTAGACGATTTTAGACCTTATTTTGGAATCACCACATTTTAAAATTTTTACATTTTCGACCACTTTTTTTAGTTTTTTCCATTTTTTGGCGTTTCTAGTCATCCTAGACGATTTTAGACCTTATTTTGGAATCACCACATTTTAAGCCTTAATTGTTTTTCATTTTTGTTTCAAAATAATTAAAATTTTTACATTTTTCGAACTTTTTTTTTTTTTTTTTCCATTTTTTGGCGTTTCTAGTCATCCTAGACGATTTTAGACCTTATTTTGGAATCACCACATTTTAAGCCTTGATATTGTTTTTTTTTTTTTTCCTTTTTTGGCGTTTCTAGTCATCCTAGACGATTTTTAGACCTTATTTTGGAATCACCACATTTTAAAATTTTTTTTTTTCATTTTTCGTTTCTACATTTTTGAATTTTGACCTTATTTTGAATACCATTTTAAAATTTTTATCTTTCTTTTTTTTTTTTTCCATTTTTTGGCGTTTCTAGTCATCCTAGACGATTTTAGACCTTATTTTGGAATCACCACATTTTAAGCCTTGATATTGATTATTAAATTTTATTAAACATTTATTTTGACATAACTCCATTAATTCGATTTAAAATTTATACAATTTTTCGAACTTTCATTTTTTGGCTTTATTCCATTTTTGGCGTTTCTAGAGTCATCCTAGACGATTTTTAGACCTTATTTTGGAATCACCACATTTTAAAATTTTTACATTTTAATTTTTTTTTTCGATCCTTTTTTTTTGTTTTTTCCATTTTTTGGCGTTTCTAGTCATCCTAGACGATTTTAGACCTTATTTTGGAACCACCACATTTTAAGCCTTGATACATTGTTTATTTTTTTGTTTTTTTCCATTTTTTGGCGTTTCTAGTCATCCTAGACGATTTTAGACCTTATTTTGGAATCACCACATTTTAAAATTTTTACATTTTTCGAACTTTTTTTTGTTTTTTCCATTTTTTGGCGTTTCTAGTCATCCTAGACGATTTTAGACCTTATTTTGGAATCACCACATTTTAAGCCTTGATATTGATTATCTCCATCAAAACTCAACCGATTTTGAAATGGAATACCATTTATATTGACTCAACTCCAAAATAATTCAGATTTCGAAAATTTATAAATTTTTCAAACTTTTTTTATGTTTTTTCCATTTTTGGCGTTTCTAGTCATCCTAGACGATTTTAGACCTTATTTTATAATCACCACATTTTAAAATTTTTAACATTTTTCGAACTTTTTTTGTTTTTTTCCATTTTTTGGCGTTTCTAGTCATCCTAGACGATTTTAGACCTTATTTTGGAATCACCACATTTTAAAATTTTTACATTTTTCGAACTTTTTTTGTGTTTTCCATTTTTGGCGTTTCTGGTCATCCTAGACGATTTTAGACCTTATTTTGGAATCACCACATTTTAAAATTTTTACATTTTTCGATCTTTTTTTTGTTTTTTCCATTTTTTGGCGTTTCTAGTCATCCTAGACGATTTTAGACCTTATTTTGGAATCACCACATTTTAAAATTTTTACATTTTTCGAACTTTTTTTTTTTTGTTTTTCCATTTTTTGCGTTCTAGTCATCCTAGACGATTTTAGACCTTATTTTGGAATCACCACATTTTAAGCCTTGATCTTGATTATCTCCATCAAAACTCAACCGATTTTGAATTGGAATACCATTTATTTTGACATAACTCCATAATAATTACGATTTCGAAAATTTATAAATTTTTCGAACTTATTTTTGTTTTTTTCCATTTTTTGGCGTTTCTAGTCATCCTAGACGATTTTAGACCTTATTTTGGAATCACCACATTTTAAAATTTTTACATTTTTCGATCTTTTTTTGTTTTTTTCCATTTTTTGGCGTTTCTAGTCATCCTAGACGATTTTAGACCTTATTTTGGAATCACCACATTTCAAAATTTTTACATTTTTCGATCTTTTTTTTTGTTTTTTCCATTTTTGACGTTTCTGGTCATCCTAGACGATTTTAGACCTTATTTTGGAACCACCACATTTTAAGCCTTGATATTGTTTTTTTTTTGTTTTTTTCCATTTTTTGGCGTTTCTAGTCATCCTAGACGATTTTTGACCTTATTTTGGAATCACCACATTTTAAAATTTTTACATTTTTCGAACTTTTTTGTTGTTTTTCCATTTTTTGGCGTTTCTAGTCATCCTAGACGATTTTAGACCTTATTTTGGAATCACCACATTTTAAGCCTTGATCTTGATTATCTCCATCAAAACTCAACCGATTTTGAAATGGAATACCATTTATATTGACTCAACTCCAAAATAATTGTAATTTCGAAAATTTATAAATTTTTCAAACTTTTTTGTTTTTTACATTTTTTGTCGTTTCTAGTCATCCTAGACGATTTTAGACCTTATTTTGGAATCACCACATTTTAAAATTTTTACATTTTTCGAACTTTTTTTTTGTTTTTTCCATTTTTGGCGTTTCTAGTCATCCTAGACGATTTTAGACCTTATTTTGGAATCACCACATTTTAAAATTTTTACATTTTTCGATCTTTTTTTTGTGTTTTCCATTTTTGGCGTTTCTGGTCATCCTAGACGATTTTTGACCTTATTTTGGAATCACCACATTTTAAAATTTTTACATTTTTCGAACTTTTTTTTTGTTTTTTCCATTTTTTGGCGTTTCTAGTCATCCTAGACGATTTTAGACCTTATTTTGGAATCACCACATTTTAAAATTTTTACATTTTTCGAACTTTTTTTTTTGTTTTTCCCATTTTTTGGCGTTTCTAGTCATCCTAGACGATTTTAGACCTTATTTTGGAATCACCACATTTTAAAACTTGACCTTGCATTATCTCGATCAAAATTCCTTTTTTTTCATTTTTGGCGTTTATTTTGATCCTAAACATTTTGACCTTATTTTGGAATCACCACATTTCGAAAATTTTTACATTTTTCGAACTTTTTTTTTTTTTTTCCATTTTTGGCGTTTCTAGTCATCCTAGACGATTTTAGACCTTATTTTGGAATCACCACATTTTAAAATTTTTACATTTTTTTTTTTTTTGTTTTTTCCATTTTTTGGCGTTTCTAGTCATCCTAGACGATTTTAGACCTTATTTTGGAATCACCACATTTTAAAAATTTTTACATTTTTCGAACTTTTTTTTGTTTTTTCCATTTTTTGGCGTTTCTAGTCATCCTAGACGATTTTAGACCTTATTTTGGAATCACCACATTTTAAGCCTTGATATTGATTATCTACGATAAAACTAACCGATTTTGAAATGGAATACCATTTATATTGACTCAACTCCAAAATAATTGTAATTTCGAAAATTTATAAATTTTTCAAACTTTTTGTTTTTTACATTTTTTGGCGCTTCTAGTCATCCTAGACGATTTTAGACCTTATTTTGGAATCACCACATTTTAAAATTTTTACATTTTTCGAACTTTTTTTTTTTTTCCATTTTTGGCGTTTCTAGTCATCCTAGACGATTTTAGACCTTATTTTGGAATCACCACATTTTAAAAATTTTTACATTTTTCGATCTTTTTTTTGTGTTTTCCATTTTTTGGCGTTTCTAGTCATGCCTAGACGATTTTTGACCTTATTTTGGAATCACCACATTTTAAAATTTTTACATTTTTCGAACTTTTTTTTTGTTTTTCCATTTTTTGGCGTTTCTAGTCATCCTAGACGATTTTAGACCTTATTTTGGAATCACCACATTTTAAAATTTTTACATTTTTCGAACTTTTTTTTTTTTTTTCCATTTTTGGCGTTTCTAGTCATCCTAGACGATTTTAGACCTTATTTTGGAATCACCACATTTTAAGCCTTGATCTTGATTATCTCCATCAAAACTCAACCGATTTTGAATTGGAATACCATTTATTTTGACATAACTCCATAATAATTACGATTTCGAAAATTTATAAATTTTTCAAACTTTTTTTTGTTTATTCCATTTTTTGGCGTTTCTAGTCATCCTAGACGATTTTAGACCTTATTTTGGAATCACCACATTTTAAAAATTTTTACATTTTTCGATTTTTTTGTTTTTTCCATTTTTTGGCGTTTCTAGTCATCCTAGACGATTTTAGACCTTATTTTGGAATCACCACATTTCAAAATTTTTACATTTTTCGATCTTTTTTTTTGTATTTTCCATTTTTGACGTTTCTGGTCATCCTAGACGATTTTAGACCTTATTTTGGAACCACCACATTTTAAGCCTTGATATTGTTTTTTTTTTGTTTTTTTCCATTTTTTGGCGTTTCTAGTCATCCTAGACGATTTTTGACCTTATTTTGGAATCACCACATTTTAAAATTTTTACATTTTTCGAACTTTTTTTTGTTTTTTCCATTTTTTGGCGTTTCTAGTCATCCTAGACGATTTTAGACCTTATTTTGGAATCACCACATTTTAAGCCTTGATATTGATTATCTCAATCAAAACTCAACCGATTTTGAAATGGAATACCATTTATATTGACTCAACTCCAAAATAATTGTAATTTCGAAAATTTATAAATTTTTCAAATTTTTTTTTTTTTCCATTTTTTGTCGTTTCTAGTCATCCTAGACGATTTTAGACCTTATTTTGGAATCACCACATTTTAAAATTTTTACATTTTTCGAACTTTTTTTTGTTTTTTCCATTTTTGGCGTTTCTAGTCATCCTAGACGATTTTAGACCTTATTTTGGAATCACCACATTTTAAAATTTTTACATTTTTCGATCTTTTTTTTGTGTTTTCCATTTTTGGCGTTTCTGGTCATCCTAGACGATTTTTAGACCTTATTTTGGAATCACCACATTTTAAAATTTTTACATTTTTCGAACTTTTTTTTTTTTTTCCATTTTTTGGCGTTTCTAGTCATCCTAGACGATTTTAGACCTTATTTTGGAATCACCACATTTTAAAAATTTTTTAATTTTTCGAACTTTTTTTGTTTTTTCCATTTTTTGGCGTTTCTAGTCATCCTAGACGATTTTAGACCTTATTTTGGAATCACCACATTTTAAAAAAAAATTTTTACATTTTTCGAACTTTTTTTTGTTTTTTCCATTTTTTGGCGTTTCTAGTCATCCTAGACGATTTTAGACCTTATTTTGGAATCACCACATTTTAAAATTTTTACATTTTTCGATCTTTTTTTGTTTTTTTCCATTTTTTGGCGTTTCTAGTCATCCTAGACGATTTTAGACCTTATTTTGGAATCACCACATTTTAAAATTTTTACATTTTTCGATCTTTTTTTTTTTTTTTCCATTTTTTGGCGTTTCTAGTCATCCTAGACGATTTTAGACCTTATTTTGGAATCACCACATTTTAAAATTTTTACATTTTTCGAACTTTTTTTTTTTTTTATTTTTCCATTTTTTGGCGTTTCTAGTCATCCTAGACGATTTTAGACCTTATTTTGGAATCACCACATTTTAAGCCTTGATCTTGATTATCTCCATCAAAACTCAACCGATTTTGAAATGGAATACCATTTATATTGACTCAACTCCAAAATAATTGTAATTTCGAAAATTTATAAATTTTTCAAACTTTTTTTGTTTTTTCATTTTTGGCGTTTCTAGTCATCCTAGACGATTTTAGACCTTATTTTGGAATCACCACATTTTAAAATTTTTACATTTTTCGAACTTTTTTTGGTTTTTCCATTTTTTGGCGTTTCTAGTCATCCTAGACGATTTTAGACCTTATTTTGGAATCACCACATTTTAAAATTTTTACATTTTTCGATCTTTTTTTTTTGTTTTCCATTTTTGGGGGTTTCTGGTCATGCTAGACGATTTTAGACCTTATTTTGGAATCACCACATTTTAAAATTTTTACATTTTTCGAACTTTTTTTTGGTTTTTTCCATTTTTTGGCGTTTCTAGTCATCCTAGACGATTTTAGACCTTATTTTGGAATCACCACATTTTAAAATTTTTACATTTTTCGAACTTTTTTTTGTTTTTTCCATTTTTTGGCGTTTCTAGTCATCCTAGACGATTTTAGACCTTATTTTGGAATCACCACATTTTAAGCTACAATCTCCACAAAATTATTTAATGGAATACCATTTATTTTGACAACTAATTTTTTTTGTTTTTTTTCCATTTATTTGGCGTTTCTAGTCATCCTAGACGATTTTAGACCTTATTTTGGAATCACCACATTTTAAAATTTTTACATTTTTCGATCTTTTTTTGTTTTTTCCATTTTTTGGCGTTTCTAGTCATCCTAGACGATTTTAGACCTTATTTTGGAATCACCACATTTTAAAATTTTTACATTTTTCGATCTTTTTTTTGTTTTTTCCATTTTTTGGCGTTTCTAGTCATCCTAGACGATTTTAGACCTTATTTTGGAATCACCACATTTTAAAATTTTTACATTTTTCGAACTTTTTTGTTTTTTCATTTTTTGGCGTTTCTAGTCATCCTAGACGATTTTAGACCTTATTTTGGAATCACCACATTTTAAAATTTTACCTTTTGATCTTTATTATCTCCATCAAAACTTCAACCGATTTTGAAATGGAATACCATTTATATTGACTCAACTCCAAAATAATTATGATTTCGAAAATTTATAAATTTTTCAAACTTTTTTTTGTTTTTTTCCATTTTTTGGCGTTTCTAGTCATCCTAGACGATTTTAGACCTTATTTTGGAATCACCACATTTTAAAATTTTGACATTTTTCGAACTTTTTTTTGTTTTTTCCATTTTTTGGCGTTTCTAGTCATCCTAGACGATTTTAGACCTTATTTTGGAATCACCACATTTTAAAATTTTTACATTTTTCGAACTTTTTTTGTTTTTTTCCATTTTTTGGCGTTTCTAGTCATCCTAGACGATTTTAGACCTTATTTTGGAATCACCACATTTTAAAATTTTTACATTTTTCGAACTTTTTTTTTGTTTTTTCCATTTTTGGCGTTTCTAGTCATCCTAGACGATTTTTGACCTTATTTTGGAATCACCACATTTTAAAATTTTTACATTTTTCGATCTTTTTTTGTTTTTTCCATTTTTTGGCGTTTCTAGTCATCCTAGACGATTTTAGACCTTATTTTGGAATCACCACATTTTAAAATTTTTACATTTTTCGATCTTTTTTTGTTTTTTCCATTTTTTGGCGTTTCTAGTCATCCTAGACGATTTTAGACCTTATTTTGGAATCACCACATTTTAAAACTTTTACCTTTGATTATCTTTTTTCCATCTAAACTTATCAACCGATTTTGAATTGGAATACCATTTATTTTGACATTATCACTACCATAATTACGATTTCGAAAATTTATAAAATTTTTCGAACTTATTTTTGTTTTTTCCATTTTTTGGCGTTTCTAGTCATCCTAGACGATTTTAGACCTTATTTTGGAATCACCACATTTTAAAATTTTTACATTTTTCGATTTTTTTTGTTTTTTCCATTTTTTGGCGTTTCTAGTCATCCTAGACGATTTTAGACCCATTTTAAAATTTTTAATTTTCGATTATTTTGGCGTTTTAGTCATCCTAGACGATTTTAACCTTATTTTGGAATCCCCCTTTTTTAAAATTTTTACATTTTTCGAACTTTTTTTTGTTTTTTCCATTTTTTGGCGTTTCTAGTCATCCTAGACGATTTTAGACCTTATTTTGGAATCACCACATTTTAAAATTTTTACATTTTTCGAACTTTTTTTTGTTTTTTTCCATTTTTTGGCGTTTCTAGTCATCCTAGACGATTTTAGACCTTATTTTGGAATCACCACATTTTAAAATTTTTACATTTTTCGAACTTTTTTTGGTTTTTTCCATTTTTGGCGTTTCTAGTCATCCTAGACGATTTTTGACCTTATTTTGGAATCACCACATTTTAAAATTTTTACATTTTTATAACTTTTTTGTTTTTTTCCATTTTTTGGCGTTTCTAGTCATCCTAGACGATTTTAGACCTTATTTTGGAATCACCACATTTTAAAATTTTTACATTTTTCGAACTTTTTTTGTTGGGTTTTCCATTTTTTGGCGTTTCTAGTCATCCTAGACGATTTTAGACCTTATTTTGGAATCACCACATTTTAAAATTTTTACATTTTTCTCTTTTTTGTTTTTTCCATTTTTGGCGTTTCTGGTCATACCTAGACGATTTTGACCTTATTTTGGAAACACCACGATTTCAAAATTTTTAAATTTTTCGAACTTTTTTTTGTTTTTTCCATTTTTGGCGTTTCTAGTCATCCTAGACGATTTTAGACCTTATTTTGGAATCACCACATTTTAAAATTTTTACATTTTTCGAACTTTTTTTTTGTTTTTTCCATTTTTTGGCGTTTCTAGTCATCCTAGACGATTTTAGACCTTATTTTGGAATCACCACATTTTAAAATTTTTACATTTTTCGAACTTTTTTTTGTTTTTTCCATTTTTTGGCGTTTCTAGTCATCCTAGACGATTTTAGACCTTATTTTGGAATCACCACATTTTAAAATTTTTACATTTTTCGATCTTTTTTTTTTTTTTCCATTTTTTGGCGTTTCTAGTCATCCTAGACGATTTTAGACCTTATTTTGGAATCACCACATTTTAAAATTTTTACATTTTTCGATTTTACTTTTTTTGTTTTTTCCATTTTTTGGCGTTTCTAGTCATCCTAGACGATTTTAGACCTTATTTTGGAATCACCACATTTTAAGACCTTTTCGATTTTTGTTTTTTTTTTTCCATTTTTTGGCGTTTCTAGTCATCCTAGACGATTTTAGACCTTATTTTGGAATCACCACATTTTAAAATTTTTATTATCAAACTTTCCCATTTTTAAATGGCGTTTCTAGTCATCCTTTCAATGAAATAATATTTTGAAAATTTATAAAATTTTTCAACATTTTTCGAACTTTTTTTTTTTTTTCCATTTTTTGGCGTTTCTAGTCATCCTAGACGATTTTAGACCTTATTTTGGAATCACCACATTTTAAAATTTTTACATTTTTCGATCTTTTTTTTGTTTTTTTCCATTTTTTGGCGTTTCTAGTCATCCTAGACGATTTTAGACCTTATTTTGGAATCACCACATTTTAAGCCTTGATCTTGATTATCTCTCATCAAAACTTTCCGATTTTTTGAATTGGAATACACATTTATATTGACCTTAACTCCAAAATAATTATGATTTTGAAAATTTATAAATTTTTCAAACTTTTTTGTTTTTTCCATTTTTTGGCGTTTCTAGTCATCCTAGACGATTTTAGACCTTATTTTGGAATCACCACATTTTAAGCCTTGACATTGATTTTAAACTTTTTTTGTTTTTTTTTCCAATTTTTGGCGTTTCTAGTCATCCTAGACGATTTTTGACCTTATTTTGGAATCACCACATTTTAAAATTTTTACATTTTTCGAACTTTTTTGTTTTTTTTTCCATTTTGTGGCGTTTCTAGTCATCCTAGACGATTTTAGACCTTATTTTGGAATCACCACATTTTAAAATTTTTACATTTTTCGACTTTTTTTTGTTTTTTTCCATTTTTTGGCGTTTCTAGTCATCCTAGACGATTTTAGACCTTATTTTGGAATCACCACATTTTAAAATTTTTACATTTTTCGAACTTTTTTTTTGTTTTTTCCATTTTTGGCGTTTCTGGTCATCCTAGACGATTTTTGACCTTATTTTGGAATCACCACATTTTAAAATTTTTACATTTTTCGATTTTTTTTTTGTTTTTTCCATTTTTTGGCGTTTCTAGTCATCCTAGACGATTTTAGACCTTATTTTGGAATCACCACATTTTAAAATTTTTACATTTTTCGATCTTTTTTTTTTTTTTTCCATTTTTTGGCGTTTCTAGTCATCCTAGACGATTTTAGACCTTATTTTGGAATCACCACATTTTAAGCCTTGATCTTGATTATCTCCATCAAAACTCAACCGATTTTGAATTGGAATACCATTTATTTTGACATAACTCCATAATAATTACGATTTCGAAAATTTATAAATTTTTCGAACTTATTTTTGTTTATTCCATTTTTGGCGTTTCTAGTCATCCTAGACGATTTTAGACCTTATTTTGGAATCACCACATTTTAAAATTTTTACATTTTTCGATTTTTTTTTGTTTTTTCCATTTTTTGGCGTTTCTAGTCATCCTAGACGATTTTAGACCTTATTTTGGAATCACCACATTTTAAAATTTTTACATTTTCGAACTTTTTTTTTTTTTTTTTGTTTTCATTTTTTGGCGTTTCTAGTCATCCTAGACGATTTTAGACCTTATTTTGGAATCACCACATTTTAAAATTTTTACATTTTTCGAACTTTTTTTGTTTTTTCCATTTTTGGGCGTTTCTAGTCATCCTAGACGATTTTAGACCTTATTTTGGAATCACCACATTTTAAGCCTTGATATTTTTTTTTTTTTTGTTTTTTTCCATTTTTTGGCGTTTCTAGTCATCCTAGACGATTTTTGACCTTATTTTGGAATCACCACATTTTAAAATTTTTACATTTTTCGAACTTTTTTTTGTTTTTTCCATTTTTTGGCGTTTCTAGTCATCCTAGACGATTTTAGACCTTATTTTGGAATCACCACATTTTAAGCCGATCTTGTTATCCATTAAACCTTTTATTGAATACAATATAAATTTTAACTTATTTTTTTTTTTCCATTTTTGGCGTTATTTTAGACCTTATTTTGGAATCACCACATTTTTTGTTTTTTCCATTTTTTGGCGTTTCTAGTCATCCTAGACGATTTTAGACCTTATTTTGGAATCACCACATTTTAAGCCTTGATCTTGATTATCTCCATCAAAACTTAACCGATTTTGAATGGAATACCATTTATATTGACAAACTTTTTTGTTTTTTTTTCCATTTTTTGGCGTTTCTAGTCATCCTAGACGATTTTAGACCTTATTTTGGAATCACCACATTTTAAAATTTTTACATTTTTCGAACTTTTTTTTGTTTTTCCATTTTTTGGCGTTTCTAGTCATCCTAGACGATTTTAGACCTTATTTTGGAATCACCACATTTTAAAATTTTTACATTTTTCGACTTTTTTTTTGTTTTTTCCATTTTTTGGCGTTTCTAGTCATCCTAGACGATTTTAGACCTTATTTTGGAATCACCACATTTTAAAATTTTTTTACATTTTTCGAACTTTTTTTTTTGTATTTTCCATTTTTTGGCGTTTCTAGTCATCCTAGACGATTTTAGACCTTATTTTGGAATCACCACATTTTAAAATTTTTACATTTTTCGAACTTTTTTTTTGTTTTTTTCCATTTTTTGGCGTTTCTAGTCATCCTAGACGATTTTAGACCTTATTTTGGAATCACCACATTTTAAAATTTTTACATTTTTCGAACTTTTTTTTTGTTTTTTCCATTTTTTGGCGTTTCTAGTCATCCTAGACGATTTTAGACCTTATTTTGGAATCACCACATTTTAAAATTTTTACATTTTTGACTTTTTTTTTTTGTTTTTTTTCATTTTTTGGCGTTTCTAGTCATCCTAGACGATTTTAAACCTTATTTTGGAATCACCACATTTTAAAATTTTTACATTTTTCGAACTTTTTTTTTTTTTTCCATTTTTTGGCGTTTCTAGTCATCCTAGACGATTTTAACCTTATTTGGACCTCATTTTAAGCCTTGATCTTGATTATCTCCATCAAAACTAAACCGATTTTGAATTGGAATACCATTTATTTTGACATAACTCCATAATAATTACGATTTCGAAAATTTATAAATTTTTCGAACTTATTTTTGTTTATTCCATTTTTGGCGTTTCTAGTCATCCTAGACGATTTTAGACCTTATTTTGGAATCACCACATTTTAAAATTTTTACATTTTTCGAACTTTTTTTTGTGTTTTTCCATTTTTGGCGTTTCTGGTCATCCTAGACGATTTTTGACCTTATTTTGGAATCACCACATTTTAAAATTTTTACATTTTTCGATTTTTTTGTTTTTTCCATTTTTTGGCGTTTCTAGTCATCCTAGACGATTTTAGACCTTATTTTGGAATCACCACATTTTAAAATTTTTACATTTTTCGATCTTTTTTTTTGTTTTTTCCATTTTTTGGCGTTTCTAGTCATCCTAGACGATTTTAGACCTTATTTTGGAATCACCACATTTTAAGCCTTGATCTTGATTATCTCCATCAAAACTCAACCGATTTTGAATTGGAATACCATTTATTTTGACATAACTCCATAATAATTACGATTTCGAAAATTTATAAATTTTTCGAACTTATTTTTGTTTATTCCATTTTTGGCGTTTCTAGTCATCCTAGACGATTTTAGACCTTATTTTGGAATCACCACATTTCAAAATTTTTACATTTTTCGATCTTTTTTTTTGTATTTTCCATTTTTGACGTTTCTGGTCATCCTAGACGATTTTAGACCTTATTTTGGAACCACCACATTTTAAGCCTTGATATTGTTTTTTTTTTTTTTTTTTTCCATTTTTTGGCGTTTCTAGTCATCCTAGACGATTTTTGACCTTATTTTGGAATCACCACATTTTAAAATTTTTACATTTTTCGAACTTTTTTTTGTTTTTTCCATTTTTTGGCGTTTCTAGTCATCCTAGACGATTTTTGACCTTATTTTGGAATCACGACATTTTAAAATTTTTTACATTTTTCGAACTTTTTTTTGTTTTTTCCATTTTTGGCGTTTCTAGTCATCCTAGACGATTTTAGACCTTATTTTGGAATCACCACATTTTAAAATTTTTACATTTTTCGATTTTTTTGGTTTTTTCCATTTTTTGGCGTTTCTAGTCATCCTAGACGATTTTAGACCTTATTTTGGAATCACCACATTTCAAAATTTTTACATTTTTCGATCTTTTTTTTTGTATTTTCCATTTTTGACGTTTCTGGTCATCCTAGACGATTTTAGACCTTATTTTGGAATCACCACATTTTAAAATTTTTAAATTTTTCGAACTTTTTTTTTGTTTTTTTTTCATTTTTTGGCGTTTCTAGTCATCCTAGACGATTTTTGACCTTATTTTGGAATCACCACATTTTAAAATTTTTACATTTTTCGAACTTTTTTTTGTTTTTTCCATTTTTTGGCGTTACTAGTCATCCTAGACGATTTAAGACCTCATTTTGGAATCACCTCATTTTAAGCCTTGATATTGTTTTTTTTTGTTTTTTTTCATTTTTTGGCGTTTCTAGTCATCCTAGACGATTTTAAACCTTATTTTGGAATCACCACATTTTAAAATTTTTACATTTTTCGAACTTTTTTTTGTTTTTTCCATTTTTTGGCGTTACTAGTCATCCTAGACGATTTAAGACCTCATTTTAAGCCTTGATCTTGATTATCTCCATCAAAACTTAACCGATTTTGAAATGGAATACCATTTATATTGACTCAACTCCAAAATAATTATGATTTCGAAAATTTATAAATTTGTCAAACTTTTTTTTTGTTTTTTCCCATTTTTTGGCGTTTCTAGTCATCCTAGTCGATTTTAGACCTTATTTTGGAATCACCACATTTTAAAATTTTTACATTTTTCGAACTTTTTTTTTGTTTTTTTTTTTCCATTTTTTGGCGTTTCTAGTCATCCTAGACGATTTTAGACCTTATTTTGGAACCACCACATTTTAAGACTTTGATATTGTTTTTTTTGTTTTTTTCCATTTTTGGCGTTTCTAGTCATCCTAGACGATTTTAGACCTTATTTTGGAATCACCACATTTTAAAATTTTTACATTTTTCGAACTTTTTTTGTTTTTTCCATTTTTTGGCGTTTCTAGTCATCCTAGACGATTTTAGACCTTATTTTGGAATCACCACATTTTAAAATTTTTACATTTTTCGATCTTTTTTTTTGTTTTTACATTTTTGGCGTTTCTAGTCATCCTAGACGATTTTAGACCTTATTTTGTTTTTTCCATTTTTTGGCGTTTCTAGTCATCCTAGACGATTTAAGACCTTATTTTGGAATCACCACATTTTAAAATTTTTACATTTTTCGAACTTTTTTTTTTTTTTTCCATTTTTTGGCGTTTCTAGTCATCCTAGACGATTTTAGACCTTATTTTGGAATCACCACATTTTAAAATTTTTACATTTTTCGAACTTTTTTGTTTTTTTTTTCCATTTTTTGGCGTTTCTAGTCATCCTAGACGATTTTAGACCTTATTTTGGAACCACCACATTTTAAGCCTTGATATTTTTTTTTTTTTTTTTTTTCCATTTTTTGGCGTTTCTAGTCATCCTAGACGATTTTAGACCTTATTTTGGAATCACCACATTTTAAAATTTTTACATTTTTCGATCTTTTTTTTTGTTTTTTCCTTTTTTTTGGCGTTTCTAGTCATCCTAGACGATTTTAGACCTTATTTTGGAATCCCCACATTTTAAAATTTTTACATTTTTCGAACTTTTTTTGTTTTTTCCATTTTTTGGCGTTTCTAGTCATCCTAGACGATTTTAGACCTTATTTTGGAATCACCACATTTTAAAATTTTTACATTTTTCGATCTTTTTTTTTGTTTTTTACATTTTTTGGCGTTTCTAGTCATCCTAGACGATTTTAGACCTTATTTTGGAACCACCACATTTTAAGCCTTGATATTGTTTTTTTTGTTTTTTTTTTCCATTTTTGGCGTTTCTAGTCATCCTAGACGATTTTAGACCTTATTTTGGAATCACCACATTTTAAAATTTTTACATTTTTTTATTTTTTGTTTTCCCATTTTTTGGCGTTTCTAGTCATCCTAGACGATTTTAGACCTTATTTTGGAATCACCACATTTTAAAATTTTTACATTTTTCGATCTTTTTTTTGTTTTTTATATTTTTGGCGTTTCTAGTCATCCTAGACGATTTTAGACCTTATTTTGGAATCACCACATTTTAAGACTTGATATTGTTTTTATACCCTTGCAGAGGGTATATTGTTTTTGTCACGAAGTTTGTAACGCATTGAAGGAAGCGTTTCCGACCACATAAAGTATATATATTCTTGATCAGCATCAACAGCCGAGTCGATATAGCCATGTCCGTCTGTCCGTCTGTCTGTCCGTCTGTCTGTCCGTCTGTCTGTCCGTCTGTCCGTCTGTCCGTCTGTTTCTATGCGAACTAGTCTCTCAGTTTTAAAGCTATCTTAATGAAATTTGGTACAGGCCTGTATTCTCTCTGCACGCAGTTCATATGTAAAAATCGGCCAGATCGGACCACTATATCATATAGCTCCCATAGGAACAATCGGTTGAAAATGCTTAGTATGAACATTTTCTGTGTCTATTGACCGATTTCAACGAAATTCACGCAGGATGTATTTCTTATTGTGTCCCATCTGTTGACCAAATTTCATCCAAATCGGACCACTATATCATATAGCTCCTATATGAACAATCGGTTGAAAATGCTTAGTATGAACATTTTCGGTGTCTATTGACCGATTTCAACGAAATTCACGCAGGATGTATTTCTTATTGTGTCCCATCTGTTGACTAAATTTCATCCAAATCGGACCACTATATCATATAGCTCCTATAGGAACAATCGGTTGAAAATGCTTAGTATGAACATTTTCGGTGTCTATTGACCGATTTCAACGAAATTCACGCAGGATGTATTTCTTATTGTGTCCCATCTGTTGACTAAATTTCATCCAAATCGGACCACTATATCATATAGCTCCCATAGGAACAATCGGTTGAAAATGCTTAGTATGAACATTTTCTGTGTCTATTGACCGATTTCAACGAAATTCACGCAGAATGTAATTCTCATTGTGTCCCATCTGTTGATCATCCAAATCGGACTTTTATATCATATAGCTCCCATAGGAACAATCGGTTATTAAAGCCAAATTAATGCAATATTCATGACTGCAAGGGTATTTAATCTTCGGCGAGCCGAAGATAACCGTTTTTCCTTGTTTTTTTTTTGTTTTTTCCATTTTTTGGCGTTTCTAGTCATCCTAGACGATTTTAGACCTTATTTTGGAATCACCACATTTTAAAAATTTTTTACATTTTTCGAACTTTTTTTTTTTTGTTTTTCGCATTTTTTGGCGTTTCTAGTCATCCTAGACGATTTTAGACCTTATTTTGGAACCACCACATTTTAAAATTTTTACATTTTTCGCCTTTTTTTGTTGTTTTTCCATTTTTGGCGTTTCTAGTCATCCTAGACGATTTTAGACCTTATTTTGGAATCACCACATTTTAAAATTTTTGCATTTTTCGAAATTTTTTTGTTTTTCAATCCATTTTTTGATGGTTTCTACTCATCCTAGACGATTTTAGACCTTATTTTGGAATCACCACATTTTAAAACTTGATATTGTTACTTTTTTTTTTTTTTTTTTCCATTTTTTGGCGTTTCTAGTCATCCTAGACGATTTTAGACCTTATTTTGGAATCACCACATTTTAAAATTTTTACATTTTTCGAACTTTTTTTTTTTTTTTTCCATTTTTTGGCGTTTCTAGTCATCCTAGACGATTTTAAGACCTTATTTTGGAATCACCACATTTTAAAATTTTTACATTTTTCGAATTTTTTTTTTTTATTTTTTCCATTTTTGGCGTTTCTAGTCATCCTAGACGATTTAAGACCTTATTTTGGAATCACCTCATTTTAAGCCTTGATCTTGATTATCTCCATCAAAACTTAACCGATTTTTAAATGAAATACCATTTATATTGACTCAACTCCAAAATAATTATGATTTCGAAAATTTATAAATTTTTCAAACTTTTATTTGTTTTTTCCATTTTTTGGCGTTTCTAGTCATCCTAGACGATTTTAGACCTTATTTTGGAATCACCACATTTTAAAATTTTTACATTTTTCGAACTTTTTTTGTTTTTTCCATTTTTTGGCGTTTCTAGTCATCCTAGACGATTTTAGACCTTATTTTGGAATCACCACATTTTAAAATTTTTACATTTTTCGAACTTTTTTTTTGTTTTTTCCATTTTTTGGCGTTTCTAGTCATCCTAGACGATTTTAGACCTTATTTTGGAATCACCACATTTTAAAATTTTTACATTTTTCGATCTTTTTTTTTGTTTTTTCCATTTTTTGGCGTTTCTAGTCATCCTAGACGATTTTAGACCTTATTTTGGAATCACCACATTTTAAGCCTTGATATTGTTTTTTTTTTTTTTTTCCATTTTTTGGCGTTTCTAGTCATCCTAGACGATTTTAGACCTTATTTTGGAATCACCACATTTTAAGGATTTTTACATTTTCTCCGCAAAACTTATCTTATTTTGCATTTTTGGCTAAACCATTTATTATTGACTCAATTTTAGAATCACCATGATTTCGAAAATTTTTAAATTTTTCAAACTTTTTTTTTTTTCCATTTTTTGGCGTTTCTAGTCATCCTAGACGATTTTAGACCTTTATTTTGGAATCACCACATTTTAAAATTTTTACATTTTTCGAACTTTTTTTTTTTTTTCCGTTTTTTGGCGTTTCTAGTCATCCTAGACGATTTTAGACCTTATTTTGGAATCACCACATTTTAAAATTTTTACATTTTTCGAATTTTTTTTGTTTTTTCCATTTTTTGGCGTTTCTAGTCATCCTAGACGATTTAAGACCTTATTTTGGAATCACCTCATTTTAAGCCTTGATCTTGATTATCTTTTTTTCAAAATTAACCGATTTTTAAATGAAATACCATTTATATTGACCTCAATTCGAAAATAATTACGATTTTGAAAATTTATAAATTTTTCAAACTTTTTTTTGTTTTTTCCATTTTTTGGCGTTTCTAGTCATCCTAGACGATTTTAGACCTTATTTTGGAATCACCACATTTTAAAATTTTTACATTTTTCGAACTTTTTTTTTTTTCCTTTTTTTGGCGTTTCTAGTCATCCTAGACGATTTTAGACCTTATTTTGGAATCACCACATTTTAAAATTTTTACATTTTTCGAACTTTTTTTGTTTTTTCCATTTTTTGGCGTTTCTAGTCATCCTAGACGATTTTAGACCTTATTTTGGAATCACCACATTTTAAAATTTTTACATTTTTCGATCTTTTTTTTTGTTTTTTCCATTTTTGGCGTTTCTAGTCATCCTAGACGATTTTAGACCTTATTTTGGAATCACCACATTTTAAAACTTTATACATTTTTTTTTTTTTTTTTTTTCCATTTTTTGGCGTTTCTAGTCATCCTAGACGATTTTAGACCTTATTTTGGAATCACCACATTTTAAGCCTTGATCTTGATTTTTTTCGTTAAAACTCAACCGATTTTGAATTGGAAAACCATCTCTAGACATTTTAGACCTTATTTCGAAATAATTACGATTTCGAAAATTTATAAATTTTTCAAACTTTTTTTGTTTTTTCCATTTTTTGGCGTTTCTAGTCATCCTAGACGATTTTAGACCTTATTTTGGAATCACCACATTTTAAAATTTTTACATTTTTCGAACTTTTTTTTGTTTTTTTCCATTTTTTGGCGTTTCTAGTCATCCTAGACGATTTTAGACCTTATTTTGGAATCACCACATTTTAAAATTTTTACATTTTTCGATCTTTTTTTTGGTTTTTCCATTTTTGGCGTTTCTAGTCATCCTAGACGATTTTAGACCTTATTTTGGAATCACCACATTTTAAAATTTTAATTTTTTTTTTTTTTTTTCATTTTTTTTTTGGCGTTTCTAGTCATCTAGACGATTTTAGACCTTATTTTGGAATCACCACATTTTAAAATAATTTTACATTTTTCGAACTTTTTTTTTTTTTTTTTTCCATTTTTTGGCGTTTCTAGTCATCCTAGACGATTTTAGACCTTATTTTGGAATCACCACATTTTAAAATTTTTACATTTTTCGATCTTTTTTTTGGGTATTTTCCATTTTTTGGCGTTTCTAGTCATCCTAGACGATTTTAGACCTTATTTTGGAATCACCACATTTTAAAATTTTTACATTTTTCGAACTTTTTTTTGGTTTTTTCCATTTTTTGGCGTTTCTAGTCATCCTAGACGATTTTAGACCTTATTTTGGAATCACCACATTTTAAAATTTTTACATTTTTCGATCTTTTTTTTGTTTTTTCCATTTTTTGGCGTTTCTAGTCATCCTAGACGATTTTAGACCTTATTTTGGAATCACCACATTTTAAAATTTTTACATTTTTCGAACTTTTTTTTTGTTTTTTCCATTTTTTGGCGTTTCTAGTCATCCTAGACGATTTTAGACCTTATTTTGGAATCACCACATTTTAAAATACTTGATCTTGATTTTTTTTTTTTTTCCATTTTTTGGCGTTTCTAGTCATCCTAGACGATTTTAAGACCTTATTTTGGAATCACCACATTTTAAAATTTTTACATTTTTCGAACTTTTTTTTTTTTTTTTCCATTTTTTGGCGTTTCTAGTCATCCTAGACGATTTTAGACCTTATTTTGGAATCACCACATTTTAAAATTTTTACATTTTTCGATCTTTTTTTTTGTTTTTTCCATTTTTTGGCGTTTCTAGTCATCCTAGACGATTTTAGACCTTATTTTGGAATCACCACATTTTAAGCCTTGATATTGTTTTTTTTGTTTTTTTTCCATTTTTTGGCGTTTCTAGTCATCCTAGACGATTTTAGACCTTATTTTGGAATCACCACATTTTAAGCCTTGATCTTGATTATCTCCGTCAAAACTCAACCGATTTTGAATTGGAAAGCCATTTATATTGACTCAACTCCAAAATATTTATGATTTCGAAAATTTATAAATTTTTCAAACTTTTTTTTGTTTTTTCCATTTTTTGGCGTTTCTAGTCATCCTAGACGATTTTAGACTTTATTTTGGAATCACCACATTTTAAAATTTTTACATTTTTCGAACTTTTTTTTGTTTTTTCCATTTTTTGGCGTTTCTAGTCATCCTAGACGATTTTAGACCTTATTTTGGAATCACCACATTTTAAAATTTTTTTTTTTTCATTTTTTTTTTTTTCCATTTTCATTTTTTGGGCGTTTCTAGTCATCCTAGACGATTTAAGACCTTATTTTGGAATCACCACATTTTAAAATTTTTAACATTTTTTTTTGTTTTTCCATTTTTTGGCGTTTCTAGTCATCCTAGACGATTTTAGACCTTATTTTGGAATCACCACATTTTAAAATTTTTACATTTTTCGATTTTTTTTTGTTTTTTTCCATTTTTTGGCGTTTCTAGTCATCCTAGACGATTTTAGACCTTATTTTGGAATCACCACATTTTAAGATTTTACCTTTTCGATCTTTTTTTTTGTTTTTTCCCATTTTTGGCGTTTCTAGTCATCCTAGACGATTTTAGACCTTATTTTGGAATCACCACATTTTAAAATTTTTACATTTTTCGATCTTTTTTTTTGGTTTTTCCATTTTTTGGCGTTTCTAGTCATCCTAGACGATTTTAGACCTTATTTTGGAATCACCACATTTTAAAATTTTTACATTTTTCGAACTTTTTTTTTTTTTTCCATTTTTTGGCGTTTCTAGTCATCCTAGACGATTTTAGACCTTATTTTGGAATCACCACATTTTAAAATTTTTACATTTTTCGAACTTTTTTTTTTTTTTTCCATTTTTTGGCGTTTCTAGTCATCCTAGACGATTTTAGACCTTATTTTGGAATCACCACATTTTAAGTTTTGACATTTTGATCTTTTTTTGTTTTTTTCCATTTTTTGGCGTTTCTAGTCATCCCATATGATTTTAGACCTTATTTTGGAATCACCACATTTTAAAATTTTTACATTTTTCGAACTTTTTTTTTGTTTTTTTCCGTTTTTTGGCGTTTCTAGTCATCCTAGACGATTTAAGACCTTATTTTGGAATCACCTCATTTTAAACTTTTAAAATTTTTAAGCATTTTTTATCTCCATCAAAATTTTGTTTCTGTTTTTCCATTTTTTGGCGTTTCTGGTCATCCCATTTGATTTTAGACCTTATTTTGGAAATCATTACGATTTCGAAAATTTTTAAATTTTTCAAACTTTTTTTGTTTTTTTCCATTTTTTGGCGTTTCTAGTCATCCTAGACGATTTTAGACCTTATTTTGGAATCACCACATTTTTAAAATTTTTACATTTTTCGAACTTTTTTTGTTTTTTCCATTTTTTTGGCGTTTCTAGTCATCCTAGACGATTTTAGACCTTATTTTGGAATCACCACATTTTAAAATTTTTTACATTTTTCGAACTTTTTTTTTTTTTTTCCATTTTTTGGCGTTTCTAGTCATCCTAGACGATTTTAGACCTTATTTTGGAATCACCACATTTTAAAATTTTTACATTTTTCGAACTTTTTTTTTTTTTTTTTCCATTTTTGGCGTTTCTAGTCATCCTAGACGATTTTAGACCTTATTTTGGAATCACCACATTTTAAAATTTTTACATTTTTCGATCTTTTTTTGTTTTTTCCATTTTTTGGCGTTTCTAGTCATCCTAGACGATTTTAGACCTTATTTTGGAATCACCACATTTTAAAAATTTTTACATTTTTCGAACTTTTTTTTGATTTTTTTCCATTTTTGGCGTTTCTAGTCATCCTAGACGATTTTAAGACCTTATTTTGGAATCACCACATTTTTTTGAAAATTTTTAAATTTTTCGAACTTTTTTTTTTTTGTCCATTTTTTGGCGTTTCTAGTCATCCTAGACGATTTTAGACCTTATTTTGGAATCACCACATTTTAAAATTTTTACATTTTTCGAACTTTTTTTTGTTTTTTTCCATTTTTTGGCGTTTCTAGTCATCCTAGACGATTTTAGACCTTATTTTGGAATCACCACATTTTAAAATTTTTACATTTCGTATTTTTGTTTTTTCCATTTTTTGGCGTTTCTAGTCATCCTAGACGATTTTAGACCTTATTTTGGAATCACCACATTTTAAGCCTTGACCTTGATTATCTCCATCAAAACTTAACCGATTTTTGAATTGAATACCATTTATTTTGACTTAACTCCAAAATAATTATGATTTCAAAAATTTATAAATTTTTCAAACTTTTTTTTGTTTTTTCCATTTTTGGCGTTTCTAGTCATCCTAGACGATTTTAGACCTTATTTTGGAATCACCACATTTTAAAATTTTTACATTTTTCGAACTTTTTTTTTTTTCCATTTTTTTGGCGTTTCTAGTCATCCTAGACGATTTTAGACCTTATTTTGGAATCACCACATTTTAAAATTTTTACATTTTTCGATCTTTTTGTTATTTTTCACCATTTTTGGCGTTTCTAGTCATCCTAGACGATTTTAGACCTTATTTTGGAATCACCACATTTTAAAATTTTTACATTTTTCGAACTTTTTTTGGTTTTTTCCATTTTTTGGCGTTTCTAGTCATCCTAGACGATTTTAGACCTTATTTTGGAATCACCACATTTTAAAATTTTTACATTTTTCGATCTTTTTTGTTTTTTTCCATTTTTTGGCGTTTCTAGTCATCCTAGACGATTTTAGACCTTATTTTGGAATCACCACATTTTAAAAATTTTTACATTTTTATTTTTTTTTTTTTCCATTTTTGGCGTTTCTAGTCATCCTAGACGATTTTAGACCTTATTTTGGAATCACCACATTTTAAAATTTTAAATATTTTTTTTAATTTTTTTTTTTTTTCCATTTTTTGGCGTTTCTAGTCATCCTAGACGATTTTAGACCTTATTTTGGAATCACCACATTTTAAAATTTTTACATTTTCAGACTTTTTTTTTTTTTCCATTTTTTGGCGTTTCTAGTCATCCTAGACGATTTTAGACCTTATTTTGGAATCACCACATTTTAAAATTTTACATTTTCGAACTTTTTTTGTTTTTTCCATTTTTTGGCGTTTCTAGTCATCCTAGACGATTTTAGACCTTATTTTGGAATCACCACATTTTTAAAAATTTTTACATTTTTCGATCTTTTTTTTTTTGTTTTTTCCATTTTTGGCGTTTCTAGTCATCCTAGACGATTTTAGACCTTATTTTGGAATCACCAATTTTAAAAATTTTAAGCCTTTGATCTTTTTTTTTTTGTTTTTTCCATTTTTTTTGGCGTTTCTAGTCATCCTAGACGATTTTAGACCTTATTTTGGAATCACCACATTTTAAAATTTTTACAATTTTTCGAACTTTTTTTTGTTTTTTCCATTTTTTGGCGTTTCTAGTCATCCTAGACGATTTTAGACCTTATTTTGGAATCACCACATTTTAAGCCTTGATCTTGATTTTCTCCATTTAATCAATTTTTGGCGATTTTGAAATGGAATACCATTTTTATTTTGACTCAACCCAAAATAATTATGATTTTTACAATTTATAATTTTCAAACTTTTTTGTTTTTTTCCATTTTTTGGCGTTTCTAGTCATCCTAGACGATTTTAGACCTTATTTTGGAATCACCACATTTTAAAATTTTTACATTTTTCGAACTTTTTTTGTTTTTTCCATTTTTGGCGTTTCTAGTCATCCTAGACGATTTTAGACCTTATTTTGGAATCACCACATTTTAAAATTTTTACATTTTTCGAACTTTTTTTTTTTTTTCCATCAATTTTTGGCGTTTCTAGTCATCCTAGACGATTTTAGACCTTATTTTGGAATCACCACATTTTAAAATTTTTAGATTTTTCGAACTTTTTTTTTTTTTTCCATTTTTTGGCGTTTCTAGTCATCCTAGACGATTTTAGACCTTATTTTGGAATCACCACATTTTAAAATTTTTTACATTTTTCGATTTTTTTTGTTTTTCCATTTTTGGCGTTTCTAGTCATCCTAGACGATTTTAGACCTTATTTTGGAATCACCACATTTTAAGCTTTTTACATTTTTCGATCTTTTTTTTTTTTTCCATTTTTTGGCGTTTCTAGTCATCCTAGACGATTTTAGACCTTATTTTTGGAATCACCACATTTTAAAAATTTTAAATTTTTCGAACTTTTTTTTTTTTCCATTTTTTGGCGTTTCTAGTCATCCTAGACGATTTTAGACCTTATTTTGGAATCACCACATTTTAAAAGCCTTTTTTTCCATCTTTTTTTTTTTTGTTTTTTCCATTTTTGGCGTTTCTAGTCATCCTAGACGATTTTAGACCTTATTTTGGAATCACCACATTTTAAAAAATTTTTACATTTTTCGATTTTTTTTTTTGTTTTCCATTTTTTGGCGTTTCTAGTCATCCTAGACGATTTTAGACCTTATTTTGGAATCACCACATTTTAAAATTTTTGTTATCTCCATCAAAACTCAACCGATTTTTTAATGGAATACCATTTATTTTGACTCAACTCCAAAATAATTACGATTTCGAAATTTTATAAATTTTTCGACTTATTTTTTGTTTTTTTCCATTTTTGGCGTTTCTAGTCATCCTAGACGATTTTAGACCTTATTTTGGAATCACCACATTTTAAAATTTTTACATTTTTCGAACTTTTTTTTTTTTTCCATTTTTTGGCGTTTCTAGTCATCCTAGACGATTTTAGACCTTATTTTGGAATCACCACATTTTAAAATTTTTACATTTTTACTTCCTTTTTTGTTTTTCCATTTTTTGGCGTTTCTAGTCATCCTAGACGATTTTAGACCTTATTTTGGAATCACCAATTTTTAAAATTTTTACAATTTTCGAACTTTTTTTGTTTTTTTCCATTTTTTGGCGTTTCTAGTCATCCTAGACGATTTTAGACCTTATTTTGGAATCACCACATTTTAAGCCTTGATATTGTTTTTTTGTTTTTTTTTCCATTTTTTGGCGTTTCTAGTCATCCTAGACGATTTTAGACCTTATTTTGGAATCACCACATTTTAAAATTTTTACATTTTTCGAACTTTTTTTGTTTTTTCCATTTTTTGGCGTTTCTAGTCATCCTAGACGATTTTAGACCTTATTTTGGAATCACCACATTTTAAGCCTTGATATTGATTTTCTTTTTCAAAATTTACCGATTTTGAGAATGGAATACCATTTAAATTGACTTTAACCACCAAATTTATTAAGATTTCAAAATTTACAAATTTTTCAAACTTTTTTTTGTTTTTTTCCATTTTTTGGCGTTTCTAGTCATCCTAGACGATTTTTAGACCTTATTTTTGGAATCACCACATTTTAAAAATTTTTTGACAATTATTTTCGAACTTTTTTTTTGTTTTTTTCCATTTTTTGGGGTTTCTAGTCATCCTAGACGATTTTAGACCTTATTTTGGAATCACCACATTTTAAAATTTTTTGAATTTTTTTTTTTTTTCCATTTTTTGGCGTTTCTAGTCATCCTAGACGATTTTAGACCTCTTATTTTTGGAATCACCAACAATTTTTAAATTTTTTGAACTTTTTTTTTGTTTTTTCCATTTTTGGCGTTTCTAGTCATCCTAGACGATTTTGGACCTTATTTTGGAATCACCACATTTTAAGCCTTGATATTGATTATCTCCATCAAAACTCAACCGATTTTGAAATGGAATACCATTTATTTTGACTCAACTCCAAAATAATTGTTTTAAAATTTATAAATTTTTCAAACTTTTTTTGTTTTTTCCATTTTTGGCGTTTCTAGTCATCCTAGACGATTTTAGACCTTATTTTGGAATCACCACATTTAAAATAAAAATTTTACATTTTTCGAACTTTTTTTTTTTGTTTTTCCATTTTTTGGCGTTTCTAGTCATCCTAGACGATTTTAGACCTTATTTTGGAATCACCACATTTTAAAATTTTTACATTTTTCGATCTTTTTTTTGTGTTTTTTTTCCATTTTTGGCGTTTCTAGTCATCCTAGACGATTTTAGACCTTATTTTGGAATCACCACATTTTAAAATTTTTACATTTTTCGAACTTTTTTTTGTTTTTCCATTTTTTGGCGTTTCTAGTCATCCTAGACGATTTTTAGACCTTATTTTGGAATCACCACATTTTAAAATTTTTACATTTTTGGAACTTTTTTTTTGTTTTTTCTCCATTTTTTGGCGTTTCTAGTCATCCTAGACGATTTTAGACCTTATTTTGGAATCACCACATTTTAAAATTTTTACATTTTTCGACTTTTTTTTGTTTTTTCCATTTTTTGGCGTTTCTAGTCATCCTAGACGATTTTAGACCTTATTTTGGAATCACCTCAATTTAAAATGTTTACATTTTGCGATTTTTTTTGTGTTTTTTTCCATTTTTGGCGTTCCTAGTCATCCAAGACGATTTTAGACCTTATTTTGGCATCACGTCAATTTAAAATTTTAACGTTTTTCGAACTTTTTTTTGTTTGTTCCATTTTTGGCGTTTCTAGTCATCCTAGACGATTTTAGACCTTATTTTGGAATCACCACATTTTAAATTTTTACATTTTTCGATCTTTTTTTGTTTTTCCATTTTTTGGCGTTTCTAGTCATCCTAGACGATTTTAGACCTTATTTTTGGAATCACCACATTTTAAAATTTTTACATTTTTCGAACTTTTTTTTTTTTTTTCCATTTTTGGCGTTTCTAGTCATCCTAGACGATTTTAGACCTTATTTTGGAATCACCACATTTTAAAATTTTTACATTTTTCGATCTTTTTTTGTTTTTTTCCATTTTTTGGCGTTTCTAGTCATCCTAGACGATTTTAGACCTTATTTTGGAATCACCACATTTTAAAATTTTTACAGTTTTCGATCTTTTTTTTTTTTTTCCATTTTTGGCGTTTCTAGTCATCCTAGACGATTTTAGACCTTATTTTGGAATCACCACATTTTAAAATTTTTACATTTTTCGAACTTTTTTTTTGTTTTTCCATTTTTTGGCGTTTCTAGTCATCCTAGACGATTTTAGACCTTATTTTGGAATCACCACATTTTAAAATTTTTACATTTTTCGATCTTTTTTTTTTTTTCCATTTTTTGGCGTTTCTAGTCATCCTAGACGATTTTAGACCTTATTTTGGAATCACCACATTTTAAAAATTTTTACATTTTTCGAACTTTTTTTTTTTTTCCATTTTTTGGCGTTTCTAGTCATCCTAGACGATTTTAGACCTTATTTTGGAATCACCACATTTTAAAATTTTTACATTTTTCGATCTTTTTTGTTTTTTTCCATTTTTTGGCGTTTCTAGTCATCCTAGACGATTTTAGACCTTATTTTGGAATCACCACATTTTAAAATTTTTACATTTTTCGAACTTTTTTTTGTTTTTTCCATTTTTTGGCGTTTCTAGTCATCCTAGACGATTTTAGACCTTATTTTGGAATCACCACATTTTTTTGACTTCTAGTCATCCTAGACCTTATTTTGGAATCACCACATTTTAAAATTTTTACATTTTTATATTTTTTTTGTTTTTTCCATTTTTTGGCGTTTCTAGTCATCCTAGACGATTTTAGACCTTATTTTGGAATCACCACATTTTAAAATTTTTACATTTTTTCGATTTTTTTTGTTTTTTCCATTTTTTGGCGTTTCTAGTCATCCTAGACGATTTTAGACCTTATTTTGGAATCACCAGATTTTAAAATTTTTACATTTTTCGAATTTTTTTTTGTTTTTACCATTTTTTTGGCGTTTCTAGTCATCCTAGACGATTTTAGACCTTATTTTGGAATCACCACATTTTAAGCCTTGATATTGATTATCTCCATCAAAACTCAACCGATTTTGAAATGGAATACCATTTAAATTGACTCAACTCCAAAATAATTATGATTTCGAAAATTTATAAATTTTTCAAACTTTTTTGTTTTTTTTCCATTTTTTGGCGTTTCTAGTCATCCTAGACGATTTTAGACCTTATTTTGGAATCACCACATTTTAAAATTTTTACATTTTTCGAACTTTTTTTTTGTTTTTTCCATTTTTTGGCGTTTCTAGTCATCCTAGACGATTTTAGACCTTATTTTGGAATCACCACATTTTAAAATTTTTACATTTTTCGATCTTTTTTTTGTTTTTTCCATTTTTTGGCGTTTCTAGTCATCCTAGACGATTTTAGACCTTATTTTGGAATCACCACATTTTAAAATTTTTACATTTTTCGAACTTTTTTTTTGTTTTTTCCATTTTTTGGCGTTTCTAGTCATCCTAGACGATTTTAGACCTTATTTTGGAATCACCACATTTTAAAATTTTTACATTTTTCGAACTTTTTTTTGTTTTTTTCCATTTTTGGCGTTTCTAGTCATCCTAGACGATTTTAGACCTTATTTTGGAATCACCACATTTTAAAATTTTTACATTTTTCGAACTTTTTTTTTGTTTTTTCCATTTTTTGGCGTTTCTAGTCATCCTAGACGATTTTAGACCTTATTTTGGAATCACCACATTTTAAAATTTTTAATTTTTTTTTTTTTTTTTGTTTTTCCATTTTTTGGCGTTTCTAGTCATCCTAGACGATTTTAGACCTTATTTTGGAATCACCACATTTTAAGCCTTTATATTGTTTTTTTTGTTTTTTTTTTTTTTTTCCATTTTTTGGCGTTTCTAGTCATCCTAGACGATTTTAGACCTTATTTTGGAATCACCACATTTTAAAAATTTTTACATTTTTCGATTTTTTTTTTTGTTTTTGCCATTTATTGGCGTTTCTAGTCATCCTAGACGATTTTAGACCTTATTTTGGAATCACCACATTTTAAACCTTTTATATTTTTTTTTTGTTTTTTTTCCATTTTTTGGCGTTTCTAGTCATCCTAGACGATTTTAGACCTTATTTTGGAATCACCACATTTTAAAATTTTTACATTTTCCAAACTTTTTTTTTTTTTTTCCATTTTTTGGCGTTTCTAGTCATCCTAGACGATTTTAGACCTTATTTTGGAATCACCACATTTTAAAATTTTTACATTTTTCGAACTTTTTTTTTGTTTTCTCCATTTTTTGGCGTTTCTAGTCATCCTAGACGATTTTAGACCTTATTTTGGAATCACCACATTTTAAGCCTTGATATTGTTTTTTTTTTTTGTTTTTTTTTTCCATTTTTTGGCGTTTCTAGTCATCCTAGACGATTTTAGACCTTATTTTGGAATCACCACATTTTAAAATTTTTTACATTTTTCGAACTTTTTTTTTTTTTTTTTTTCCATTTTTGGCGTTTCTAGTCATCCTAGACGATTTTAGACCTTATTTTGGAATCACCACATTTTAAGCCTACATTGTTATTTTTTTTGTTTTTTTTTCCATTTTTTGGCGTTTCTAGTCATCCTAGACGATTTTAGACCTTATTTTGGAATCACCACATTTTAAAAATTTTTACATTTTTCGAACTTTTTTTTTGTTTTTTCCATTTTTTGGCGTTTCTAGTCATCCTAGACGATTTTAGACCTTATTTTGGAATCACCACATTTTAAGCCTTGATATTGATTATCTCCATTCAAAACTTTTTTTTTTTTGAAATTGTATACCATTTAAATTGACTCAACTCCAAAATTAGACCTTATTTTTCGGAATCACCACATTTTTCAAAATTTTTTTTTTTTCGAACTTTTTCATTTTCCATTTTTGGCGTTTCTAGTCATCCTAGACGATTTTAGACCTTATTTTGGAATCACCACATTTTAAAATTTTTACATTTTTGAACTTTTTTTGTTTTTTTCCATTTTTTGGCGTTTCTAGTCATCCTAGACGATTTTAGACCTTATTTTGGAATCACCACATTTTAAACCTTTTACATTTTTTTTTTTTTTTTTTTCATTTTTTGGCGTTTCTGGTCATCCTAGACGATTTTAGACCTTATTTTGGAATCACCACATTTTAAGCCTTGATATTTTTTTTTTCCATTTTTTGTCGTTTCTAGTCATCCTAGACGATTTTTAGACCTTATTTTGGAATCACCACATTTCAAAATTTTTACATTTTTCGAACTTTTTTTTTGTTTTTCCATTTTTGGCGTTTCTGGTCATCCTAGACGATTTTAGACCTTATTTTGGAATCACCACATTTTAAAATTTTTACATTTTTCGATTTTTTTTTGTTTTTTTCCATTTTTTGGCGTTTCTAGTCATCCTAGACGATTTTAGACCTTATTTTGGAATCACCACATTTTAAAATTTTTACATTTTTCGAACTTTTTTTTTTTTTTTCCATTTTTTGGCGTTTCTAGTCATCCTAGACGATTTTAGACCTTATTTTGGAATCACCACATTTTAAGCCTTGATATTGTTTTTTTTGTTTTTTTCCATTTTTTGGCGTTTCTAGTCATCCTAGACGATTTTAGACCTTATTTTGGAACCACCACATTTTAAACTTTACTTTTTGATATTGTTTTTGTTTTTCCATTTTTTGGCGTTTCTAGTCATCCTAGACGATTTTAGACCTTATTTTGGAATCACCACATTTTAAATTTTTACATTTTCCATCAAAACTTTTTTGTTTTTGAGGAATTCCATTTTTTGGCGTTTCTAGTCATCTAGACGATTTTAGACTTATTTTGAATCAATCACATTTTAAAATTTTTTACATTTTTAATTTTTGTTTTTCCATTTTTTGGCGTTTCTAGTCATCCTAGACGATTTTAGACCTTATTTTGGAATCACCACATTTTAAACCTTTTATATTGTTTTTTTGTTTTTTTTTTTTCCATTTTTTGGCGTTTCTAGTCATCCTAGACGATTTTAGACCTTATTTTGGAATCACCACATTTTAAGCCTTGATATTGATTATCTCCATTCAAAACTTTACCGATTTTGTAAATTTAATACCATTTATATTGACTCAACTCCAAAATTATTATGATCACAGATTTATTAAATTTTTCAAACTTTTTTTTTTTTTTCATTTTTGGCGTTTCTAGTCATCCTAGACGATTTTAGACCTTATTTTGGAATCACCACATTTTAAAATTTTTACATTTTTCGATCTTTTTTTTTTTTGTTTTTCCATTTTTTGGCGTTCTAGTCATCCTAGACGATTTTAGACCTTATTTTGGAATCACCACATTTTAAAATTTTTACATTTTTCGAACTTTTTTTTTGTTTTTTCCATTTTTTGGCGTTTCTAGTCATCCTAGACGATTTTAGACCTTATTTTGGAATCACCACATTTTAAAATTTTTTTTTTTTTTTTTTTTTTTTCCATTTTTGGCGTTTCTAGTCATCCTAGACGATTTTGGACCTTATTTTGGAATCACCACATTTTAAAATTTTTACATTTTTCGATCTTTTTTTGTTTTCCATTTTTGGCGTTTCTAGTCATCCTAGACGATTTTAGACCTTATTTTGGAATCACCACATTTTAAGCCTTGATATTGTTTTTTTGTTTTTTTTTTTTTTTCCATTTTTTGGCGTTTCTAGTCATCCTAGACGATTTTAGACCTTATTTTGGAATCACCACATTTTAAAATTTTTACATTTTTCGAACTTTTTTGTTTGTTTTTTTCCATTTTTTGGCGTTTCTAGTCATCCTAGACGATTTTAGACCTTATTTTGGAAACACCACATTTTAAACTTTTTACAGGTTTCGATTTTTTTTTTTTTCCCAATTTTTGGCGTTTCTAGTCATCCTAGACGATTTTAGACCTTATTTTGGAATCCACCACATTTTAAACTTTGATCTTGATTATCTGCATAAAAACTCAACCGATTTTTGGCGTTTCATATTTCCCAAAAATTTTGACCTTATTTTGGACTCAACTCCACAATATTTAAAATTTTTAAATTTTTCGAACTTTTTTTTTGTTTTTCCATTTTATTTTGGCGTTTCTAGTCATCCTAGACGATTTTTAGACCTTATTTTGGAATCACCACATTTTAATTATTGAACTTTTTGTTCCATTTTGGCGTTCTATATCAACGATTTAAAATTGATTTATTTTAAATTTTTTCTTTGGGCTTTTTTTTTTTTTCCATTTTTTGGCGTTTCTAGTCATCCTAGACGATTTTAGACCTTATTTTGGAATCACCACATTTTAAAATTTTTACATTTTTCGATCTTTTTTTTTTTTTCCATTTTTGGCGTTTCTAGTCATCCTAGACGATTTTAGACCTTATTTTGAATGGAATACCACATTTTAAGCCTTGTATATTGATTTTTTTTTTTTACCATTTGGGCGTTTCTGGTCATCCTAGGACGAGATTTTGACCTCCTGACCTTATTTTGGAATCACCA
>JAECWX010000367.1:0-139895 GCA_018151165.1 Drosophila arawakana | reverse complement strand
TTTTTGCTGCAAACAATTTGCTGCAAACAATGTGCTACAAACAATTTGCTGAAACCAAAATTTGCTGCAAACAATTTGCTACAAACAATTTGCTACAAACAATTTCCTACAAACAAATTTGCTGCAAACAATTTGCTACAAACATTTAGGTGCAAACAATTTTGCTGCAAACAATTTGCTGTAAACAATGTGCTACAAACAATTTGCTACAAACAATTTAATGCAAACAATTTGCTACACACAATTTGCTACAAACAATTTCCTACAAACAAATTTGCTGCAAACAATTTGCTACAAACATTTAGGTGCAAACAATTTTGCTACAAACAATTGGCTGCAAACAAATTGCTACAAACATTTAGGTGCAAACAATTTTGCTGCAAACAATTTGCTGCAAACAATGTGCTACAAACAATTTGCTACACACAATTTGCTACAAACAATTTCCTACAAACAAATTTGCTGCAAACAATTTGCTACAAACAATTTGCTGCAAACAAAATTGCTGCAAACAATGTGCTGCAAACAAATTTGCTGCAAACAATTTGCTGCTAGAAATTTGCTACAAACCATTTGCTGCAAACAAAATTTGCTGCAAACAATTTGCTACAAACAGTTTGCTACAAACCATTTGCTGCAAACAAAATTGCTGCAAACAATTTGCTACAAACAGTTTGCTACAATCAATGTGCTACAAACAATTTGCTACAAACAATTTGCGGCAAACAATTTGCTACAAACAGTTTGCTACAAACAATGTGCTACAAACAATTTGCTGCAAACAAATTGGCTGCAAACAATTTGCTGCAAACAATTTGCTATGAACAATTTGCTACAAACAATTTGCTGCAAACAATTTCCTACAAACAAATATGCTGCAAACAAATTTGCTGCAAACAATTTGCTGCTAGCAATTTGTTACAAACCATTTGCTGCAAACAAAATTGCTGCAAACAATTTGCTACAAACCGTTTGCTACAAACAATTTGCTGCAAACAAATTGCTACAAACAATTTGCTGCAAACAAATTGCTACAAACATTTAGGTGCAAACAATTTTGCTGCAAACAATTTGCTGCAAACAATGTGCTACAAACAATTTGCTGAAAACAAATTTGCTGCAAACAATTTGCTACAAACAATTTGCTACAAACAATTTCCTACAAACAAATTTGCTGCAAACAATTTGCTACAAACATTTAGGTGCAAACAATTTTGCTGCAAACAATTTGCTGCAAACAATGTGCTACAAACAATTTGCTACAAACAATTTAATGCAAACAATTTGCTACAAACAATTTGCTACAAACAATTTCCTACAAACAAATTTGCTGCAAACAATTTGCTACAAACATTTAGGTGCAAACAATTTTGCTACAAACAATTTGCTGCAAACAAATTGCTACAAACATTTAGGTGCAAACAATTTTGCTGCAAACAATTTGCTGCAAACAATTTGCAACAAACAGTTTGCTACAAACAATGTGCTACAAACAATTTGCTGCAAACAAATTTGCTGCAAACAATTTGCTACAAACAATTTGCTGCAAACAAAAATTTGCTGCAAACAATTTGCTAAAATTGCTGCAAACAATTGCTGCAAACAAATTTGCTGCAAACAATTTGCTGCTAGAAATTTGCTACAAACCATTTGCTGCAAACAAAATTTGCTGCAAACAATTTGCTACAAACAGTTTGCTACAAACCATTTGCTGCAAACAAAATTGCTGCAAACAATTTGCTACAAACAGTTTGCTACAAACAATGTGCTACAAACAATTTGCTACAAACAATTTGCTGCAAACAATTTGCTACAAACAGTTTGCTACAAACAATGTGCTACAAACAATTTGCTGCAAACAAATTGGCTGCAAACAATTTGCTGCAAACAATTTGCTACAAACAATTTGCTACAAACAATTTGCTGCAAACAAAGAAGCTGCAAACAATTTGCTGCAAACAAATTTGCTGCAAACAATTTGCTACAAACAATTTGCGCAAACAACAAACAATTTGCTGCAAACAATTTGCTACAAACAGTTTGGTACAAACAATGTGCTACAAACAATTTGCTGCAAACAAATTTGCTGCAAGCAATTTGCTACAAACAATTTCCTACAAACAAAATTGCGGCAAACAGAATTGCCGCAAACAATTTGCTACAAACAGTTTGCTACAAACAATGTGCTACAAACAATTTGCTGCAAACAAATTTGCTGCAAACAATTTGCTACAAACAATTTGCTGCAAACAATTTGCTACAAACAATTTGCTACAAACAATTTGCTGCAAACAATTTGCTACAAACAATTTGCTGCAAACAATTTGCTGCAAACAATTTGCTACAAACAATTTTGCTACAAACAATTTGCTGCAAACAAATTTGCTACAAACAATTTGCTACAAACAAATTTGCTGCAAACAAATTTGCTGCAAACAATTTGCTACAAACAATTTGCTACAAACAATTTGCTACAAACAATTTGCTACAAACAATTTGCTGCAAACAAATTTGCTGCAAACAATTTGCTGCAAACAATTTTGCTACAAACAAATTGCTACAAACAATTTGCTGCAAACAATTTGCTACAAACAATTTGCTACAAACAATTTGCTGCAAACAATTTGCTGCAAAACAATTTGCTGCAAACAATTTGCTACAAACAATTTGCTGCAAACAATTTGCTACAAACAATTTGCTACAAACAATTTGCTACAAACAAATTTGCTACAAACAATTTGCTACAAACAATTTGCTACAAACAATTTGCTGCAAACAATTTGCTGCAAACAAATTTGCTGCAAACAATTTGCTGCAAACAATTTGCTACAAACAATTTGCTGCAAACAATTTGCTGCAAACAATTTGCTACAAACAATTTGCTACAAACAATTTGCTACAAACAATTTGCTGCAAACAAATTTGCTGCAAACAATTTGCTACAAACAATTTGCTGCAAACAAATTTGCTGCAAACAATTTGCTGCAAACAAATTTGCTGCAAACAATTTGCTGCAAACAATTTGCTACAAACAATTTGCTACAAACAATTTGCTACAAACAATTTGCTGCAAACAATTTGCTACAAACAGTTTGGTACAAACAATGTGCTACAAACAATTTGCTGCAAACAAATTTGCTGCAAACAATTTGCTACAAACAATTTCCTACAAACAAAATTGCGGCAAACAGAATTGCCGCAAACAATTTGCTACAAACAGTTTGCTACAAACAATGTGCTACAAACAATTTGCTGCAAACAAATTTGCTGCAAACAATTTGGTGCAAACAATTTGCTACAAACAATTTGGTGCAAACAATTTGGCTGCAAACAATTTGCTGCAAACAATTTGCTACAAACAATTTGCTACAAACAATTTAGCTGCAAACAAATTTGCTGCAAACAATTTGCTACAAACAATTTGCTACAAACAATTTGCTACAAACAATTTGCTGCAAACAATTTGCTGCAAACAATTTGCTGCAAACAATTTGCTGCAAACAAATTTGCTGCAAACAATTTGCTACAAACAATTTGCTACAAACAATTTGCTGCAAACAATTTGCTACAAACAGTTTGGTACAAACAATGTGCTACAAACAATTTGCTGCAAACAAATTTGCTGCAAGCAATTTGCTACAAACAATTTCCTACAAACAAAATTGCGGCAAACAGAATTGCCGCAAACAATTTGCTACAAACAGTTTGCTACAAACAATGTGCTTCAAACAGTTTGCTACAAACAATTTGCTGCAAACAAATTGCTACAAACAATTTGCTACAAACATCTAGGTGCAAGCAATTTTGATGCAAACAATTTGCTGCAAACAATTTGCTGCAAACAATTTGCTGCAAACAACTTGCGACAAACAGTTTGCTACAAACAATTTGCTGCAAACAAATTGCTACAAATAATTTGCTGCAAACAATTTTCTACAAACAAATTGCTACAAACATCTAGGTGCAAGCAATTTTGATGCAAACAATTTGCTGCAAACAATTTGCTGCAAACAACTTGCTACAAACAATTTGGTGCAAACAAATTTGCTGCATTTAATTTGCTGCATACTAATTAGCTGCAAACAAATTCGCTGCAAACAATTTGCTGCAAACAATTTGCTACAAACAATTTGCTTCAAAAAATTTGCTGCAAATAATTTGCTACAAACAATTTGCTGCAAACAATTTGCTGCAAACAATTTGCTGCAAACAAATTTGCTGCAAACAATTTGCTACAAACAATTTGCTACAAACAATTTGCTACAAACAATTGCCTACAAACAATTTGCTACAAACAATTTGGTGCAAACAATTTTGATGCAAACAATGTGCTACAAACAATTTGCTGCAAACAAATTTGCTGCAAACAATTTGCTGCAAACAAATTTGCTGCAAACAATTTGCTGCAAACAAATTTGTTGCAAACAATTTGCGGCAAACAATTTGCTACAAACAGTTTGCTATAAACAATGTGCTTCAAACAATTTGCAGCAAACAAATTAGCTTCAAACAAATTTGCTACAAACAGTTTGCTACAAACAATGTGCTACAAACAATTTGCTGCAAACAAATTTGCTGCAAACAATTTGCTGTAAACAATTTGCTACAAAAAGTTGGCTGTAAACAATGTGCTACAAACAATTTGCAGCAAACAAATTTGCTGCAAACAATTTGCTACAAACAATTTGCTACAAGCAATTTCCTACAAACAAATTTGCTGCAAACAATTTGCTGCAAACAAATTTGCTGCAAACAAATTTGCTGCAAACAATTTGCTGCAAGCAATTGGCTACAAACAATTTGCTTCAAACAATTTCCTGCAAACAAGTTTGCTGCAAACAATTTGCTACAAACAATTTGCTGCAAACAAATTTGCTGCAAACAATTTGCTGCAAACAAATTTGCTGCAAACAATTTGCTGCAAGCAATTGGCTACAAACAATTTGCTACAAACAATTTCCTACAAACAAATGTGCTGCAAACAAATTTGCTGCAAACAACTTGCTGCTAGCAATTTGCTACAAACCACTTGCTGCAAACAAAATTGCTGCAAATAATTTGCTACACACAGTTTGCTACAAACAATTTGCTGCAAACAAATTGCTACAAACAATTTTGCTGCAAACAATTTGCTGCAAACAATGTGCCACAAACAATGTGCTACAAACAATTTGCTGCTAACAATTTTGCTGCAAACAATTTGCTAGAAACAGTTTGCTACTAATAATGTGCTACAAACAATTTCCTACAAACAAATTTGCTGCAAACAATTTGCTGCAAACAATTTGCTACAAACAATTTGCTACAAACAATTTGCTACAAACAATTTGCTGCAAACAATTTGCTACAAACAGTTTGCTACAAACAATGAGCTACAAACAATTTGCTGCAAACAAATTGGCTGCAAACAATTTGCTAGAAACAGTTTGCTACGAATAATGTGCTACAAACAATTTCCTACAAAAAAATAAGCTGCAAACAATTTGCTGCAAACAAATTTGCTGCAAACAATTTGCTGCAAACAATGTGCCACAAACAATGTGCTACAAACAATTTGCTGCTAACAATTTTGCTGCAAACAATTTGCTAGAAACAGTTTGCTACGAATAATGTGCTACAAACAATTTCCTACAAACAAATAAGCTGCAAACAATTTGCTGCAAACAAATTTGCTGCAAACAATTTGCTACAAACAATTTGCTACAAACAATTTGCTGCAAACAAATTGGCTGCAAACAATTTGCTGCAAACAATTTGCTACGAACAATTTGCTACAAACAATTTGCTGCAAACAAAGAAGCTGCAAACAATTTGCTGCAAACAAATTTGCTGCAAACAATTTGCTACAAACAATTTGCTACAAACAATTTGCTGCAAACAATTTGCTACAAACAGTTTGGTACAAACAATGTGCTACAAACAATTTGCTGCAAACAAATTTGCTGCAAGCAATTTGCTACAAAAAATTTCCTACTAACAAAATTGCGGCAAACAGAATTGCCGCAAACAATTTGCTACAAACAGTTTGCTACAAACAATGTGCTACAAACAGTTTGCTACAAACAATTTGCTGCAAACAAATTGCTACAAACAATTTGCTGCAAACAATTTTCTACAAACAAATTGCTACAAACATCTAGGTGCAAGCAATTTTGATGCAAACAATTTGCTGCAAACAATTTGCTGCAAACAACTTGCTACAAACAGTTTGCTACAAACAATTTGCTGCAAACAAATTGCTACAAACAATTTGCTGCAAACAATTTTCTACAAACAAATTGCTACAAACATCTAGGTGCAAGCAATTTTGATGCAAACAATTTGCTGCAAACAATTTGCTGCATTTTATTTGCTGCATACTAATTAGCTGCAAACAAATTCGCTGCAAACAATTTGCTGCAAACAAATTTGATGCAAACAATTTGCTTCAAAAAATTTGCTGCCAAAAAATTTGCTACAAATAATTTGCTGCAAACAAATTTGCTGCAAACAATTTGCTGCAAACAATTTGCTGCAAACAATTTGCTACAAACAATTTGCTACAAACAAATTCCTACAAACAAATTTTCTGCAAACAATGTGCTACAAACAATTTGCTGCAAACAAATTTGCTGCAAACAACTTGCTGCAAACAAATTTGCTGCAAACAATTTTCTGCAAGCAATTGGCTACAAACAATTTGCTACAAACAATTTCCTACAAACAATTTCCTACAAACATTTAGGTGCAAACAATGTGCTACAAACAATTTGCTGCAAACAAATTTGCTGCAAACAATTTGCTGCAAACAAATTTGCTGCAAACAATTTGCTGCAAACAAATTTGCTGCAAACAATTTGCTGCAAACAAATTTGCTGCAAATAATTTGCTGCAAACAAATTTGCTGCAAACAATTTGCTGCAAACAAATTTGCTACAAACAATGTGCTGCAAACAATTTGCTGCAAACAAATTGCTACAAACAATTTGCTACAAACAATTTGCTACAAACAATTTCTACAAACAAATTTGCTGCAAACAAATTTCCTACAAACAAATTTGCTGCAAACAAATTTGCTGCAAACAATTTGCTGCAAACAATTTGCTGCAAACAATTTGCTACAAACAGTTTGCTACAAACAATGTGCTACAAACAATTTGCTGCAAACAAATTTTCTACAAACAATTTGCTGCAAACAAATTTGCTGCAAACAATTTGCTGCAAACAATTTGCTGCAAACCATTTGCTGCAAACAATTTGCTGCTAGCAATTTGCTACAAACCATTTGCTGCATACAAATTTGCTGCAAACAATTTGCTGCTAGCAATTTGCTAGAAACCATTTGCTGCAAACAAAATAGCTGCAAACAATTTTCTACAAACAGTTTGCTACAAACAATTTGCTGCAAACAAATTGCTACAAACAATTTGCTGCAAACAAATTGCTACAAACAATTTGCTGCAAACAAATTGCTACAAACAATTTGGTGCAAACAATTTGCTGCAAACAATTTGCTACAAACAGTTTGCTACAAACAATGTGCTACAAACAATTTGCTGCAAACAAATTTGCTGCAAACAATTTGCTGCAAACAATTTGCTACAAACAATTTGCTACAAACAATTTGCTGCACACAAATAAGCTGCAAACAATTTGCTGCAAACAATTTGCTGCAAACAATTTGCTACAAACTATTTGCTGCAAACAAAATTGCTGCAAGCAATTTGCTACAAACAATTTGCTACAAACAATTTGCTGCAAACAAATAAGCTGCAAACAATTTGCTACAAACCATTTGCTGCAAACAAAATTTCTGCAAACAATGTGCTGCAAACAAATTTTCTGCAAACAGTTTGCTGCTAGCAATTTGCTACAAACCATTTGCTGCAAACAAAATTGCTGCAAACAATTTGCTTCAAACAGTTTGCTACAAACAATGTGCTACAAACAATTTGCTGCAAACAAGTTTGCTGCAAACAATTTGCTGCAAACAAATTTGCTCCAAACAATTTGCTGCAAAGATAATTTGCTGCAAACAATGTGCTGCAAACAAATTTGCTGCAAACAGTTTGCTACAAACAATTTGCTGCAAACAAATTGCTACAAACAATTTGCTGCAAACAAATTGTTACAAACATTTAGGTGCAAACAATTTTGCTGCAAACAATTTGCTTCAAACAGTTTGCTGCAAACAATTTGCTTCAAACAGTTTGCTACAAACAATGTGCTACAAACAATTTGCTGCAAACAAGTTTGCTGCAAACAATTTGCTGCAAACAAATTTGCTCCAAACAATTTGCTGCAAACATAATTTGCTGCAAACAATGTGCTGCAAACAAATATGCTGCAAACAGTTTGCTACAAACAATTTGCTGCAAACAAATTGCTACAAACAATTTGCTGCAAACAAATTGTTACAAACATTTAGGTGCAAACAATTTTGCTGCAAACAATTTGCTTCAAACAGTTTGCTACAAACAATGTGCTACAAACAATTTGCTGCAAACAAGTTTGCTGCAAACAATTTGCTGCAAACAAATTTGCTCCAAACAATTTGCTGCAAGCAAATTGCTACAAACAATTTGCTGCAAACAATTTGCTAGAAACAGTTTGCTACAAACAATGTGCTACAAACAATTTGCTGCTAACAATTTTGCTGCAAACAATTTGCTGCAAACAATTTGCTGCAAACAATTTGCTAGAAACAGTTTGCTACAAACAATGTGCTACAAACAATTTCCTACAAACAAATTTGTTGCAAACAATTTGCTACAAACAATTTGCTACAAAAATTTGCTGCAAACAAATTAGCTGCAAACAATTAGCTGCAAACAAATTTGATGCAAACAATTTGCTACAAACAATTTGCTACAAACAATTTGCTGCAAACAATTTGCTACAAACAGTTTGCTACAAACAATGTGCTACAAACAATTTGCTGCAAACAAATTTGCTGCAAACAATTTGCTGCAAACAATTTGCTACGAACAATTTGCTACAAACAATTTGCTGCAAACAAATAAGCTGCAAACAAATTTGCTGCAAACAATTTGCTGCTAGCAATTTGCTACAAACCATTTGCTGAAAACTAAATTGCTGCAAACAATTTGCTACAAACAGTTTGCTACAAACAGTTTGCTGCAAACAAATTGCTACAAACAGTTTGCTACAAACAATGTGCTACAAACAATTTGCTGCAAACAAATTTGCTGCAAACAATTTGCTGCAAACAATTTGCTACGAACAATTTGCTACAAACAATTTGCTGCAAACAATTTGGCTGCAAACAAATTTGCTGCAAACAATTTGCTGCAAACAATTTGCTACAAACAATTTGCTGCAAACAATTTGCTGAAACTAATTTGCTGCAAACAATTTGCTACAAACAGTTTGCTACAAACAGTTTGCTGCAAACAAATTGCTACAAACAATTTGCTGCAAACAAAATTGCTAAAAACAGTTTGCAACAAACAATTTGCTGCAAACAAATTGCTACAAACAATTTGCTGCAAACAAATTGTTACAAACAATTAGGTGCAAACAATTTTGCTGCAAACAATTTGCTGCAAACAATGTGCTACAAACAATTTGCTGCAAACAAATTTGCACAAACAATTTGCTGCAAACAAATTTGCTGCAAACAATTTTGCAAACAATTTGCTGCAAACAATTTGCTACAAACAATTTGCTACAAACAATTTGCTACAAACAATTTCCTACAAACAAATTTGCTGCAAACAATTTGCTACAAACAATTTGCTACAAACAATTTGCTGCAAACAAATTAGCTGCAAACAATTAGCTGCAAACAAATTTGCTGCAAACAAATTGCTACAAACAATTTGGTGCAAACAATTTGCTGCAAACAATGTGCTACAAACAATTTGCTGCAAACAAATTGCTACAAACATTTAGGTGCAAACAATTTGCTGCAAACAATGTGCTACAAACAATTTGCTGAAAACAAATTTGCTGCAAACAATTTGCTGCAAACAATTTGCTGCAAGCAATTGGCTACAAACAATTTGCTACAAACAATTTCCTACAAACAACTGTGCTGCAAACAAAATTGCTAAAAACAGTTTGCAACAAACAATTTGCTGCAAACAAATTGCTACAAACAATTTGCTGCAAACAAATTGTTACAAACATTTAGGTGCAAACAATTTTGCTGCAAACAATTTGCTGCAAACAATGTGCTACAAACAATTTGCTGAAAACAAATTTGCAGCAAACAATTTGCTGCAAACAATTTGCTGCAAACAATTTGCTGCAAGCAATTGGCTACAAACAATTTGCTACAAACAATTTCCTACAAACAAATGTGCTGCAAACAAATTTGCTGCAAACAATTTGCTACAAACAATTTGCTACAAACAATTTGCTGCAAACAAATTGCTACAAACATTTAGGTGCAAACAATTTTGCTGCAAACAATTTGCTGCAAGCAATTGGCTACAAACAGTTTGCTATAAACAATGTGCTTCAAACAATTTGCTGCAAACAAATTGCTACAAACATTTAGGTGCAAACAATTTTGCTGCAAACAATTTGCTGCAAGCAATTTGCTACAAACAATTTGCTACAAACAATTTCCTACAAACAAATGTGCAAACAAATTTGCTGCAAACAATTTGCTGCAAACAATTTGCTACAAACAATTTGCTGAAAACAAATTTGCTGCAAACAATTTGCTGCAAACAATTTGCTACAAACAATTTGCTACAAACAATTTGCTACAAACAATTTGCTGCAAACAAATTTGCTGCAAACAATTTGCTGCAAACAATTTGCTACAAACAATTTGCTACAAACAATTTGCTGCAAACAAATTTGCTGCAAACAATTTTCTGCAAACAATTTGCCACAAACAGTTTGCTATAAACAATGTGCTTCAAACAATTTGCAGCAAACAAATTAGCTGCAAACAAAATTGCTGCAAACAATTTGCTACAAACAATTTGCTGCAAACAATTTGCTACAAACAGTTTGCTACAAACAATGTGCTACAAACAATTTGCTGCAAACAAATTTTCTACAAACAATTTGCTGCAAACAATTTGCTGCAAGCAATTGGCTACAAACAATTTGCTACAAACAATTTCCTACAAACAAATTGCTGCAAACAAATTTGCTGCAAACAATTTGCTGCTAGCAATTTGCTACAAACCATTTGCTGAAAACTAAATTGCTGCAAACAATTTGCTGCAAACAATTTGCTACAAACCATTTGCTGCAAACAATTTGCTGCAAACAAATTTGCTGCAAACAATTTGCTGCAAACAATTTGCTACAAACAATTTGCTACAAACAATTTGCTGCAAACAAATTTGCTGCAAACAATTTTCTGCAAACAATTTGCCACAAACAGTTTGCTATAAACAATGTGCTTCAAACAATTTGCAGCAAACAAATTAGCTGCAAACAAAATTGCTGCAAACAATTTGCTACAAACAATTTGCTGCAAACAATTTGCTACAAACAGTTTGCTACAAACAATGTGCTACAAACAATTTGCTGCAAACAAATTTTCTACAAACAATTTGCTGCAAACAAATTTGCTGCAAACAATTTGCTGCAAACAATTTGCTACAAACCATTTGCTGAAAATAAAATTGCTGCAAACAATTTTCTGCAAACAATTTGCTGCAAACAATTTGCTACAAACTATTTGCTGCAAACAAAATTGCTGCTAGCAATTTGCTACAAACCATTTGCTGCAAACAAAATTGCTGCAAACAATTTGCTGCAAACAATTTGCTGCAAACAATTTGCTGCAAACAATTTGCTGCAAACAATTTGCTGCAAACAATTTGCTGCAAACAATTTGCTACGAACAAACAATTTGCTACAAACAGTTTGCTACAAACAATGTGCTACAAACAATTTGCTGCAAACAAATTTGCTCCAAACAATTTGCTACAAACAGATTTGCTGCAAACAATTTGCTACAAACAATTTGCTACAAACAATTTGCTGCAAACAATTTGCTACAAACAGTTTGCTACAAACAATGTGCTACAAACAATTTGCTGCAAACAAATTTGCTGCAAGCAATTTGCTACAAACAATTTCCTACAAACAAAATTGCGGCAAACAGAATTGCCGCAAACAATTTGCTACAAACAGTTTGCTACAAACAATGTGCTACAAACAATTTGCTGCAAACAAATTTGCTGAAAACAATTTGGTGCAAACAATTTCCTACAAACAAATTTGCTGCAAACAATGTGCTACAAACAATTTGCCGCAAACAATTTGCTAGAAACAATTTGCTGCAAACAAATTTGCGGCAAACAATTTGCTGCAAACAAATTTGCTGCATAACCATTTGCTGCAAATAAATTTGCTGCTAACAATTTGCTGCAAACAAATTTGCTGCTAACAATTTTCTGCAAGCAATTTGATACAAACCATTTGCTGCAAACAAAATTGCTGCAAACAATTTGCTGCAAACAAAATTGCTGCAAACAATTTGCTGCAAACAAAGTTGCTGCAAACAATTTGCTGCAAACAATTTGCTGCAAACAATTTGCTACAAACAATTTCCTACAAACAAATGTGCTGCAAACAAATTTGCTGCAAACAATTTGCTGCTAGCAATTTGCTACAAACCATTTGCTGAAAACTAAATTGCTGCAAACAATTTGCTGCAAACAATTTGCTACAAACCATTTGCTGCAAACAAAATTTCTGCAAACAATGTGCTGCAAACAATTTGCTACAAACCATTTGCTGCAAACAGTTTGCTACAAACAATGTGCTACAAACAATTTGCTGCAAACAAATTTGCTGCAAACAGTTTGCTACAAACAATTTGCTACAAACAATTTGCTGCAAACAAATTTGCTGCAAGCAATTTGCTACAAACAATTTCCTACAAACAAATTTGCGGCAAACAATTTGCTGCAAACAAATTTGCTGCAAAACCATTTGCTGCAAACAAATTTGCTGCAAACAATTTGCTGCAAACAAATTTGATGCCAACAATTTGCTGCAAACAAATTTGCTGCAAACAATTTGCTACAAACCATTTGCTGCAAACAGTTTGCTACAAACAATGTGCTACAAACAATTTGCTGCAAACAAATTTGCTGCAAACAGTTTGCTACAAACAATGTGCTACAAACAATTTGCTGCAAACAAATTTGCTGCAAGCAATTTGCTACAAACAATTTCCTACAAACAAAATTGCGGCAAACAGAATTGCCGCAAACAATTTGCTACAAACCATTTGCTGCAAACAATTTGCTGCAAACCAATTTGCTGCAAACAATTTGCTGCTAGCAATTTGCTACAAACCATTTGCTGAAAACTAAATTGCTGCAAACAATTTGCTGCAAACAATTTGCTACAAACCATTTGCTGCAAACAAAATTTCTGCAAACAATGTCCTGCAAACAATTTGCTACAAACCATTTGCTGCAAACAGTTTGCTACAAACAATGTGCTACAAACAATTTGCTGCAAACAAATTTGCTGCAAACAGTTTGCTACAAACAAATTGCTACAAACATTTAGGTGCAAAAAATTTTGCTGCAAACAATTTGCTGCAAACAAATTTGCTGCCAACAATTTGCTGCAAACAAATTTGCTGCTAACAATTTGCTGCAAGCAATTTGATACAAACCATTTGCTGCAAACAAAAACAAATTTGCTGCAAACAAAATTGCTGCAAACAATTTGCTGCAAACAAAAAATTGCTGCAAACAATTTGCTGCAAACAAAATTGCTGCAAACAATTTGCTGCAAACAATTTGCTGCAAACAATTTGCTGCAAACAATTTGCTGCAAACAATTTGCTACAAACAATTTGCTACAAACAAATGTGCTGCAAACAAATTTGCTGCAAACAATTTGCTGCAAGCAATTTGCTACAAACCATTTGATGAAAACAAAATTGCTGCAAACAATTTGCTGCAAACAAAATTGATGCAAACAATTTGCTGCAAACAAAGTTTGCTGCAAACAATTTGCTACAAACTATTTGCTGCAAACAAAATTGCTGCAAACAATTTGCTGCAAACAATTTGCTGCAAACAATTTGCTGCAAACAATTTGCTGCAAACAATTTGCTGCAATCAATTTGCTGCAAACAATTTGCTACAAACAATTTGCTACAAACAATTTGCTGCAAACAAATAAGCTGCAAACAATTTGCTGCAAACAAATTTGCTGCAAACAATTTGCTACAAACAATTTGCTACAAACAATTTGCTACAAACAATTTGCTGCAAACAATTTGCTACAAACAATTTGCTACAAACCATTTGCTGCAAACTAAATTGCTGCAAACAATTTGCTGCAAACAATTTGCTGCAAACAATTTGCTACAAACCATTTGCTGCAAACAATTTGCTGCAAACAGTTTGCTACAAACAATGTGCTACAAACAATTTGCTGCAAACAAATTTGCTGCAAACAGTTTGCTACAAACAAATTGCTACAAACATTTAGGTGCAAAAAATTTTGCTGCAAACAATTTGCTGCAAACAAATTTGCTGCCAACAATTTGCTGCAAACAAATTTGCTGCTAACAATTTGCTGCAAGCAATTTGATACAAACCATTTGCTGCAAACAAAATTGCTGCAAACAATTTGCTGCAAACAAAATTGCTGCAAACAATTTGCAAACAAAATTGCTGCAAACAAAATTTGCTGCAAACAATTTGCTGCAAACAAAATTGCTGCAAACAATTTGCTGCAAACAAAGTTGCTGCAAACAATTTGCTGCAAACAATTTGCTGCAAACAATTTGCTACAAACAATTTCCTACAAACAAATGTGCTGCAAACAAATTTGCTGCAAACAATTTGCTGCTAGCAATTTGCTACAAACCATTTGATGAAAACAAAATTGCTGCAAACAATTTGCTGCAAACAAAATTGCTGCAAACAATTTGCTGCAAACAAAGTTGCTGCAAACAATTTGCTACAAACTATTTGCTGCAAACAAAATTGCTGCAAACAATTTGCTGCAAACAATTTGCTACAAACAATTTGCTGCAAACAATTAGCTGCAAACAATTTGCTGCAATCAATTTGCTGCAAACAATTTGCTACAAACAATTTGCTACAAACCATTTGCTGCAAACAAAATTTGCTGCAAACAATGTGCTGCAAACAAATTTGCTGCAAACAATTTGCTGCTAGCAATTTGCTACAAACCATTTGCTGCAAACAAAATTGCTGCAAACAATTTGCTACAAACAGTTTGCTACAAACAATGTGCTACAAACAATTTGCTGCAAACAAATTTGCTGCAAACAATTTGCTACGAACAATTTGCTACAAACAATTTGCTACAAACAATTTGCTGCAAACAAATAAGCTGCAAACAATTTGCTGCAAACAAATTTGCTGCAAACAATTTGCTACAAACAATTTGCTACAAACAATTTGCTACAAACAATTTGCTGCAAACAATTTGCTACAAACAGTTTGCTGCAAGCAATTTGCTACAAACAATTTCCTACAAACAAAATTGCGGCAAACAGAATTGCTGCAAACAATTTGCTACAAACAATTTGCTACAAACAATTTGCTGCAAACAATTTGCTACAAACAGTTTGCTACAAACAATGTGCTACAAACAATTTGCTGCAAACAAATTTGCTGCAAACAATTTGCTACAAACAATTTGCTACAAACAATTTGCTGCAAACAATTTGCTACGAACAATTTGCTACAAACAATGTGCTACAAACAATTTGCTGCAAACAAATTTGCTGCAAACAAATTTGCTGCAAGCAAATTTGCTGCAAGCAATTTGCTACAAACAATTTCCTACAAACAAAATTGCTGCAAACAGAATTGCCGCAAACAATTTGCTACAAACAGTTTGCTACAAACAATGTGCTACAAACAATTTGCTGCAAACAAATTTGCTGAAAACAATTTGGTGCAAACAATTTCCTACAAACAAATTTGCTGCAAACAATGTGCTACAAACAATTTGCCGCAAACAATTTGCTAGAAACAATTTGCTGCAAACAAATTGCTGCAAACAATTTGCTGCAAACAAATTTGCTGCAAAACCATTTGCTGCAAACAAATTTGCTGCAAACAATTTGCTGCAAACAAATTTGCTGCAAACAATTTGCTGCAAACAAATTTGATGCAAACAATTTGCTGCAAACAATTTGATACAAACCATTTGCTGCAAACAAAATTGCTGCAAACAATTTGCTGCAAACAAATTTGCTGCAAACAATTTGCTGCAAACAAAGTTGATGCAAACAATTTGCTGCAAACAATTTGCTGCAAACAATTTGCTGTAAACAATTTGCTGCAAACAATTCTGCTTCAAAACAAATTTGCTGGAAACAAATTTGCTACAAACAATTTGTTGCTGCAAACAAATTTGCTGCAAACAATTTGCTGCAAACAAATTGCTGCAAACAATTTGCTACAAACAATTTGCTGCAAACAAATTGCTACAAACCATTTGCTGCAAACAATTTGCTACAAACAATTTGCTACAAACAATTTGCTGCAAACAAATTTGCTGCAAACAATTTGCTGCAAACAATTTGCTGCAAACAATTTGCTGCAAACAATTTGCTGCAAACAAATTTGCTGCAAACCATTTGCTGCAAACAAAATTGCTGCAAACAATTTGCTGCAAACAAATTTGCTGGCAAACAATTTGCTGTAAACAATTTGCTACAAACAATTTGCTACAAACAATTTGCTACAAACAATTTGCTGCAAACAAATTTGCAATGCTGCAAACAATTTGCTACAAACAATTTGCTACAAACAAATTGCTGCAAACAAATTGCTGCAAACAATTTGCTACAAACAGTTTGCTACAAACAATTGTGCTACAAACAATTTGCTGCAAACAATTTGCTACAAACAGTTTGCTACAAACAATGTGCTACAAACAATTTGCTGCAAACAAATTTGCTGCAAACAATTTGCTACAAACAATTTGCTACAAACAAAATTGCTGCAAACAAATTTGCTGCAAACAATTTGCTACAAACAATTTGCTACAAACAATGTGCTACAAACAATTTGCTGCAAACAAATTTGCTGCAAAACAATTTGCTACAAACAATTTGCTACAAACAAATTTGCTGCAAACAATTTGCTACAAACAATTTGCTGCAAACAATTTGCTACAAACAATTTGCTGCAAACAAATTTGCTGCAAACAATTTGCATGCAAACAAATTTGCTGCAAACAATTTGCTGCAAACAATTTGCTGCAAACAAATTTGCTGCAAACAATTTGCTGCAAACAATTTGCTGCAAACAATTTGCTGCAAACAAATTTGCTGCAAACAATTTGCTGCAAACAAATTTGCTGCAAACAATTTGCTACAAACAATTTGCTACAAACAATTTGCTGCAAACAAATTTGCAAACAATTTGCTACAAACAATTTGCTGCAAACAAATTTGCTGCAAACAATTTGCTGCAAACAAATTTGCTGCAAACAATTTGCTACAAACAATTTGCTGCAAACAATTTGCTACAAACAATTTGCTGCAAACAATTTGCTACAAACAATTTGCTGCAAACAATTTGCTACAAACAATTTGCTACAAACAATTTGCTACAAACAATTTGCTGCAAACAAATTTGCTGCAAACAATTTGCTACAAACAGAATTTGCTGCAAACAATTTGCTACAAACAATTTGCTACAAACAATTTGCTGCAAACAATTTGCTGCAAACAGTTTGCTACAAACAATGTGCTACAAACAATTTGCTGCAAACAAATTTGCTGCAAACAATTTGCTGCAAACAATTTGCTGCAAACAATTTGCTGCAAACAATTTGCTGCAAACAATTTGCTACAAACAATTTGCTACAAACAATGTGCTACAAACAATTTGCTGCAAACAAATTTGCTGCAAACAATTTGCTGCAAACAATTTGCTACAAACAAATTTGCTGCAAACAATGTGCTACAAACAATTTGCTGCAAACAATTTGCTACAAACAATTTGCTGCAAACAAATTTGCTGCAAACAATTTGCTGCAAACAAATTTGCTGCAAACCATTTGCTGCAAACAAATTTGCTGCAAACAATGTGCTGCAAACAAATTTGCTGCAAACAATTTGCTGCTAGCAATTTGCTACAAACCATTTGCTGAAAACAAATTGCTGCAAACAATTTGCTGCAAACAATTTGCTGCAAACAATTTGCTACAAACAATTTGCTACAAACAAATGTGCTGCAAACAAATTTGCTGCAAACAAATTTGCTGCAAACAATTTGCTGCAAACAATTTGCTACAAACCATTTGCTGCAAACAAAATTGCTGCAAACAATTTGCTGCAAACAAATTTGCTGCAAACAATTTGCTGCAAACAAAATTGCTGCAAACAATTTGCTGCAAACAATTTGCTGCAAACAATTTGCTACAAACAATTTGCTACAAACAAATGTGCTGCAAACAAATTTGCTGCAAACAATTTGCTGCTAGCAATTTGCTACAAACCATTTGCTGAAAACTAAATTGCTGCAAACAATTTGCTGCAAACAATTTGCTACAAACAATTTGCTACAAACAATTTGCTACAAACAAATGTGCTGCAAACAAATTTGCTGCAAACAATTTGCTGCTAGCAATTTGCTACAAACCATTTGCTGCAAACAAAATTGCTGCAAACAATTTGCTACAAACAGTTTGCTACAAACAATGTGCTACAAACAATTTGCTGCAAACAATTTGCTGCAAACAAATTTGCTGCAAACAATTTGCTGCAAACAATTTGCTACAAACAATTTGCTACAAACAATTTGCTGCAAACAAATTTGCTGCAAACAATTTGCTGCAAGCAATTTGCTACAAACAGTTTGCTATAAACAATGTGCTTCAAACAATTTGCTGCAAACAAATTGCTACAAACATTTAGGTGCAAACAATTTTGCTGCAAACAATTTGCTGCAAACAATGTGCTACAAACAATTTGCTGAAAACAAATTTGCTCCAAACAATTTGCTGCAAGCAAATTGCTACAAACCATTTGCTGCAAACAATTTGCTACAAACAATTTGCTACAAACAATTTGCTGCAAACAATTTTGCTGCAAACAATTTGCTGCAAACAATGTGCTACAAACAATTTGCTGAAAACAAATTTGCTGCAAACAATTTGCTGCAAACAATTTGCTACAAACCATTTGCTGCAAACAATTTGCTACAAACAATTTGCTACAAACAATTTGCTGCAAACAAATTTGCTGCAAACAATTTGCTGCAAACAAATTTGCTGCAAACAATTTGCTGCAAGCAATTTGCTACAAACAGTTTGCTATAAACAATGTGCTTCAAACAATTTGCTGCAAACAAATTGCTACAAACATTTAGGTGCAAACAATTTTGCTGCAAACAATTTGCTGCAAACAATGTGCTACAAACAATTTGCTGAAAACAAATTTGCTCCAAACAATTTGCTGCAAGCAAATTGCTACAAACCATTTGCTGCAAACAATTTGCTACAAACAATTTGCTGCAAACAAATTTGCTGCAAACAATTTGCTGCAAACAAATTTGCTCCAAACAATTTGCTGCAAACAAATTTGCTGCAAACAATTTGCTACAAACAATTTGCTGCAAACAATTTGCTACAAACAATTTGCTACAAACAATTTGCTGCAAACAAATTTGCTGCAAACAATTTGCTACAAACAATTTGCTGCAAACAAATTTGCTGCAAACAAATTTGCTACAAACAATTTGCTACAAACAATTTGCTACAAACAATTTGCTACAAACAATTTGCTACAAACAATTTGCTACAAACAATTTGCTACAAACAATTTGCTACAAACAATTTGCTGCAAACAAATTTGCTGCAAACAATTTGCTGCAAACAAATTTGCTGCAAACAATTTGCTGCAAACAATTTGCTGCAAACAATTTGCTGCAAACAAATTTGCTGCAAACAATTTGCTGCAAACAATTTGCTACAAACAATTTGGTACAAACAATTTGCTACAAACAATTTGCTGCAAACAATTTGCTACAAACAGTTTGCTACAAACAATGTGCTACAAACAATTTGCTGCAAACAAATTTGCTGCAAGCAATTTGCTACAAACAATTTCCTACAAACAAAATTGCGGCAAACAGAATTGCTGCAAACAATTTGCTACAAACAGTTTGCTACAAACAATGTGCTACAAACAATTTGCTGCAAACCAATTTGCTGAAAACAATTTGGTGCAAACAATTTCCTACAAACAAATTTGCTGCAAACAATGTGCTACAAACAATTTGCCGCAAACAATTTGCTACAAACAATTTGCTGCAAACAAATTAGCGGCAAACAATTTGCTGCAAACAAATTTGCTGCAAAACCATTTGCTGCAAACAAATTTGCTGCAAACAATTTGCTGCAAACAAATTTGCTGCCAACAATTTGCTGCAAACAAATTTGCTGCAAACAATTTGCTGCAAGCAATTTGATACAAACCATTTGCTGCAAACAAAATTGCTGCAAACAATTTGCTGCAAACAAAATTGCTGCAAACAAAGTTGCTGCAAACAATTTGCTACAAACAGTTTGCTACAAACAATGTGCTACAAGCAATTTGCTGCAAACAAATTTGCTGCAAGCAATTTGCTACAAACAGAATTGCTGCAAACAATTTGCTACAAACAATTTGCTACAAACAATTTGCTGCAAACAATTTGCTACAAACAGTTTGCTACAAACAATGTGCTACAAACAATTTGCTGCAAACAAATTTGCTGCAAGCAATTTGCTACAAACAATTTCCTACAAACAAAATTGCGGCAAACAGAATTGCCGCAAACAATTTGCTACAAACAGTTTGCTACAAACAATGTGCTACAAACAATTTGCTGCAAACAAATTTGCTGAAAACAATTTGCTGCAAACAATTTCCTACAAACAAATTTGCTGCAAACAATGTGCTACAAACAATTTGCCGCAAACAATTTGCTAGAAACAATTTGCTGCAAACAGATTTGCTGCAAACAATTTGCTGCAAACAAATTTGCTCCAAACAATTTGCTGCAAGCAAATTGCTACAAACCATTTGCTGCAAACAATTTGCTACAAACAATTTGCTACAAACAATTTGCTGCAAACAAATTTGCTGCAAACAATTTGCTACAAACAATTTGCTGCAAACAAATTTGCTGCAAACAAATTTGCTACAAACAATTTGCTACAAACAATTTGCTACAAACAATTTGCTACAAACAATTTGCTGCAAACAATTTGCTACAAACAATTTGCTGCAAACAATTTGCTACAAACAATTTGCTGCAAACAAATTTGCTGCAAACAATTTGCTGCAAACAAATTTGCTGCAAAAATTTGCTGCAAACAATTTGCTACAAACAATTTGCTGCAAACAAACAATTTGCTGCAAACAATTTGCTGCAAACAATTTGCTACAAACAATTTGCTACAAACAATTTGCTGCAAACAATTTTCTACAAACAGTTTGCTACAAACAATGTGCTACAAACAATTTGCTGCAAACAAATTTGCTGCAAAACCATTTGCTGCAAACAAATTTGCTGCAAACAATTTGCTGCAAACAAATTTGCTGCCAACAATTTGCTGCAAACAAATTTGCTGCAAACAATTTACTGCAAGCAATTTGATACAAACCATTTGCTGCAAACAAAATTGCTGCAAACAATTTGCTGCAAACAAAATTGCTGCAAACAAAGTTGCTGCAAACAATTTGCTACAAACAGTTTGCTACAAACAATGTGCTACAAGCAATTTGCTGCAAACAAATTTGCTCCAAGCAATTTGCTACAAACAGAATTGCTGCAAACAATTTGCTACAAACAATTTGCTACAAACAATTTGCTGCAAACAATTTGCTACAAACAGTTTGCTACAAACAATGTGCTACAAACAATTTGCTGCAAACAAATTTGCTGCAAACAATTTGCTACAAACAATTTGCTACAAACAAAATTGCGGCAAACAGAATTGCCGCAAACAATTTGCTACAAACAGTTTGCTACAAACAATGTGCTACAAACAATTTGCTGCAAACAAATTTGCTGAAAACAATTTGGTGCAAACAATTTGCTACAAACAAATTTGCTGCAAACAATGTGCTACAAACAATTTGCTATAAACAATTTGCTGCAAACAAATTTGCTGCAAACAATTTGCTGCAAACAATTTGCTGCAAACAATTTGCTGCAAACAAATTTGCTGCAAAAAATTTGCTGCAAACAAATTTGCTGCAAACAATTTGCTGCAAACAAATTTGCTGCAAACAATTTGCTGCAAGCAATTTGATACAAACCATTTGCTGCAAACAAAATTGCTGCAAACAATTTGCTGCAAACAAAATTGCTGCAAACAATTTGCTGCAAACAAAGTTGCTGCAAACAATTTGCTGCAAACAATTTGCTGCAAACAATTTGCTACAAACAATTTCCTACAAACAAATGTGCTGCAAACAAATTTGCTGCAAACAATTTGCTGCTAGCAATTTGCTACAAACCATTTGCTGAAAACAAAATTGCTGCAAACAATTTGCTGCAAACAATTTGCTACAAACCATTTGCTGCAAACAAAATTTGCTGCAAACAATGTGCTGCAAACAAATTTGCTGCAAACAATTTGCTGCTAGCAATTTGCTACAAACAATTTGCTGCTAGCAATTTGCTACAAACCATTTGCTGCAAACAAAATTGCTGCAAACAATTTGCAACAAACAGTTTGCTACAAACAATGTGCTACAAACAATTTGCTGCAAACAAATTTGCTGCAAACAATTTGCTGCAATCAAATTTGCTGCAAACAATTTGCTGCAAACAATTTGCTACAAACAATTTGCTACAAACAATTTGCTGCAAACAAATTTGCTGCAAACAATTTGCTGCAAGCAATTTGCTACAAACAGTTTGCTATAAACAATGTGCTACAAACAATTTGCTGAAAACAAATTTGCAGCAAACAATTTGCTGCAAACAATTTGCTGCAAACAATTTGCTGCAAGCAATTGGCTACAAACAATTTGCTACAAACAATTTCCTACAAACAAATTTGCTGCAAAAAACAAATTTGCTGCAAACAATTTGCTTTGCTAGAAATTTGCTACAAACCATTTGCTGAAAACTAAATTGCTGCAAACAATTTGCTGCAAACAATTTGCTACAAACCATTTGCTGCAAACAAAATTTCTGCAAACAATGTGCTGCAAAAAATTTGCTACAAACCATTTGCTGCAAACAGTTTGCTACAAACAATGTGCTACAAACAATTTGCTGCAAACAAATTTGCTGCAAACAGTTTGCTACAAACAATGTGCTACAAACAATTTGCTGCAAACAAATTTGCTGCAAGCAATTTGCTACAAACAATTTCCTACAAACAAAATTGCGGCAAACAGAATTGCCGCAAACAATTTGCTGCAAACAATTTGCTACAAACCATTTGCTGCAAACAAAATTTGCTGCAAACAATGTGCTGCAAACAAATTTGCTGCAAACAATTTGCTGCTACCAATTTGCTACAAACCATTTGCTGCAAACAAAATTGCTGCAAACAATTTGCAACAAACAGTTTGCTACAAACAATGTGCTACAAACAATTTGCTGCAAACAAATTTGCTGCAAACAATTTGCTGCAAACAATTTGCTACAAACAATGTGCTACAAACAATTTGCTGAAAACAAATTTGCTGAAAACAAATTTGCAGCAAACAATTTGCTGCAAACAATTTGCTGCAAACAATTTGCTGCAAACAATTTGCTGCAAGCAATTGGCTGCAAACAAATTTGCTGCAAACAATTTGCTGCAAACAATTTGCTACAAACAATGTGCTACAAACAATTTGCTGCAAGCAATTTGCTACAAACAGAATTGCTGCAAATAATTTGCTACAAACAATTTGCTACAAACAATTTGCTGCAAACAATTTGCTAAAAACAAATTTGCTGCAAACAATTTGCTACAAACAATTTGCTACAAACAATTTGCTGCCAACAATTTGCTACAAACAGTTTGCTACAAACAATGTGCTACAAACAATTTGCTGCAAACAAATTTGCTACAAACAATTTCCTACAAACAAAATTACGGCAAACAGAATTGCTGCAAACAATTTGCTACAAACAGTTTGCTACAAACAATGTGCTACAAACAATTTGCTGCAAACAAATTTGCTGAAAACAATTTGGTGCAAACAATTTCCTACAAACAAATTTGCTGCAAACAATGTGCTACAAACAATTTGCCGCAAACAATTTGCTAGAAACAATTTGCTGCAAACAAATTTGCGGCAAACAATTTGCTGCAAACAAATTTGCTGCATAACCATTTGCTGCAAACAAATTTGCTGCAAACAATGTGCTGCAAACAAATTTGCTGCAAACAATTTGCTGCAAACAAAATTGCTGCAAACAATTTGCTGCAAACAAAATTGCTGCAAACAATTTGCTGCAAACAAAGTTGCTGCAAACAATTTGCTGCAAACAATTTGCTACAAACAATTTGCTTCAAACAAATGTGCTGCAAACAAATTTGCTGCAAACAATTTGCTGCTAGCAATTTGCTACAAACCGTTTGATGAAAACTAAATTGCTGCAAACAATTTGCTGCAAACAATTTGCTACAAACCATTTGCTGCAAACAAAATTTGCTGCAAACAATGTGCTGCAAACAATTTGCAAAACAATTTGCTGCAAACAATTTGCTGCTAGCAATTTGCTACAAACCATTTGCTGCAAACAAAATTGCTGCAAACGATTTGCAACAAACAGTTTGCTTCAAACAATGTGCTACAAACAATTTGCTGCAAACAAATTTGCTGCAAACAATTTGCTGCAAACAATTTGCTACAAACAATTTGCTACAAACAATTTGCTGCAAACAAATTTGCTGCAAACAATTTGCTGCAAACAAAAAAAATTTGCTACAAACAATTTGCTATAAACAATTTGCTGCAAACAATTTGTTCAAACAAATTTGCTACAAATAATTTAGGTGCAAACAATTTTGCTGCAAACAATTTGCTGCAAACAATGTGCTTCAAACAATTTGCTGAAAACAAATTTGCAGCAAACAATTTGCTGCAAACAATTTGCTGCAAACAATTTGCTGCAAGCAATTGGCTACGAACAATTTGCTACAAACAATTTCCTACAAACAAATGTTGCAGCAAACAAATTTGCTGCAAACAATTTGCTGCTCAAACAATTTGCTACAAACCATTTGCTGAAAACTAAATTGCTGCAAACAATTTTCTACAAACCATTTGCTGCAAACAAAATTTCTGCAAACAATGTGCTGCAAACAAATTTGCTGCAAACAATTTGCTGCTAGCAATTTGCTACAAACAGTTTGCTACAAACAATGTGCTACAAACAATTTGCTGCAAACAAATTTGCTGCAAACAATTTGCTGCAAACAATTTGCTACAAACAATTTGCTGCAAACAATATTGCTGCAAGCAATTTGCTACAAACAAGTTTGCTACAAACAATGTGCTACAAACAATTTCCTACAAACAAATGTGCAGCAAACAATTTGCTGCAAACAATTTGCTGCAAACAATTTGCTACAAACCATTTGCTGAAACAATTTGCTGCAAACAATTTGCTACAAACAATTTGCTAAACAAAACAAAATTTTGCAAACAATGTGCTGCAAACAAATTTGCTGCAAACAATTTGCTGCTAGCAATTTGCTACAAACAGTTTGCTACAAACAATGTGCTACAAACAATTTGCTGCAAACAAATTTGCTGCAAACAATTTTGCTGCAAACAATTTGCTGCAAACAATGTGCTTCAAACAATTTGCTGAAAACAAATTTGCAGCAAACAATTTGCTGCAAACAATTTGCTGCAAACAATTTGCTGCAAGCAATTGGCTACAAACAATTTGCTACAAACAATTTCCTACAAACAAATGTGCAGCAAACAAATTTGCTTCAAACAATTTGCTGCTAGCAATTTGCTACAAACCATTTGCTGAAAACTAAATTGCTGCAAACAATTTGCTACAAACCATTTGCTGCAAACAAAATTTCTGCAAACAATGTGCTGCAAACAAATTTGCTGCAAACAATTTGCTGCCAGCAATTTGCTACAAACAGTTTGCTACAAACAATGTGCTACAAACAATTTCCTACAAACAAATTTGCTGCAAACAATTTGCTGCAAACAATTTGCTACAAACAGTTTGCTACAAACAATGTGCTACAAACAATTTGCTGCAAACAAATTTGCTGCAAACAATTTGCTGCAAACAATTTGCTACAAACAATTTGCTACAAACAATTTGCTGCAAACAAATTTGCTGCAAACAATTTTCTGCAAACAATTTGCTACAATCAGTTTGCTATAAACAATGTGCTTCAAACAATTTGCAGCAAACAAATTAGCTGCAAACAAAATTGCTGCAAACAATTTGCTACAAACAATTTGCTGCAAACAATTTGCTGCAAACAGTTTGCTACAAACCATTTGCTGAAAACAAAATTGCTGCAAACAATTTGCTGCAAACAATTTGCTACAAACTATTTGCTGCAAACAAAATTGCTGCAAACAATTTGCTGCAAACAATTTGCTACAAACCATTTGCTGAAAACAAAATTGCTGCAAACAATTTGCTGCAAACAATTTGCTACAAACTATTTGCTGCAAACAAAATTGCTGCAAACAATTTGCTGCAAACAATTTGCTACAAACAATTTGCTGCAAACAATTTGCTGCAAACAATTTGCTGCAAACAATTTGCTGCAAACAATTTGCTACAAACAATTTGCTACAAACCATTTGCTGCAAACAAAATTTGCTGCAAACAATGTGCTGCAAACAAATTTGCTGCAAACAATTTGCTGCTAGCAATTTGCTACAAACCATTTGCTGCAAACAAAATTGCTGCAAACAATTTGCTACAAACAGTTTGCTACAAACAATTTGCTACAAACAATTTGCTGCAAACAAATTTGCTGCAAACAATTTGCTACAAACAATTTGCTACAAACCATTTGCTGCAAACAAAATTTGCTGCAAACAATTTGCTGCAAACAATTTGCTGCAAACAAATTTGCTGCAAACAATTTGCTACAAACAATTTGCTGCAAACAATTTGCTGCAAACAATTTGCTGCAAACAAATTTGCTGCAAACAAATTTGCTGCAAACAATTTGCTGCAAACAATTTGCTACAAACAATTTGCTACAAACAATTTGCTACAAGCTGCAAACAATTTGCTGCAAACAATTTGCTGCAAACAATTTGCTACAAACAATTTGCTACAAACAATTTGCTGCAAACAATTTGCTACAAACAGTTTGCTACAAACAATGTGCTACAAACAATTTGCTGCAAACAAATTTGTGGCAAGCAATTTGCTGCAAACAATTTGCTGCAAACAATTTGCTACGAACAATTTGCTACGAACAATTTGCTACAAACAATTTGCTGCAAACAAATTGCAGCAAATTTGTTTGCAGCAAACAAAATTTGCTGCAAACAATTTGCTGCAAACAAAGTTGCTGCAAACAATTTGCTGCAAACAATTTGCTGCAAACAATTTGCTGCAAACAATTTGCTGTAAACAATTTGCAAAAAAAAACTTCCTTCAAACAAATTTTCTGGAAAGAAATTTGCTACAAACAATTTGCTGCAAACAAATTTGCTGCAAACAATTTGCTGCAAACAAATTTGCTCCAAACAATTTGCTGCAAACAAAATTCCTGCAAACAAATTTGCTGCAAACAATTTGCTGCAAGCAATTTGATACAAACCATTTGCTGCAAACAAAATTCCTGCAAACAATTTGATGCAAACAAAATTCCTGCAAACAATGTGCTACAAACAATTTGCTGCTAACAATTTTGCTGCAAACAATTTGCTGCAAACAAATTTGCTGCAAACAATTTGCTGCAAACAATTTGCTACAAACAATTTGCTACAAACAATTTAACACAAACAAATTTGCTGCAAACAATTTGCTACAAACAATTTGCTGCAAACAATTTGCTACAAAAAACAATTTTCTACAAACAAATTTCTACAAACAAATTTCTACAAACAACTTGGTACAAACAATTTTGCTGCAAACAAAATTCCTGCAAACAATTTGATGCAAACAAAATTCCTGCAAACAATTTGCTGCAAACAAATTTGCTGCAAACAATTTGCTGCAAACAAATTTGCTGCAAACAATTTGCTGCAAACAATTTGCTGCAAACAATTTGCTGCAAACAATTTGCTACAAACAATTTGCTACAAACAATTTCCCACAAACAAATTTGCTGCAAACAATTTGCTACAAACAATTTGCTGCAAACAAAATTCCTGCAAACAATTTGATGCAAACAAAATTCATGCAAACAATTTGCTGCAAACAATTGGCTGCAAACAAATTTTCTGCAAACAATTTGCTGCAAGCAATTTGCTACAAACCATTTGCTTCAAACAAAATTGCTGCACACAATTTTGTTGCAAACAATTTGCTAGAAACAGTTTGCTACAAACAATGTGCTTCAAACAATTTGCAGCAAACAAATTTGCTGCAAACAATTTGCTGCAAACAATTTGCTGCAAACAATTTGCTGCAAACAATTTTGTTGCAAAACAAATTTGCTGCAAACAATTTGCTACAAACAATTTGCTGCAAACAATTTGCTGCAAACAATTTGCTGCAAACAAATTTTGCAAACAATTTGCTGCAAACAATTTGCTACAAACAAATTTGCTGCAAACAAATTTGCTGCAAACAATTTGCTACAAACAATTTGCTACAAACAATTTGCTGCAAAATTTGCTAAAACAATTTGCTGCAAACAATTTGCTGCAAACAATTTGCTGCAAACAAATTTGCTGCAAACAATTTGCTGCAAACAATTTGCTGCAAACAATTTGCTGCAAACAATTTGCTACAAACCATTTTTGCTGCAAACAAAATTTGCTGCAAACAATTTGCTGCAAACAATTTTGCTACAAACAATTTGCTACAAACAATTTGCTGCAAACAAATTTGCTGCAAACAATTTGCTACAAACAATTTGCTACAAACAATTTGCTACAAACAATTTGCTGCAAACAAATTTGCTGCAAACAATTTGCTACAAACAATTTGCTACAAACAAATTTGCATAAACAATTTGCTGCAAACAAATTTCAGCAAACAATTTGCTGCAAACAAAATTGCTGCAAACAATTTGCTACAAACAATTTGCTGCAAACAATTTGCTGCAAACAAATTTGCTGCAAACAATTTGCTGCAAACAAAATTGCTGCAAACAATTTGCTGCAAACAATTTGCTGCAAACAATTTGCTGCAAACAAATTTGCTGCAAACAATTTGTCAAAATTTGCTGCAAACAAATTTGCTGCAAACAATTTGCTGCAAAAATAATTTGCTTCAGCAAACAATTTGAAAAACAAAAACAATTTGCAAAAATTTGCAAAACAATTTGCTACAAACAATTTAGCTGCAAACAAAATTGCTGCAAACAAATTTGCTACAAACAATTTGCTGCAAACAATTTTGCTGCAAACAATTTGCTGCAAACAATTTGCTGCAAACAATTTGCTAGAAACAGTTTGCTACAAACAATTTGCTACAAACAATTTGCTGCAAACAAATTTGCTGCAAACAATTTGCTACAAACAATTTGCTACAAACAAATTTGCTGCAAACAAATTTGCTGCAAACAATTTGCTACAAACAATTTGCTACAAACAATTTGCTACAAACAATTTGCTGCAAACAAATTTGCTGCAAACAAATTGCTACAAACATTTAGGTGCAAACAATTTGCTGCAAACAATTTGCTGCAAACAAATTGCTGCAAACAAATTTGCTACAAACAATTTGCTGCAAACAATTTGCTACAAACCATTTGCTGCAAACAAATTTGCTGCAAACAATTTGCTGCAAACAAAATTGCCTGCAAACAATTTGCTGCAAACAAATTTGCTGCAAACAATTTGCTGCAAACAATTTGCTGCAAACAATTTGCTGCAAACAATTTGCTACAAACAATTTGCTGCAAACAAATTTGCTACAAACAATTTGCTACAAACAAATTTGCTGCAAACAATTTGCTACAAACAATTTGCTGCAAACAAAATTCCTGCAAACAATTTGCTGCAAACAAAATTTGCTGCAAACAATTTGCTGCAAACAATTTGCTGCAAACAATTTGCTGCAAACAAATTTTCTGCAAACAATTTGCTGCAAGCAATTTGCTACATACCATTTGCTTCAAACAAAATTGCTACAAACAATTTCCCTACAAACAAATTTGCTGCAAACAATTTGCTACAAACAATTTGCTGCAAACAAAATTCCTGCATACAATTTGATGCAAACAAAATTGCTGCAAACAATTTGCTGCAAACAATTTGCTACAAACAATGTGCTACAAACAATTTGCTACAAACAATGTGCTACAAACAATTTGCTGCTAACAATTTTGCTGCAAACAATTTGCTGCAAACAAATTTACTGCAAACAATTTGCTGCAAACAATTTGCTACAAACAATTTGCTACAAACAATTTCCCACAAACAAATTTGCTGCAAACAATTTGCTACAAACAATTTGCTGCAAACAAAATTCCTGCAAACAATTTGATGCAAACAAAATTCCTGCAAACAATTTGCTGCAAACAAATTTTCTGCAAACAATTTGCTGCAAGCAATTTGCTACAAACCATTTGCTTCAAACAAAATTGCTGCACACAATTTGCTACAAACCGTTTGCTACAAACAATGTGCTACAAACAATTTGCTGCTAACAATTTTGCTGCAAACAATTTGCTAGAAACAGTTTGCTACAAACAATGTGCTTCAGACAATTTGCAGCAAACAAATTTGCTGCAAAAATTTGGTACAAATAATTTGCTACAAACAATTTCCTACAAACAAATTTGCTGCAAACAAATTTGCTGCAAACAATTTGCTACAAACAATTTTCTACAAACAATTTGCTGCAAACAAATTTTCTACAAACAAATTGCTACAAACATCTAGGTGCAAACAATTTTGCTGCAAACAATTTGCCACAAACAATTTGCTGCAAACAAATTTGCTACAAACAATTTCCCACAAACAAATTTGCTGCAAACAATTTGCTACAAACAATTTGCTGCAAACAAAATTCCTGCAAACAAATTTGCTGCAAACAATTTGCTGCAAGCAATTTGATACAAACCATTTGCTGCAAACAAAATTCCTGCAAACAATTTGATGCAAACAAAATTCCTGCAAACAATTTGCTGCAAACAAATTTGCTGCCAACAATTTGCTGCAAACAATTTGCTGCAAACAATTTGCAAAACAATTTGCTACAAACAAATTTTCTACAAATAAATTTGCTGCAAACAATCTAGGTGCAAACAATTTGCTGCAAACAAATTGCTGCAAACAAATTTGCTACAAACAATTTGCTACAAACAATTTGCTGCAAACAATTTGCTGCAAACAATTTGATACAAACCATTTGCTGCAAACAAAATTCCGCAAACAATTTGCGCAAACAATTTTGATGCAAACAAAAAAATTTGCTGCAAAACAATTTGCTACAAACAATTTGTTGCAAACAATTTGCTGCAAGCAATTTGCTGCAAGCAATTTGATACAAACCATTTGCTGCAAACAAAATTGCTGCAAACAATTTGCTGCAAACAAATTTGCTGCCAACAATTTGCTGCAAACAATTTGCTACAAACAATTTGCTACAAACAAATTTTCTACAAATAAATTGCTACAAACATCTAGGTGCAAACAATTTTGCTGCAAACAAATTGCTGCAAACAAATTTGCTGCAAACAATTTGCTACAAACAATTTTCTACAAACAATTTGCTGCAAACAAATTTTCTACAAACAAATTGCTACAAACATCTAGGTGCAAACAATTTTGCTGCAAACAATTTGCCACAAACAATTTGCTGCAAACAAATTTGCTACAAACAATTTCCCACAAACAAATTTGCTGCAAACAATTTCCTACAAACAAATTTGCTGCAAACAATTTGCTACAAACAATTTGCTACAAACAAATTTTCTACAAACAATTTGCTCAAAACAAACAACAAACATCTAGGTGCAAACAATTTTGCTGCAAACAAATTTGCTGCAAACAAATTTGCTAATTTGCTACAAACAATTTGCTACAAACAATTTGCTGCAAACAATTTGCAAAAATTTTACAAACCATTTGCTCAACAAACAATTTGCTGCAAACAAATTTGCTGCAAACAATTTGCTACAAACAATTTGCTGCAAACAATTTGCTGCAAACAATTTGCTGCAAACAATTTGCTACAAACAATTTGCTGCAAACAAAATTGCTGCAAACAATTTGCTGCAAACAAATTTGCTGCAAACAATTTGCTACAAACAATTTGCTACAAACAATTTGCTACAAACAATTTGCTGCTAACAAATTTGCTGCAAACAATTTGCTACAAACAAATTTCTGGTGCTGCAAACAATTTGCTACAAACAATTTGCTACAAACAATTTGCTGCAAACAAATTTGCTGCAAACAATTTGCTACAAACAATTTTGCTGCAAACAAAATTCCTGCAAACAATTTGATGCAAACAAAATTCCTGCAAACAATTTGCTGCAAACAATTTGCTGCAAACAAATTTTCTGCAAACAATTTGCTGCAAGCAATTTGCCACAAACCATTTGCTTCAAACAAAATTGCTGCACACAATTTGCTACAAACCGTTTGCTACAAACAATGTGCTACAAACAATTTGCTGCTAACAATTTTGCTGCAAACAATTTGCTAGAAACAGTTTGCTACAAACAATGTGCTTCAGACAATTTGCAGCAAACAAATTTGCTGCAAAAAATTTGGTACAAATAATTTGCTACAAACAATTTCCTACAAACAAATTTGCTGCAAACAAATTTGCTGCAAACAATTTGCTACAAACAATTTTCTACAAACAATTTGCTGCAAACAAATTTTCTACAAACAAATTGCTACAAACATCTAGGTGCAAACAATTTTGCTGCAAACAATTTGCCACAAACAATTTGCTGCAAACAAATTTGCTACAAACAATTTCCCACAAACAAATTTGCTGCAAACAATTTGCTACAAACAATTTGCTGCAAACAAAATTCCTGCAAACAAATTTGCTGCAAACAATTTGCTGCAAGCAATTTGATACAAACCATTTGCTGCAAACAAAATTCCTGCAAACAATTTGATGCAAACAAAATTTGCTGCAAACAATTTGCTGCAAACAAATTTGCTGCAAACAATTTGCTGCAAACAATTTGCTACAAACAAATTTGTTTGCTGCAAACAAATTTGCTACAAATAATTTGCTACAAACAAATTTGCTGCAAACAATTTTGCTGCAAACAAATTTGCTGCAAACAAATTTGCTACAAACAATTTGCTGCAAACAAATTTGTTGCAAACAATTTGCTGCAAACAATTTGATACAAACCATTTGCTGCAAACAAAATTGCTGCAAACAATTTGCTGCAAACAAAATTTGCTGCAAACAAATTTGCTACAAACAATTTGCTACAAACAATTTGCTACAAACAATTTGCTGCAAACAATTTGCTACAAACAATTTGCTGCAAACAAATTTGCTGCAAACAATTTGCTGCAAACAAATTTGCTGCAAACAATTTGCTGCAAACAATTTGCTACAAACAATTTTGCTGCAAACAATTTGCTACAAACAATTTGCTACAAACAATTTGCTGCAAACAATTTGCTGCAAACAATTTGCTGCAAACAAATTTGCTGCAAACAATTTGCTACAAACAATTTGCTACAAACAATTTGCTGCAAACAAATTTGCTGCAAACAAATTTGCTACAAACATTTAGGTGCAAACAATTTTGCTGCAAACAATTTGCTGCAAACAATTTGCTGCAAACAAATTTGCTACAAACAATTTTGCAAACAAATTTCTGCAAACAAATTTGCTGCAAACAATTTGCTGCAAACAAATTTGCTGCAAACAATTTGCTACAAACAATTTGCTGCAAACAAATTTGCTGCAAACAAATTTGCTGCAAACAATTTGCTGCAAACAATTTGCTGCAAACAAATTTGCTGCAAACAAATTTGCTACAAACAATTTGCTACAAACAATTTGCTGCAAACAATTTGCTGCAAACAATTTGCTACAAACCATTTGCTGCAAACAAATTTGCTGCAAACAAATTTGCTACAAACAATTTGCTTACAAACAATTTGCTGCAAACAAATTTGCTGCAAACAATTTGCTGCAAACAATTTGCTACAAACAATTTGCTGCAAACAAATTTGCTGCAAACAAATTTGCTGCAAACAAATTTGCTACAAACAATTTGCTGCAAACAATTTGCTACAAACAATTTGCTGCAAACAAATTTGCTACAAACAAATTTGCTACAAACAATTTGGTGCAAACAATTTGCTGCAAACAATTTGCTGCAAACAAATTTGCTGCAAACAATTTGCTGCAAACAATTTGCTGCAAACAAATTTGCTGCAAACAATTTGCTGCAAACAATTTGCTGCAAACAATTTGCTGCAAACAAATTTGCTGCAAACAATTTGCTGCAAACAATTTGCTACAAACCATTTGCTGCAAACAAAATTGCTGCAAACAATTTGCTACAAACAATTTGCTACAAACAATTTGCTACAAACAATTTGCTGCTAAACAATTTTGCTGCAAACAATTTGCTACAAACAATTTGCTACAAACAATTTGCTGCAAACAATTTGCTGCAAACAAATTTGCTGCAAACAATTTGCTACAAACTAATTTGCTACAAACAATTTGCTACAAACAAATTTGCTGCAAACAAATTTGCTGCAAACAATTTGCTGCAAACAAATTTGCTACAAACAATTTGCTGCAAACAAATTTGCTACAAACAAATTTGCTACAAACAATTTGGTGCAAACAATTTTGCTGCAAACAATTTGCTGCAAACAATTTGCTGCAAACAAATTTGCTGCAAACAATTTGCTACAAACAATTTGCTGCAAACAATTTGCTGCAAACAAATTTGCTACAAACAATTTGCTGCAAACAATTTGCTGCAAACAATTTGCTGCAAACAATTTGCTGCAAACAAATTTGCTACAAACAATTTGCTGCAAACAAATTTGCTGCAAACAATTTGCTGCAAACAAATTTGCTGCAAACAATTTGCTGCAAACAAACAAAATTTGCTGCAAACAAATTTGCTGCAAACAATTTGCTACAAACAAATTTGCTGCAAACAATTTGCTACAAACAAATTTGCTGCAAACAATTTGCTACAAACAATTTGCTGCAAACAAATTTGCTGCAAACAAATTTGCTGCAAACAAATTTGCTGCAAACAATTTGCTGCAAACAATTTGCTGCAAACAATTTGCTACAAACAATTTGCTGCAAACAAATTTGCTGCAAACAAATTTGCTGCAAACAAATTTGCTGCAAACAAATTTGCTACAAACAAATTTGCTGCAAACAAATTTGCTGCAAACAATTTGCTGCAAACAATTTGCTACAAACAATTTGCTGCAAACAATTTGCTGCAAACAATTTGCTGCAAACAAATTTGCTGCAAACAATTTGCTGCAAACAATTTGCTTGCAAACAATTTGCTACAAACAATTTGCACAAACAAATTTGCTACAAACAATTTGCTACAAACAAATTTGCTGCAAACAATTTGCTGCAAACAAATTTGCTGCAAACAATTTGCTACAAACAATTTGCTACAAACAATTTGCTGCAAACAAATTTGCTTCTACAAACAATTTGCTACAAACAATTTGCTGCAAACAATTTTGCTGCAAACAATTTGCTACAAACAATTTGCTACAAACAAATTTGCTGCAAACAATTTGCTGCAAACAAATTTGCTGCAAACAAATTTGCTGCAAACAATTTGCTGCAAACAATTTGCTGCAAACAAATTTGCTGCAAACAAATTTGCTACAAACAAATTTGCTACAAACAATTTGCTGCAAACAAATTTGCTGCAAACAAATTTTGCAAACAAACAATTTGCTACAAACAATTTGCTGCAAACAATTTGCTGCAAACAATTTGCTGCAAACAATTTGCTCAAACAAACAATTGCTGCAAACAATTTGCTGCAAACAATTTGCTGCAAACAATTTGCTGCAAACAATTTGCTACAAACAAATTTGCTGCAAACAAATTTGCTGCAAACAATTTGCTGCAAACAATTTGCTACAAACAATTTGCTGCAAACAAATTTGCTGCAAACAAATTTGCTACAAACAAATTTGCTGCAAACAAATTTGCTGCAAACAAAATTGCTGCAAACAATTTGCTGCAAACAAATTTGCTGCAAACAATTTTGCTGCAAACAATTTGTTGCAAACAATTTGCTGCAAACAATTTGCTGCAAACAAATTTGCTGCAAACAATTTGCTACAAACAAATTTGCTGCAAACAAATTTGCTGCAAACAAATTTGCTGCAAACAAATCTGCTGCAAACAAATTTGCTGCAAACAAATTTGCTGCAAACAAATTTGCTGCAAACAATTTGCTACAAACAATTTGCTACAAACAATTTGCTACAAACAATTTGCTGCAAACAATTTTGCTGCAAACAATTTGCTGCAAACAATTTGCTACAAACAATTTGCTACAAAAAATTTGCTGCAAACAAATTTGCTGCAAACAATTTGCTACAAACAATTGCTACAAACAATTTGCTGCAAACAAATTTGCTGCAAACAAATTTGCTGCAAACAATTTGCTACAAACAATTTGCTGCAAACAAATTTGCTGCAAACAAATTTGCTACAAACAATTTGCTACAAACAATTTGCTGCAAACAATTTGCTGCAAACAAATTTGCTACAAACAAATTTGCTGCAAACAATTTGCTGCAAACAATTTGCTGCAAACAAATTTGCTGCAAACAATTTGCTGCAAACAAATTTGCTGCAAACAATTTGCTGCAAACAATTTGCTGCAAACAATTTGCTACAAACAATTTGCTACAAACAAATTTGCTACAAACAATTTGCTACAAACAATTTGCTGCAAACAATTTGCTACAAACAAATTTGCTACAAACAATTTGCTGCAAACAAATTGCTGCAAACAAATTTGCTACAAACAATTTGCTGCAAACAAATTTGCTACAAACAATTTGCTGCAAACAATTTGCTGCAAACAAATTTGCTGCAAACAAATTTGCTGCAAACAATTTGCTACAAACAATTTGCTGCAAACAATTTGCTGCAAACAATTTGCTACAAACAATTTGCTGCAAACAAAATTGCTGCAAACAATTTGCTGCAAACAAATTTTGCTGCAAACAAATTTGCTGCAAACAAATTTGCTGCAAACAAATTTGCTGCAAACAATTTGCTGCAAACAAATTTTGCTGCAAACAAATTTGCTGCAAACAAATTTGCTGCAAACAATTTGCTGCAAACAAATTTGCTGCAAACAATTTGCTGCAAACAAATTTGCTGCAAACAAATTGCTGCAAACAATTTGCTGCAAACAATTTGCTGCAAACAATTTGCTGCAAACAAAATTGCTACAAACAATTTGCTACAAACAATTTGCTGCAAACAAATTTGCTGCAAACAATTTGCTGCAAACAATTTGCTGCAAACAATTTGCTGCAAACAAATTTGCTGCAAACAAATTTGCTGCAAACAATTTGCTACAAACAAATTTGCTACAAACAAATTTGCTGCAAACAAATTTGCTACAAACAAATTTGCTGCAAACAATTTGCTGCAAACAATTTGCTGCAAACAAATTTGCTGCAAACAATTTGCTACAAACAATTTGCTGCAAACAATTTGCTGCAAACAAATTTGCTGCAAACAATTTGCTACAAACAATTTGCTGCAAACAATTTGCTACAAACAAATTTGCTGCAAACAATTTGCTGCAAACAATTTGCTACAAACAATTTGCTACAAACAAATTTGCTGCAAACAATTTGCTGCAAACAAATTTGCTACAAACAATTTGCTACAAACAAATTTGCTGCAAACAATTTGCTACAAAAAAATTTGCTGCAAACAAATTTGCTGCAAACAAATTTGCTACAAACAATTTGCTGCAAACAATTTGCTGCAAATAATTTGCTGCAAACAATTTTGCTGCAAACAAATTTGCTGCGAACAATTTGCTACAAACAATTTGCTACAAAAATTTGCTGCAAACAAATTTGCTACAAACAATTTCTGCAAACAAATTTGCTGCAAACAATTTAACTAACGCTGCTAATACTAATTACCTACAAAAAATTTGCTACAAAAAAATTTCCAACACAACAAATTGGCTGCAAACAAATTTGCCACAAACAAATTGCTGCAAACACTTTGCTGCAAACAATTTACTACAAACAATTTGCTACAAACAATTGGCTGCAAACAATTTTCTACAATCAATTTGCTACAGGAACATTTTGGTGCAAACAATGTGCTACAGAACAATTTCCTACAAAAAAGTTCTGCTGCATACAATTTGCTGCATACAATTTGCTGCAAACAAATTAGCTGGAATAAATTGCTGCAGAACAGATTTGCTGCAAACAATTTGCTGCATACAATTTTGCTGCAAACAAATTAGCACCAAACAAATTCACTGCAAAGAGATTTACTGTAAATAAATTTGAAGCAAACAACTTTGCTCATGAAAGGACGTTAGGCTGCAAACCAGTGTTGCAAACAATTTGCGGGTACAAAACAATTTGCTGCAAAGAAGATTTCCCTGCAACCAATTGCAATTGCCAGGAGACAAATTTGCGGGCCGGAACGGGTTGGCTTACAAAGATGATCTTGCAGCAATCAATTTCGCTCGCAGGCAAGTTGACGCAAACAAGTTTGCTCGCAAAACATTTAGCTGCAAAGAATTTGCTGCAAACAATTTCCTGGAAACAGTGGGTTGCAACCGAAACAATGTAAGCAAAATAAGGTTTGCAGTAAATAATTTGCTAGAAACAAATTTGCTGCAAACAATTTGCTCGCAAACAAATTTGCTGCAAACAATTTGCTACAAACAATTTCCTACAAACAAATTCCTGCCGAACCAGGTAACGGAAAGAATTTGCTGCAAACAAATTTGCTGAAGAGAGACAATTTGCAGCATAAGACAATTTGCAGCAAAACAAATGTGCTGCAAACAATTTGCTGTAAATAAATTTGCTGCAAACAATTTATCGCAAACAAGTTTGTCTTAGTGGGTTTGTCAAGACAATTTGCTGCGAGCCAATTTGCTGCAAACAATTTGCTACAAACAGTTTGCTACAAACAATTTGCTACAAACAAATTTGCTGCAAACAAATTTTCTACAAATAAATTGCTACAAACAATTTGCTGCAAACAAAATTGCTGCAAACAATTTGCTGCAAACAATTTGCTACAAACACTTGCTGCAAACAAAATTGCTGCAAACAATTTGCTACAAACAATTTGCTACAAACAATTTGCTGCAAACAATTTGCTACAAACAAATTTGCTGCAAACAATTTGCTGCAAACAATTTGTTGCAAACAATTTGCTGCAAACAATTTGCTGCAAACAATTTGCTACAAACAATTTGCTGCAAACAAATTTGCTGCAAACAATTTGCTGCAAACAATTTGCTGCAAACAATTTGCTGCAAACAAATTTGCTGCAAACAATATGAAACAATTGTTGCAAACAATTTGCTGCAAACAAATTTGCTGCAAACAATTTGCTACAAACAATTTGCTACAAACAATTTGCTACAAACAATTTGCTGCAAACAATTTCCTACAAACAAATTTGCTGCAAACAATTTGCTGCAAACAATTTGCTGCAAACAATTTGCTGCAAACAATTTGCTACAAACAAATTTGCTACAAACAATTTGCTGCAAACAATGTGCTGCAAACAATTTGCTGCAAACAAATTTGCTACAAACAATTTGCTGCATACTAATTAGCTGCAACAAATTTGCTACAAACAGTTTGCTACAAACAATTTGCTCCAAACAATGTGCTGCAAACAATTTGCTGCAAACAAATTTTGCTACAAACAATTTGCTGCAAACAATTTGCTGCAACAAATTTGTAAACAATTTGCTACAAACAATTTGCCCTACAAACAAATTTGCTGCAAACAAATTTTCTACAAACAAATTTGCTGCAAACATCTATGTGCAAACAATTTTGCTGCAAACAATTTGCTGCAAACAATTTGCTGCAAACAATTTGCTGCAAACAAATTTGCTGCAATCAATTCGCTACAAACAATTTGGTAAAAAAAATTTGCTGCTAACAATTTGCTGCAAACAAATTCGCTGCAAACAATTTGCTGCAACGACAATTTGCTACAAATAATTTCCTGCAAACAAATGTGCTGCAAACAAATTTGCTGCAAACAAATTTGCTGCCAACAATTTGCTGCAAACAAATTTGCTGCAAACAATTTGCTACAAACAATTTGCTAAAACAATTTGCTGCAAACAATTTGCTACAAACAATTTGCTACAAACAATGTGCTACAAACAATATCCTAAAAAAAAGTTTTCTGCAAACAATTTGCTACAAACAGTTTGCTACAAACAATGTGCTACAAACAATTTGCCTACAAACAAATTTGCTGCAAACAATTTGCTACAAACAGTTTGCTACAAAACCATTTGCTGCAAACAAAATTGCTGCAAACAATTTGCTACAAACAGTTTGCTGCAAACAATTTGCTGCAAACAAATTGCTACAAACAATTTGCTGCAAACAAATTTGCTCCAAACAATTTGCTGCAAGCAATTGGCTACAAACAATTTCCTACAAACAAATGTGCTGCAAACAAATTTGCTGCAAACAAATTTGCTGCAAACAATTTGCTGCAAACAAATTTGCTGCAAACAATTTGCTGCAAACAATTTTCTGCAAACAATTTTCGGCAAACAATTTTCTGCAAACAATTTGCTGCAAACAAATTTGCTCAAACAATTTGCTGCAAGCAATTTGCTACAAAACAATTTCCTACAAACAATTTCCTACAAACAAATGTGCTGCAAACAAATTTGCTGCAAACAAATTTGCTGCAAACAATTTGCTGCAAACAAATTTGCTGCAAACAATTTGCTGCAAACAATTTTCTGCAAACAATTTTCGGCAAACAATTTGCTGCAAACAATTTTCTGCAAACAATTTGCTGCAAACAAATTTGCTCCAAACAATTTGCTGCAAGCAATTGGCTACAAACAATTTCCTACAAACAATTTCCTACAAACAAATGTGCTGCAAACAAATTTGCTGCAAACAAATTTGCTGCAAACAATTTGCTGCAAACAATTTTCTGCAAACAATTTGCTGCAAACAATTTGCTGCAAACAATTTGCTGCAAACAATTTTGCTGCAAACAATTTGCTGCAAACAATTTTGCTGCAAACAATTTGCTGCAAACAATTTCCTACAAACAATTTCCTTACAAACAATTTGCTGCAAACAAATTTGCTGCAAACAATTTGCTGCAAACAATTTGCTGCAAACAAATTTGCTGCAAACACAATTTGCTACAAACAATTGGCTACAAACAATTTGCTGCAAACAATTTGCTACTAACAGTTTGCTGCAAACAATGTGCTACAAACAATTTCTAAAAGATTTTCTGCAAACAATTTGCTACAAACAGTTTGCTACAAACAATGTGCTACAAACAATTTCCTACAAACAAATTTGCTGCAAACAATTTGCTACAAACAGTTTGCTACAAACCATTTGCTGCAAACAAAATTGCTGCAAACAATTTGCTACAAACAGTTAGCTGCAAACAATTTGCTTCAAACAAATTGCTACAAACAATTTGCTGCAAACAAATTGCTACAAACATTTAGGTGCAAACAATTTTGCTGCTAACAATTTGCTGCAAACAATGTGCTACAAACACTTTGCTAAAAACAAATTTGCTGCAAACAAGTTGCTGCAAACAATTTTCTGCAAACAATTTGCTGCAAACAATTTGCTGCAAACAATTTGCTGAAACAATTTGCTGCAAACAATTTTCTGCAAACAATTTGCTGCAAACAAATTTGTCTCAAATAATTTGCTGGAAGCAAATTTGCCAAAAACCATTTGCTGTAAACAATTTGCTACAAACAATTTGCTACAAACAATTTGCTGCAAACAAATTTGCTGCAAACAATTTGCTGCAAACAATTTGCGCAAAACCATTTGCTGCAAACAATTTGCTGCAAACAATTTGCTGCAAACAATTTGCTGCAAACAATTTGCTGCAAACAAATTTGTTGCAAACAATTTGCTGCAAACAATTTGCTGCAAACCATTTGATACAAACCATTTGCTGCAAACAATTTGATGCAAACAAAATTCCTGCATACAATTTGCTACAAACAATTTGCTGAAAACAAATTTGCTGCAAACAATTTGCTGCAAACAATGTGCTACAAACAATTTGCTGAAAACAAATTTGCTGCAAACAATTTGCTGCAAACAATTTGCTGCAAACAAATTTGATACAAAGAAATTTGCTGCTAGCAATTTGCTACAAACCATTTGCTGCAAACAAAATTGCTGCAAACAATTTGCTACAAACCGTTTGCTACAAACAATTTGCTGCAAACAAATTGCTACAAACAATTTGGTGCAAACAAATTGCTACAAACATTCAGGTGCAAACAATTTTGCTGCAAACAATTTGCCGCAAACAATGTGCTACAAACAATTTGCTGAAAACAAATTTGCTGCAAACAATTTGCTGCAAGCAATTGGCTACAAACAATTTGCTACAAACAATTTCCTACAAACAAATGTGCTGCAAACAAATGTGCTGCAAACAAATTTGCTGCAAACAATTTGCTGCTAGCAATTTGCTACAAACCATTTGCTGAAAACAAAATTGCTGCAAACAATTTGCTACAAACCATTCGCTGCAAACAAAATTGCTGCAAACAATGTGCTGCAAACAAATTTGCTGCAAACAATTTGCTGCTAGAAATTTGATACAAACCATTTGCTGCAAACAAAATTGCTGCAAACAATTTGCTACAAACAATTTGCTACAAACAGTTTGCTACAAACAAATGTGCTGCAAACAAATTTGCTGCAAACAATTTGCTGCTAGCAATTTGCTACAAACCATTTGCTGAAAACAAAATTGCTGCAAACAATTTGCTACAAACCATTTGCTGCAAACAATGTGCTGCAAACAATTTGCTGCAAACAAATTTTCTACAAACAATTTGCTGCAAACAATTTGCTGCAAACAATTAGCTGCAACAAATTTGCTACAAACAGTTTGCTACAAACAGTTTGCTGCAAACAATGTGCTGCAAACAATTTGTTGCAAACAAATTTTCTACAAACAATTTGCTGCATACTAATTAGCTGCAACAAATTTGCTACAAACAGTTTGCTACAAACAGTTTGCTGCCAACAATTTTGATGCAAACAATTTGCTGCAAACAAAATTGCTGCAAACAATTTGCTGCAAACAAAATTGCTCCAAACAATTTGCTGCAAGCAAATTGCTACACACCATTTGCTGCAAACAATTTGCTACAAACAATTTGCTACAAACAATTTGCTGCAAACAAATTTCTGCAAACAAATTTGCTACAAACAATTTGCTACACACAATTTGCTACAAACAATTTGCTACAAACAATTTGCTGCAAACAATTTGCTGCAAGCAATTTGATACAAACCATTTGCTGCAAACAAAATTGCTGCAAACAATTTGCTGCAAACAAAATTGCTGAAAACAATTTGCTACAAACAATTTCCTACAAACAAATTTGCTACAAACCATTTGCTGCAAACAAATTTGCTGCAAACAAATTTGCTGCAAACAATTTGCTACAAACAATTTGCCGCAAACAAATTTGCTGCAAACAATTTGCTACAAAAAATTTGCTGCAAACAATGTGCTACAGACAACTTGCAGCAAACAAATTTGCTGCAAACAATTTGCTACAAACAATTTGCTACAAACAATTTGCTACAAACAATTTGCTTCAAACAAAATTGCTGCAAAGAAAATTGCTGCAAACAATTTGCTGCAAACAAAATTGCTGCAAAAAATTGGCTGCAAACAAAGTTGCTGCAAACACTTTGCTGCAAACAATTTGCTACAAACAATTTGCTAGAAAAAGTTTGCTATAAACAATGTGCTACAAACAATTTGCAGCAAACAAATTTGCTGCAAACAAATTGCTACAAACAATTTGCTACAAACAATTTCCTACAAACAAATTTGCAGCAAACAAATTTTCTACAAACAAATTGCTACAAACATTTAGGTGCAAGCAATTTTGCTGCAAACAATTTGCTGCAAACAATTTGCTACAAACAATTTGGTGCAAACAAATTTGCTGCATTCAATTTGCTGCAAGCAATTGGCTACAAACAATTTGCTACAAACAATTTGCTACAAACAAATTTGCTGCAAACAATTTGCTACAAACAATTTGCTGCAAACAATGTTGCTGCAAACAATTTGCTGCAAACAATTTGCTGAAAACAATTTGCTACAAACAATTTGCTACAAAAAATTTCCTACAAACAAATTTGCTGCAAACAATTTGCTACAAACAATTTGCTGCAAACAAATTTGCTACAAACAATTTGCTACAAACAATTTGCTGCAAACAAATTTGCTAGAAAAAGTTTGCTATAAACAATGTGCTACAAACAATTTGCAGTAAACCAATTTGCTGCAAACAATTTGCTACAAACAATTTGCTACAAACAATTTCCTACAAACAAATTTGCAGCAAACAAATTTGCTGCAAACTATTTGCTACAAAAAGTTTGCTGCAAACAATGTGCTACAGACAACTTGCAGCAAACAAATTTGCTGCAAACAATTTGCTACAAACAATTTGCTACAAACAATTTCCTACAAACAAATTTGCTGCAAACAAATTTTCTACAAACAAATTGCTACAAACATTTAGGTGCAAGCAATTTTGCTGCAAACAATTTGCTGCAAACAATTTGCTACAAACAATTTGCTGCAAACAAATTTGCTGCATTCAATTCGCTGCATACTAATTAGCTGCAAACAAATTTGCTACAAATAATTTGCTGCATACAGATTTGCTGCAAACAATTTGCTGCAAACAATTTGCTGCAAACAATTTGCTGCAAACAATTTGCTGCAAGCAATTTGCTACAAACAATTTGCTACAAACAATTTCCTACAAACAAATTTGCTGCAAACAATTTGCTACAAACAATTTGCCGCAAACAAATTTGCTGCAAACAATTTGCTGCAAACAAATTTGCTGCAAACAAAGTTGCTGCAAACAATTTGCTGCAAACAATTTGCTGAAAACAATTTGCTACAAACAATTTGCTACAAACAATTTGCTACAAAAAATTTCCTACAAACAAATTTGCTGCAAACAATTTGCTACAAACAATTTGCTGCAAACAAATTTGCTACAAACAATTTGCTACAAACAATTTGCTGCAAACAAATTTGCTACAAACAATTTGCTACAAACAATTTGCTGCAAACAAAATTGCTGCAAAGAAAATTGCTGCAAACAATTTGCTGCAAACAAAATTGCTGCAAAAATTGGCTGCAAACAAAGTTGCTGCAAACACTTTGCTGCAAACAATTTGCTACAAACAATTTGCTACAAAAAATTTCCTACAAACAAATTTGCTACAAACAATTTGCTACAAACAATTTGCTACAAACAATTTGCTACAAACAATTTGCTGCAAACAATTTGCTGCAAGCAATTTGATACAAACCATTTGCTGCAAACAAAATTGCTGCAAACAATTTGCTGCAAACAAAATTGCTGAAAACAATTTGCTACAAACAATTTCCTACAAACAAATTTGCTGCAAGCAATTTGCTACAAACCATTTGCTGCAAACAAATTTGCTGCAAACAATTTGCTACAAACAATTTGCCGCAAACAAATTTGCTGCAAACAATTTGCTGCAAACAAATTTGCTCCAAACAATTTGCTGCAAGCAAATTGCTACAAACCATTTGCTGCAAACGAAATTGCTGCACACAATTTGCTAAAAACAGTTTGCTACAAACAATGTGCTACAAACAATTTGCTGCTAACAATTTTGCTGCAAAAACTATTTGCTGCAAACAATTTGCTAGAAACAGTTTGCTACAAAAAATTTCCTACAAACAAATTTGCTTCAAACAATTTGATACAAACAATTTGCTGCAAACAATTTGCTGCAAACAAATTTGCTGCAAACAATTTGCTACAAAAAATTTGCTACAAACAATTTGCTGCAAACAATTTGCTGCAAACAAAGTTGCTGCAAACAATTTGCTGCAAACAATTTGCTGAAAACAATTTGCTACAAACAATTTGCTACAAAAAATTTCCTACAAACAAATTTGCTGCAAACAATTTGCTACAAACAATTTGCTGCAAACAAATTTGCTACAAACAATTTGCTACAAACAATTTGCTGCAAACAAAATTGCTGCAAAGAAAATTGCTGCAAACAATTTGCTGCAAACAAAATTGCTGCAAAAAATTTGCTGCAAACAAAGTTGCTGCAAACACTTTGCTGTAAACAATTTGCTACAAACAATTTGCTACAAAAAATTTCCTACAAACAAATTTGCTGCAAACAATTTGCTACAAACAATTTGCTACAAACAATTTGCTACAAACAATTGGCTACAAACAATTTGCTGCAAACAATTTGCTACAAACAATTTGCTAGAAAAAGTTTGCTATAAACAATGTGCTACAAACAATTTGCTACAAACAATTTCCTACAAACAAATTTGCAGCAAACAAATTTGCTGCAAACAATTTGCTACAAACAATTTGCTACAAAAAATTTCCTACAAACAAATTTGCTGCAAACAAATTTTCTACAAACAAATTGCTACAAACATTTTGGGTGCAAGCAATTTTGCTGCAAACAATTTGCTGCAAACAATTTGCTACAAACAATTTGGTGCAAACAAATTTGCTGCATTCAATTTGCTGCAAGCAATTGGCTACAAACAATTTGCTACAAACAATTTGCTACAAACAAATTTGCTGCAAACAATTTGCTACAAACAATTTGCTGCAAACAAAGTTGCTGCAAACAATTTGCTGCAAACAATTTGCTGAAAACAATTTGCTACAAACCATTTGCTACAAAAAATTTCCTACAAACAAATTTGCTGCAAACAATTTGCTACAAACAATTTGCTGCAAACAAATTTGCTACAAACAATTTGCTACAAACAATTTGCTGCAAACAAATTTGCTAGAAAAAGTTTGCTATAAACAATGTGCTACAAACAATTTGCAGCAAACAAATTTGCTGCAAACAATTTGCTACAAACAATTTGCTACAAACAATTTCCTACAAACAAAATTGCAGCAAACAAATTTGCTGCAAACAATTTGCTACAAAAAGTTTGCTGCAAACAATGTGCTACAGACAACTTGCAGCAAACAAATTTGCTGCAAACAATTTGCTACAAACAATTTGCTACAAACAATTTGCTACAAACAATTTCCTACAAACAAATTTGCTGCAAACAATTTGCTACAAACAATTTGCTGCAAACAAAGTTGCTGCAAACAATTTGCTGCAAACAATTTGCTGCAAACAATTTGCTGAAAACAATTTGCTACAAACAATTTGCTACAAAAAATTTCCTACAAACAAATTTGCTGCAAACAATTTGCTACAAACAATTTGCTGCAAACAAATTTGCTACAAACAATTTGCTACAAACAATTTTCTGCAAACAAATTTTCTACAAACAAATTGCTACAAACATTTAGGTGCAAGCAATTTTGCTGCAAACAATTTGCTGCAAACAATTTGCTACCAACAATTTCCTACAAACAAATTTGCTGCAAACAATTTGCTACAAACAATTTGCCGCAAACAAATTTGCTGCAAACAATTTGCTGCAAACAAATTTGCTGCAAACAATTTGCTGCAAGCAATTGGCTACAAACAATTTGCTACAAACAATTTGCTACAAACAAATTTGCTGCAAACAATTTGCTACAAACAATTTGCTGCAAACAAAGTTGCTGCAAACAATTTGCTGCAAACAATTTGCTGAAAACAATTTGCTACAAACAATTTGCTACAAAAAATTTCCTACAAACAAATTTGCTGCAAACAATTTGCTACAAACAATTTGCTGCAAACAAATTTGCTACAAACAATTTGCTACAAACAATTTGCTACAAACAATTTGCTGCAATCAAAATTGCTGCAAAAAATTTGCTGCAAACAATTTGCTAGAAACAGTTTGCTACAAAAAATTTCCTACAAACAAATTTGCTGCAAACAATTTGCTACAAACAATTTGCTGCAAACAATTTGCTGCAAACAAATTTGCTGCAAACAAATTTGCTGCAAACAATTTGCTACAAACAGTTTGCTACAAACAATGTGCTACAAACAATTTGCTGCAAACAAATTTGCTGCAAACAATTTGCTACAAACAATTTGCTACAAAAAGTTTGCTATAAACAATGTGCTACAAACAATTTGCAGCAAACAAATTTGCTGCAAACAATTTGCTACAAACAATTTGCTACAAACAATTTCCTACAAACAAATTTGCAGCAAACAAATTTGCAGCAAACAAATTTGCTGCAAACAATTTGCTACAAAAAGTTTGCTGCAAACAATGTGCTACAAACAACTTGCAGCAAACAAATTTGCTGCAAACAATTTGCTACAAACAATTTGCTACAAACAATTTCCTACAAACAAATTTGCTGCAAACAAATTTTCTACAAACATATTGCTACAAACATCTAGGTGCAAGCAATTTTGCTGCAAACAATTTGCTGCAAACAATTTGCTACAAACAATTTGGTGCAAACAAATTTGCTGCATTAAATTTGCTGCATACTAATTAGCTGCAAACAAATTTGCTACAAATAATTTGCTGCAAACAGATTTGCTGCAAACAATTTGCTGCAAACAATTTGCTGCAAACAATTTGCTACAAAACAAATTTGCTGCAAACAATTTGCTGCACAAACAATTTGCTGCAAACAAAATTGCTGCAAACAATTTGCTGCAAACAAATTTGCTGCAAACAATTTGCTGCAAGCAATTGGCTACAAACAATTTCCTACAAACAATTTGCTACAAACAATTTCCTACAAACAAATTTGCTGCAAACAATTTGCTACAAACAATTTGCCGCAAACAAATTTGCTGCAAACAATTTGCTGCAAACAAATTTGCTGCAAACAATTGGCTACAAACAATTTCCTACAAACAATTTCCTACAAACAAATGTGCTGCAAACAAATTTGCTACAAATAATTTGCTGCAAACAAATTTGCTGCAAACAATTTGCTGCAAACAATTTGCTGAAAACAATTTGCTACAAACCATTTGCTACAAAAAATTTCCTACAAACAAATTTGCTGCAAACAATTTGCTACAAACAATTTGCTGCAAACAAATTTGCTACAAACAATTTGCTACAAACAATTTGCCGCAAACAAATTTGCTGCAAACAATTTGCTGCAAACAAATTTGCTGCAAACAATTGGCTACAAACAATTTCCTACAAACAATTTGCTACAAACAATTTTCTGCAAACAAATTTTCTACAAACAAATTGCTACAAACATTTAGGTGCAAGCAATTTTGCTGCAAACAATTTGCTGCAAACAATTTGCTACCAACAATTTCCTACAAACAAATTTGCTGCAAACAATTTGCTACAAACAATTTGCCGCAAACAAATTTGCTGCAAACAATTTGCTGCAAACAAATTTGCTACAAACAATTTGCTGCAAACAATGTGCTGCAAACAATTTGCTACAAACAATGTGCTACAAACAAATTTGCTGCAAACAATTTGCTACAAACAATTTGCTGCAAACAATTTGCTGCAAACAATTTGCTGCAAACAATTTGCTGAAAACAATTTGCTACAAACAATTTGCTACAAAAATTGCCTACAAACAAATTTGCTGCAAACAATTTGCTACAAACAATTTGCTGCAAACAATTTGCTCAAACAAATTTGCTACAAACAATTTGCTACAAACAATTTGCTACAAACAATTTGCTGCAATCAAAATTGCTGCAAAAATTTGCTGCAAACAATTTGCTAGAAACAGATTGCTACAAAAAAGTTCCTACAAACAAATTTGCTGCAAACAATTTGCTACAAACAATTTGCTGCAAACAATTTGCTGCAAACAAATTTGCTGCAAACAAATTTGCTGCAAACAATTTGCTACAAACAGTTTGCTACAAACAATGTGCTACAAACAATTTGCTGCAAACAAATTTGCTGCAAACAATTTGCTACAAACAATTTGCTACAAAAAGTTTGCTATAAACAATGTGCTACAAACAATTTGCAGCAAACAAATTTGCTGCAAACAATTTGCTACAAACAATTTGCTACAAACAATTTCCTACAAACAAATTTGCAGCAAACAAATTTGCTGCAAACAATTTGCTACAAAAAGTTTGCTGCAAACAATGTGCTACAAACAACTTGCAGCAAACAAATTTGCTGCAAACAATTTGCTACAAACAATTTGCTACAAACAATTTCCTACAAACAAATTTGCTACAAACAATTTGCTGCAAACAAATTTGCTGCAAAAAATTTGCTGCATACTAATTAGCTGCAAACAAATTTGCTACAAATAATTTGCTGCAAACAGATTTGCTGCAAACAATTTGCTGCAAACAATTTGCTGCAAACAATTTGCTACAAACAAATTTGCTGCAAACAATTTGCTACAAACAATTTGCTGCAAACAAATTTGCTGCAAACAATTTGCTGCAAACAAATTTGCTGCAAACAATTTGCTGCAAGCAATTTGCTACAAACAATTTGCTACAAACAATTTGCTACAAACAATTTCCTACAAACAAATTTGCTGCAAACAATTTGCTACAAACAATTTGCTGCAAACAAATTTGCTGCAAACAATTTGCTGCAAACAAATTTGCTGCAAACAATTTGCTGCAAGCAATTTGCTACAAACAATTTGCTACAAACAATTTGCTACAAACAAATTTGCTGCAAACAATTTGCTACAAACAATTTGCTGCAAACAAAGTTGCTGCAAACAATTTGCTGCAAGCAATTTGCTACAAACAATTTCCTACAAACAATTTGCTACAAACAATTTCCTACAAACAAATTTGCTGCAAACAATTTGCTACAAACAATTTGCTGCAAACAAATTTGCTGCAAACAATTTGCTGCAAACAAATTTGCTGCAAACAATTTGCTGCAAGCAATTTGCTACAAACAATTTGCTACAAACAATTTGCTACAAACAAATTTGCTGCAAACAATTTGCTACAAACAATTTGCTGCAAACAAAGTTGCTGCAAACAATTTGCTGCAAACAATTTGCTGAAAACAATTTGCTACAAACAATTTGCTACAAAAAATTGCCTACAAACAAATTTGCTGCAAACAATTTGCTACAAACAATTTGCTGCAAACAAATTTGCTGCAAACAAACAATTTGCTACAAACAGTTTGCTACAAACCATTTGCTGCCAACAAATTTGCTGCAAAAATTTGCTACAAACAATTTGCTAGAAACAGTTTGCTACAAAAAATTTCCTACAAACAAATTTGCTGCAAACAATTTGCTACAAACAATTTGCTGCAAACAATTTGCTGCAAACAAATTTGCTGCAAACAAATTTGCTGCAAACAATTTGCTACAAACAGTTTGCTACAAACAATGTGCTACAAACAATTTGCTGCAAACAAATTTGCTGCAAACAATTTGCTACAAACAATTTGCTACAAAAAATTTGCTATAAACAATGTGCTACAAACAATTTGCAGCAAACAAATTTGCTGCAAACAATTTGCTACAAACAATTTGCTACAAACAATTTCCTACAAACAAATTTGCTGCAAACAAATTTGCTGCAAACAATTTGCTACAAAAAGTTTGCTGCAAACAATGTGCTACAAACAACTTGCAGCAAACAAATTTGCTGCAAACAATTTGCTACAAACAATTTGCTACAAACAATTTCCTACAAACAAATTTGCTACAAACAATTTGGTGCAAACAAATTTGCTGCATTAAATTTGCTGCATACTAATTAGCTGCAAACAAATTTGCTACAAATAATTTGCTGCAAACAGATTTGCTGCAAACAATTTGCTGCAAACAATTTGCTGCAAACAATTTGCTACAAACAAATTTGCTGCAAACAATTTGCTACAAACAATTTGCCGCAAACAAATTTGCTGCAAACAATTTGCTGCAAACAAATTTGCTGCAAACAATTTGCTGCAAGCAATTGGCTACAAACAATTTCCTACAAACAATTTGCTACAAACAATTTGCTACAAACAAATTTGCTGCAAACAATTTGCTACAAACAATTTGCTGCAAACAAATTTGCTGCAAACAATTTGCTGCAAACAAATTTGCTGCAAACAATTTGCTACAAACAATTTCCTACAAACAATTTGCTACAAACAATTTGCTGCAAACAATTTGCTGCAAACAAATTTGCTGCAAACAATTTGCTGCAAACAATTTGCTGCAAACAATTTGCTGCAAACAATTTGATACAAACAATTTGCCGCAAACAAATTTGCTGCAAACAATTTGCTGCAAACAAATTTGCTGCAAACAATTTGCTGCAAGCAATTGGCTACAAACAATTTCCTACAAACAATTTCCTACAAACAAATGTACCGCAAACAAATTTGCTGCAAACAAATTTGCTGCAAACAATTTGCTGCAAACAAATTTGCTGCAAACAATTTGCTACAAACAATTGGCTACAAACAATTTGCTGCGAACAATTTGCTACAAACAGTTTGCTACAAACAATGTGCTACAAACAATTTCCTACAAACAAATTTTCTGCAAACAATTTGCTACAAACAGTTTGCTACAAACAATGTGCTACAAACAATTTCCTACAAACAAATTTGCTGCAAACAATTTGCTACAAACAGTTTGCTACAAACCATTTGCTGCAAACAATTTGCTGCAAACAAATTGCTACAAACAATTTGCTGCAAACAAATTGCTACAAACATTTAGGTGCCAACAATTTTGCTGCTAACAATTTGCTGCACACAATGTGCTACAAAAAATTTGCTGAAAACAAATTTGCTGCAAATAATTTGCTGCAAACAATTTTCTGCAAACAATTTGCTGCAAACAATTTTCTGCAAACAATTTGCTGCAAACAATTTTCTGCAAACAATTTGCTGCAAACAAATTTGCTCCAAACAATTTGCTGCAAACAATTTGCTGCAAACAAATTTGCTGCAAAACCATTTGCTGCAAACAAATTTGCTGCAAACAATTTGCTGCAAACAAATTTGCTGCAAACAATTTGCTGCAAACAAATTTGTTGCAAACAATTTGCTGCAAGCAATTTGATACAAAAACAAATTTGGTGCAAACAATGTGCTACAAACAATTTGCTGAAAACAATTTTCTGCAAACAATTTGCTGCAAACAAATTTGCTCCAAACAATTTGCTGCAAGCAAATTGCTACAAACCATTTGCTGTAAACAATTTGCTACAAACAATTTGCTACAAACAATTTGCTGCAAACAAATTTGCTGCAAACAATTTGCTGCAAACAAATTTGCTGCAAACAAATTTGATACAAAGAAATTTGCTGCAAAAATTTGCTGCTAGCAATTTGCTACAAACCATTTCCTGCAAACAAAATTGCTGCAAACAATTTGCTACAAACAGTTTGCTACAAATAATTTGCTGCAAACAAATTGCTACAAACAATTTGGTGCAAACAAATTGCTACAAACATTTAGGTGCAAACAATTTTGCTGCAAACAATTTGCCGCAAACAATGTGCTACAAACAATTTGCTGAAAACAAATTTGCTGCAAACAATTTGCTGCAAGCAATTGGCTACAAACAATTTGCTACAAACAATTTCCTACAAACAAATGTGCTGCAAACAAATTTGCTGCAAACAATTTGCTGCTAGCAATTTGCTACAAACCATTTGCTGAAAACAAAATTGCTGCAAACAATTTGCTACAAACGATTTGCTGCAAACAAAATTGCTGCAAACAATGTGCTGCAAACAAATTTGCTGCAAACAATTTGCTGCTAGCAATTTGCTACAAACCATTTGCTGCAAACAAAATTGCTGCAAACAATTTGCTACAAACAGTTTGCTACAAACAATGTGCTACAAACAATTTGCTGCAAACAAATTTGCTACAAAAAATTTGCTACAAACAATTTGCTGCAAACAATGTGCTGCAAACAATTTGCTGCAAACAAATTTTCTACAAACAATTTGCTGCATACTAATTAGCTGCAACAAATTTGCTACAAACAGTTTGCTACAAACAGTTTGCTGCCAACAATTTTGCTGCAAACAATTTGCTGCAAACAAATTTGCTACAAACAATTTGCTGCAAACAAATTTGCTCCAAACAATTTGCTGCAAACAAATTGCTGCAAACAATTTGCTGCAAACAATTTGCTGCAAACAATTTGCTACAAACAATTTGCTACAAACAATTTGCTGCAAACAAATTAGCTGCAAACAATTTGCTGCAAACAAATTTTCTGCAAACAATTTGCTGCAAGCAATTTGCTACAAACCATTTGCTGCAAACAAAATTGCTGCACACAATTTGCTATAAACAGTTTGCTACAACCAATGTGCTACAAACAATTTGCTGCCAACAATTTTGCTGCAAACAATTTGCTGCAAACAATTTGCTGCAAACAATTTGCTGCAAACAATTTGCCAGAAACAGTTTGCTTCAAACAATGTGCTTCAAACAATTTGCAGCAAACAAATTTGCTGCAAACAATTTGCTACAAATAATTAGCTACAAACAATTTCCTACAAACAAATTTGCTGCAAACAAATTTGCTGCAAACAATTTCCTACAAAAAATTTTCTACAAACAATTTGCTGCAAACAAATTTTCTACAAACAAATTGCTACAAACATCTAGGTGCAAACAATTTTGCTGCAAACAATTTTCTGCAAACAATTTGCTGCAAACAAATTTGCTGCATACAATTTGCTGCATACAAATTAGCTGCAAACAAATTCACTGCAAACCAATTTGATGCAAACAAATTTGCTACAAACAATTTGCTGCAAACAAATTTGCTGCAAACAATTGCAAATTGCAACAAATAGACTTCTTCAGCAAACAATTTGAAGCAAGTCGATTGCAAACAATTTCCTACAAACATTTAACTGCAAAGAATTTGCTGCAAACAATTTGCTAGAAAGAGTTTGCTACAAACAATGTGCTTCAAACAATTTGCAGCAAACATATTTGCTGCAAACAAATTTGCTGCAAACAATTTTCTGCAAAAAAAATTTGCTGCAAACAAATTTGCTGCAAACAATTTGCTACAAACAGTTTGCTACAAAGAATGTGCTAAAAACAAATTTGCTGCAAACAAATTTTCTACAAATAAATTGCTACAAACATCTAGGTGCAAACAATTTTGCTGCAAACAAATTTCTGCAAACAAATTTGCTACAAACAATTTGCTACAAACAATTTACTGCAAACAATTTGCTGCAAACAATTTGAATACAAACCATTTGCTGCAAACAAAATTGCTTCAAACAATTTGGTGCAAACAAATTGCTGAAAAACAATTTGCTAAACAAAAACAATTTCCTACAAACAAATTTGCTGCAAACAATTTGCTACAAACAATTTGCTGCAAACAAAGTTGCTGCAAACAATTTGCTGCAAACAATTTGCTGAAAACAATTTGCTACAAACAATTTGCTACAAAAAATTTCCTACAAACAAATTTGCTGCAAACAATTTGCTACAAACAATTTGCTGCAAACAAATTTGCTACAAACAATTTGCTACAAACAATTTTCTGCAAACAAATTTTCTACAAACAAATTTGCTACAAACATTTTGGTGCAAACAATTTTGCTGCAAACAATTTGCTGCAAACAATTTGCTACAAACAATTTCCTACAAACAAATTTGCTGCAAACAATTTGCTACAAACAATTTGCTGCAAACAAATTTGCTGCAAACAATTTGCTGCAAACAAATTTGCTGCAAACAATTTGCTGCAAACAATTGGCTACAAACAATTTGCTACAAACAATTTCCTACAAACAAATTTGCTGCAAACAATTTGCTACAAACAATTTGCTGCAAACAAATTTGCTGCAAACAATTTGCTGCAAACAATTTGCTGCAAACAATTTGCTGCAAACAATTTGCTACAAACAATTTGCTGCAAACAAATTTGCTGCAAACAATTTGCTACAAAAAATTTGCTGCAAACAAATTTGCTGCAAACAATTTGCTACAAACAATTTGCTACAAACAATTTCCTACAAACAATTTCCTACAAACAATTTTGCAAAACAATTGTGCAAACAAATTTGCTGCAAACAAATTTGCTGCAAACAATTTGCTGCAAACAAATTTGCTGCAAACAATTTGCTACAAACAATTGGCTACAAACAATTTGCTGCGAACAATTTGCTACAAACAGTTTGCTACAAACAATGTGCTACAAACAATTTCCTACAAAAAAGTTTTCTGCAAACAATTTGCTACAAACAGTTTGCTACAAACAATGTGCTACAAACAATTTCCTACAAACAAATTTGCTGCAAACAATTTGCTACAAACAGTTTGCTACAAACCATTTGCTGCAAACAATTTGCTGCAAACAAATTGCTACAAACAATTTGCTGCAAACAAATTGCTACAAACAATTTGGTGCCAAACAATTTTGCTGCTAACAATTTGCTGCAAACAATTTGCTACAAAAAATTTGCTGAAAACAAATTTGCTGCAAACAATTTGCTGCAAACAATTTTTGCTGCAAACAATTTGCTGCAAACAATTTTGCTGCAAACAATTTGCTGCAAACAATTTTCTGCAAACAATTTGCTGCAAACAAATTTGCTCCAAACAATTTGCTGCAAACAATTTGCTGCAAACAAATTTGCTGCAAACAATTTGCTGCAAACAAATTTGCTGCAAACAATTTGCTGCAAACAAATTTGCTGCAAACAATTTGCTGCAAACAATTTGTTGCAAACAATTTGCTGCAAACAATTTGATACAAAACAAAATTTGCTGCAAACAATGTGCTACAAACAATTTGCTGAAAACAATTTTCTGCAAACAATTTGCTGCAAACAAATTTGCTACAAACAATTTGCTGCAAACAAATTTGCTACAAACCAAAATTGCTGTAAACAATTTGCTACAAACAATTTGCTACAAACAAATTTGCTGCAAACAAATTTGCTGCAAACAATTTGCTGCAAACAAATTTGCTGCAAAACCATTTGCTGCAAACAAATTTGCTGCAAACAATTTGCTGCAAACAATGTGCTGCAAACAATTTGCTGCAAACAAATTTGATACAAAGAAATTTGCTGCTAGCAATTTGCTACAAACCATTTCCTGCAAACAAAATTGCTGCAAACAATTTGCTACAAACAGTTTGCTACAAATAATTTGCTGCAAACAAATTTGCTACAAACAATTTGGTGCAAACAAATTGCTGCAAACTTTAGGTGCAAACAATTTTGCTGCAAACAATTTGCCGCAAACAATTTGCTACAAACAATTTGCTGAAAACAAATTTGCTGCAAACAATTTGCTGCAAGCAATTGGCTACAAACAATTTGCTACAAACAATTTCCTACAAACAAATGTGCTGCAAACAAATTTGCTACAAACAATTTGCTGCAAACAAATTTGCTCCAAACAATTTGCTGCAAGCAAATTGCTACACACCATTTGCTGCAAACAATTTGCTACAAACAATTTGCTACAAACAATGTGCTGCAAACAAATTAGCTGCAAACAATTTGCTGCAAACAAATTTTCTGCAAACAATTTGCTGCAAGCAATTTGCTACAAACCATTTGCTGCAAACAAAATTGCTGCACACAATTTGCTATAAACAGTTTGCTACAACCAATTTGCTACAAACAATTTGCTGCCAACAATTTTGCTGCAAACAATTTGCTGCAAACAATTTGCCAGAAACAGTTTGCTTCAAACAATGTTGCTTCAAACAATTTGCAGCAAACAAATTTGCTGCAAACAATTTGCTACAAACAATTTGCTACAAACAATTTCCTACAAACAAATTTGCTGCAAACAAATTTGCTGCAAACAATTTCCTACAAAAATTTTCTACAAACAATTTGCTGCAAACAAATTTTCTACAAACAAATTTGCTACAAACATCTAGGTGCAAACAATTTTGCTGCAAACAATTTTCTGCAAACAATTTGCTGCAAACAAATTTGCTGCAAACAAATTTGCTGCAAACCAATTTGATGCAAACAAATTTGCTACAAACAATTTGCTGCAAACAAATTTGCTGCAAACAATTGCAAATTGCAACAAATAGACTTCTTCAGCAAACAATTTGAAGCAAGTCGATTGCAAACAATTTCCTACAAACATTTAACTGCAAAGAATTTGCTGCAAACAATTTGCTAGAAAGAGTTTGCTACAAACAATTTGCTGCAAACAATTTGCAGCAAACATATTTGCTGCAAACAAATTTGCTGCAAACAATTTTCTGCAAAAAAATTTGCTGCAAACAAATTTGCTGCAAACAATTTGCTACAAACAGTTTGCTACAAAGAATGTGCTAAAAACAAATTTGCTGCAAACAAATTTTCTACAAATAAATTGCTACAAACAATCTAGGTGCAAACAATTTTGCTGCAAACAAATTTCTGCAAACAAATTTGCTACAAACAATTTGCTACAAACAATTTACTGCAAACAATTTGCTGCAAGCAATTTGATACAAACCATTTGCTGCAAACAAAATTGCTTCAAACAATTTGGTGCAAACAAAATTGCTGAAAACAATTTGCTACAAACAATTTCCTACAAACAAATTTGCTGCAAACAATTTGCTACAAACAATTTGCTGCAAACAAAGTTGCTGCAAACAATTTGCTGCAAACAATTTGCTGCAAACAATTTGCTGAAAACAATTTGCTACAAACAATTTGCTACAAAAAATTTCCTACAAACAAATTTGCTGCAAACAATTTGCTACAAACAATTTGCTGCAAACAAATTTGCTACAAACAATTTGCTACAAACAATTTTCTGCAAACAAATTTTCTACAAACAAATTGCTACAAACATTTAGGTGCAAGCAATTTTGCTGCAAACAATTTGCTGCAAACAATTTGCTACCAACAATTTCCTACAAACAAATTTGCTGCAAACAATTTGCTACAAACAATTTGCTGCAAACAAATTTGCTGCAAACAATTTGCTGCAAACAAATTTGCTGCAAACAATTTGCTGCAAACAATTTGCTACAAACAATTTGCTACAAACAATTTGCTACAAACAAATTTGCTGCAAACAATTTGCTGCAAACAATTTGCTGCAAACAAATTTGCTGCAAACAATTTGAACAAACATTTGCTGCAAACAATTTGCTGCAAACAATTTGCTGCAAACAATTTGCTACAAACAATTTGCTACAAACAAATTTGCCTGCAAACAATTTGCTGCAAACAATTTGCTGCAAACAAATTTGCTATTTGCTGCAAACAAATTTGCTACAAACAATTTGCTACAAACAATTTGCTACAAACAATTTGCTGCAAACAAAATTGCTGCAAAAAATTTGCTGCAAACAATTTGCTGCAAACAGTTTGCTACAAACAAATTTCCTACAAACAAATTTGCTGCAAACAATTTGCTACAAACAATTTGCTGCAAACAATTTGCTGCAAACAAATTTGCTGCAAACAAAGTTGCTGCAAACAATTTGTTGCAAACAATTTGCTGAAAACAATTTGCTACAAACAATTTGCTACAAAAAATTTTGCAAACAAATTTGCTGCAAACAATTTTGCTACAAACAATTTGCTGCAAACAAATTTGCTACAAACAATTTGCTACAAACAATTTGCTACAAACAATTTGCTGCAAACAAAATTGCTGAAAACAATTTACTACAAACAATTTGCTACAAAAAATTTCCTACAAACAAATTTGCTGCAAACAATTTGCTACAAACAATTTGCTGCAAACAAATTTGCTACAAACAATTTGCTACAAACAATTTTCTGCAAACAAATTTTCTACAAACAAATTGCTACAAACAATTTGCTACAAACAATTTCCTACAAACAAATTTGCTGCAAACAAATTTTCTACAAACAAATTGCTACAAACATCTTGGTGCAAGCAATTTTGCTGCAAACAATTTGCTGCAAACAATTTGCTACAAACAATTTGCTATAAACAAATTTGCTGCATTAAATTTGCTACATACAATTTGCTGCAAACAAATTTGCTACAAATAATTTGCTGCAAACAATTTGCTGCAAACAATTTGCTGCAAACAAATTTGCTGCAAACAATTTGCTACAAACAATTTGCTACAAACAATTTGCCGCAAACAATTTGCTGCAAACAAATTTGCTGCAAACAAATTTGCTACAAACAATTTGCTGCAAACAATTTGCTGCAAACAATTTTCTACAAACAATTTGCTACAAACAATTTGCTGCAAACAAATTTGCTGCAAACAAATTTGCTGCAAACAATTTGCTGCAAACAAATTTGCTGCAAACAATTTGCTGCAAACAAATTTGCTGCAAACAATTTGCTGCAAACAATTTGCTGCAAATCAATTTGCTGCAAACAATTTGCTACAAACAATTTGCTGCAAACAAATTTGCTGCAAACAAATTTGCTGCAAACAATTTGCTGCAAACAAATTTGCTGCAAACAATTTGCTACAAACAATTTTGCTACAAACAATTTGCTGCGAAACAATTTGCTACAAACAGTTTGCTACAAACAATGTGCTACAAACAATTTCCGACAAAAAATTTTCTGCAAACAATTTGCTACAAACAGTTTGCTACAAACAATGTGCTACAAACAATTTCCTACAAACAAATTTGCTGCAAACAATTTGCTACAAACAGTTTGCTACAAACCAATTGCTGCAAACAATTTGCTGCAAACAAATTTGCTGCTACAAACAATTTGCTGCAAACAATTTGCTACAAACATTTAGGTGCCAACAATTTTCTGCTAACAATTTGCTGCAAACAATTTGCTACAAACAATTTGCTGACAAACAAATTTGCTGCAAACAAGTTTGCTGCAAACAATTTGCTACAAACAGTTTGCTACAAACAATTTGCTACAAACAATTTGCTGCAAACAAATTTGCTGCAAACAATTTGCTGCAAACAGTTTGCTACAAACAATTTGCTGCAAACAAATTTGCTGCAAACAATTTGCTACAAAACAGTTTGCTACAAACAATTTGCTGCAAACAATTTGCTGCAAACAATTTGCTGCAAACAAATTGCTACAAACAATTTGGTGCAAACAAATTTGCTGCAAACAATTTGCTGCAAACAATTTGCTGCAAACAATTTGCTGCAAACAATTTTCTACAAACAATTTGCTGCAAACAATTTTCTGCAAACAATTTGCTGCAAACAATTTGCTGCAAACAATTTGCTGCAAGCAATTTGCTACAAACCATTTGCTGCAAACAAATTGCTGCAAACAAATTGCTACAAACACATTTGCTGTAAACAATTTGCTACAAAAAATTTGCTACAAACAATTTGCTGCAAACAAATTTGCTGCAAACAATTTGCTGCAAACAAATTTGCTGCAAAACCATTTGCTGCAAACAATTTGCTGCAAACAATTTGCTGCAAACAAATTTGCTGCAAACAATTTGCTGCAAACAAATTTGTTGCAAACAATTTGCTGCAAACAATTTGCTACAAAACAAATTTGCTGCAAACAATTTGCTGCAAACAATGTGCTACAAACAATTTGCTGCAAACAATTTTCTGCAAACAATTTGCTGCAAACAAATTTGCTGCAAACAATTTGCTGCAAACAAATTGCTACAAACAATTTGCTGTAAACAATTTGCTACAAACAATTTGCTACAAACAATTTGCTGCAAACAAATTTGCTGCAAACAATTTGCTGCAAACAAATTTGCTGCAAACAATTTGCTGCAAACAAATTTGCTGCAAACAATTTGCTACAAACAATTTGCTGCAAACAAATTTGATACAAAGAAATTTGCTGCAAACAATTTGCTACAAACCATTTGCTGCAAACAAAATTGCTGCAAACAATTTGCTACAAACAGTTTGCTACAAACAATTTGCTGCAAACAAATTGCTACAAACAATTTGGTGCAAACAAATTGCTACAAACATTTAGGTGCAAACAATTTTGCTGCAAAAAATTTGCCGCAAACAATGTGCTACAAACAATTTGCTGAAAACAAATTTGCTGCAAACATTTTTCTGCAAACAATTTGCTGCAAGCAATTGGCTACAAACAATTTGCTACAAACAATTTCCTCCAAACAAATGTGCTGCAAACAAATTTGCTGCAAACAATTTGCTACAAACGATTTGCTGCAAACAAAATTGCTGCAAACAATGTGCTGCAAACAAATTTGCTGCAAACAATTTGCTGCTAACAATTTGCTACAAACCATTTGCTGCAAACAAAATTGCTGCAAACAATTTGCTACAAACAGTTTGCTACAAACAATGTGCTACAAACAATTTGCTGCAAACAAATTTGCTACAAAAAATTTGCTACAAACAATTTGCTGCAAACAATGTGCTGCAAACAATTTGCTGCAAACAATGTGCTGCAAACAATTTGCTGCAAACAAATTTTCTACAAACAATTTGTTGCATACTAATTAGCTGCAACAAATTTGCTGCACACAATTTGCTATAAACAATTTGCTGCAAACAAATTTGCTCCAAACAATTTGCTGAAAGCAAATTGCTACACACCATTTGCTGCAAACAATTTGCTACAAACAATTTGCTACAAACAATTTGCTGCAAACAAATTAGCTGCAAACAATTTGCTGCAAACAAATTTTCTGCAAACAATTTGCTGCAAGCAATTTGCTACAAACCATTTGCTGCAAACAAAATTGCTGCACACAATTTGCTATAAACAGTTTGCTACAACCAATGTGCTACAAACAATTTGCTGCCAACAATTTTGCTGCAAACAATTTGCTGCAAACAATTTGCCAGAAACAGTTTGCTTCAAACAATGTGCTTCAAACAATTTGCAGCAAACAAATTTGCTGCAAACAATTTGCTACAAATAATTAGCTACAAACAATTTGCTACAAACAATTTGCTGCAAACAAATTTGCTGCAAACAATTTCCTACAAAAAATTTTCTACAAACAATTTGCTGCAAACAAATTTTCTACAAACAAATTGCTACAAACATCTAGGTGCAAACAATTTTGCTGCAAACAAATTTGCTGCAAACAATTTGCTGCAAACAATTTGCTGCAAACAAATTTGCTGCAAACAATTTGCTGCAAACAATTTGCTTCAAAAAATTTGCTGCAAACCAATTTGCTGCAAACAAATTTGCTACAAACAATTTGCTGCAAATAAAATTGCTGCAAACAATTGCAAATTGCAGCAGATCGAAGATTTTGTTCGGTGTCCGAAAGCACACAAAAATAGACTTCTTCAGCAAACAATTTGAAGCAAGTCGATTGCAAACAATTTCCTACAAACATTTAACTGCAAAGAATTTGCTGCAAACAATTTGCTGCAAATAAAATTGCTGCAAACAATTGCAAATTGCAGCAGATCGAAGATTTTGTTCGGTGTCCGAAAGCACACAAAAATAGACTTCTTCAGCAAACAATTTGAAGCAAGTCGATTGCAAACAATTTCCTACAAACATTTAACTGCAAAGAATTTGCTGCAAACAATTTGCTGCAAATAAAATTGCTGCAAACAATTGCAAATTGCAGCAGATCGAAGATTTTGTTCGGTGTCCGATAGCACACAAAAATAGACTTCTTCAGCAAACAATTTGAAGCAAGTCGATTGCAAACAATTTCCTACAAACATTTAACTGCAAAGAATTTGCTGCAAACAATTTGCTAGAAAGAGTTTGCTACAAACAATGTGCTTCAAACAATTTGCAGCAAACATATTTGCTGCTAACAAATTTGCTGCAAACAATTTTCTGCAAACAAATTTGCTGCAAACAATTTGCTGCAAACAAATTTGCTCCAAACAATTTGCTGCAAACAAATTTGCTGCAAACAATTTGCTACAAACAGTTTGCTACAAAGAATGTGCTAAAAACAAATTTGCTGCAAACAAATTTTCTACAAATAAATTGCTACAAACATCTAGGTGCAAACAATTTTGCTGCAAACAAATTTCTGCAAACAAATTTGCTACAAACAATTTGCTACACAAAATTTGCTGCAAACAATTTGCTGCAAGCAATTTGATACAAACCATTTGCTGCAAACAAAATTGCTGCAAACAATTTGCTGCAAACAAAATTGCTGAAAACAATTTGCTACAAACAATTTCCTACAAACAAATTTGCTGCAAACAATTTGCTACAAATAATTTGCTGCAAACAAATTTGCTGCAAACAATTTGCTGCAAACAAATTTGCTTCAAACAAAATTGCTGGACACAAATTGCTACAAACATTTAGGTGCAAACAATTTTGCTGCAAACAATTTGCTGCAAACAATTTGCTGCAAACAATTTGCTGCAAACAATTTGCTAGAAACAGTTTGCTACAAACAATGTGCTTCAAACAATTTGCAGCAAACAAATTGCTGCAAGCAAATTTGCAGCAAACAAATTGCTGCAAGCAAATTTGCTCCAAACAATTTGCTGCAAACAAATTTGCTGCAAACAATTTGCTACAAACAGTTTGCTACAAAGAATGTGGTACAAACAAAATTGCTGCAAACAAATTTTCTACAAATAAATTGCTACAAACATCTAGGTGCAAACAATTTTGCTGCAAACAAAATTGCTGCAAACAAATTTTCTACAAATAAATTGCTACAAACATCTAGGTGAAAACAATTTTGCTGCAAACAAATTGCTGCAAACAAATTTGCTACAAACAATTTGCTACAAGCAATTTGCTGCAAACAATTTGCTGCAAGCAATTTGATACAAACCATTTGCTGCAAACAAAATTGCTGCAAACAATTTGCTGCAAACAATTTGCTACAAACAATTTGCTACAAACACTTTGCTACAAACAATGTGCTACAAACAATTTGCTGAAAACAAATTTGCTGCAAACAATTTGCTACAAACAATTTGCTGCAAACAATTTGCTGTAAACAATTTGCTACAAAAAGTTTGCTATAAACAATGTGCTACAAACAATTTGCAGCAAACAAATTTGCTGCAAACAATTTGCTACAAACAATTTGCTACAAACAATTTCCTACAAACAAATTTGCTGCAAACAATGTGCTACAAACAATTTGCTGCAAACGAATTTGCTGCAAACAATTTGCTGCAAACAAATTTGCTCCAAACAATTTGCTGCAAGCAAATTTGCTCCAAACAATTTGCTGCAAACAATTTGCTACAAACAATTTGCTACAAACAATTTGCTGCAAACAATTTGCTACAAACAGTTTGCTACAAACAATGTGCTACAGACAATTTGCTGCAAACAAATTTGCTGCAAACAATTTGCTGCAAACAATTTTCTACGAACAATCTGCTACAAACAATTTGCTGCAAACAAATAAGCTGCAAACAATTTACTGCAAACAAATTTGCTGCAAACAATTTGCTACAAACAATTTGCTACAAACAATTTGCTGCAAACAATTTTCTACAAACAGTTTGCTACAAACAATGTGCTACAAACAATTTCCTACAAACAATTTGCTGCAAACAATTTTCTGCAAACAATTTGCTACAAACAGTTTGCTACAAACAATGTGCTACAAACAATTTCCTACAAACAAATTTGCTGCAAACAATTTGCTACAAACAGTTTGCTACAAACAATGTGCTACAAACAATTTGCTGCAAACAAATTTGCTGCAAACAATTTGCTGTAAACAATTTGCTACAAAAAGTTTGCCATAAACAATGTGCTACAAACAATTTGCAGCAAACAAATTTGCTGCAAACAATTTGCTACAAACAATTTGCTACAAACAATTTCCTACAAACAAATTTGCTGCAAACAAATTTGCTGCAAACAAATTTGCTGCAAACAATTTGCTACAAAAAGTTTGCTACAAACAATTTGCTGCAAACAAATTTTCTACAAACAAATTGCTACAAACATCTAGGTGCAAACAATTTGTGCAAACAATTTGCTGCAAACAATTTGCTGCAAACAATTTGCTACAAACAATTTGCTGCAAACAAATTTGCTGCATTCAATTTGCTGCATACTAATTTGCTGCAAACAAATTCGCTGCAAACAAATTGCTACAAACAAATTTGATGCAAACAATTTGCTACAAACAATTTGCTGCAAACAAATTTGCTGCAAACAATTTGCTGCAAACAATTTGCTGCAAACAATTTGCTGCAAACAATTTGCTACAAACAATTTGCTACAAACAATTTCCTACAAACAAATTTGCTGCAAACAATTTGCTACAAACAATTTGCTGCAAACAAATTTGCTGCAAACAAATTTGCTGCAAACAATTTGCTGCAAACAATTTGCTGCTAGCAATTTGCTACAAACCATTTGCTGCAAACAAAATTGCTACAAACAATTTGCTACAAACAATTTCCTACAAACAAGTTGCTGCAAGCAACTGGCTACAAACAATTTGCTACAAACAATTTCCTACAAACAAATGTGCTGCAAACAATTTGCTACAAACAGTTTGCTACAAACAGTTTGCTGCAAACAAATTGCTACAAACAATTTGCTGCAAACAAATTGCTACAAACATTTAGGTGCAAACAATTTTGCTGCAAACAATTTGCTGCAAACAATGTGCTACAAACAATTTGCTGAAAACAAATTTGCTGCAAACAATTTGCTGCAAACAATTTGCTGCAAGCAATTGGCTACAAACAATTTGCTACGAACAATTTCCTACAAACAAATGTGCTGCAAACAAATTTGCTGCAAACAATTTGCTGCAAACAATTTGCTACAAACAATTTCCTACAAACAGATTTGCTGCAAACAGTGTGCTACAAACAATTTGCTGCAAACGAATTTGCTGCAAACAATTTGCTGTAAACAATTTGCTACAAAAAGTTTGCTATAAACAATGTGCTACAAACAATTTGCAGCAAACAAATTTGCTGCAAACAATTTGCTACAAACAATTTGCTACAAACAATTTCCTACAAACAAATTTGCTGCAAACAGTGTGCTACAAACCATTTGCTGCAAACAAAATTGCTGCAAACAATGTGCTGCAAACAAATTTGCTGCAAACAATTTGCTGCTAGCAATTTGCTACAAACCATTTGCTGCAAACAAAATTGCTGCAAACAATTTGCTACAAACAGTTTGCTACAAACAATGTGCTACAAACAATTTGCTGCAAACAAATTTGCTGCAAACAATTTGCTAAAAACAATTTCCTGCAAACAATGTGCTGCAAACAATTTGCTACAAACAATTTGCTGCAAACAATTTGCTGCAAACAAATTTGCTACAAACAATTTGCTGCCTACTAATTAGCTGCAACAAATTTGCTACAAACAGTTTGCTACAAACAGTTTGCTGCCAACAATTTTGCTGCAAACAATTTGCTGCAAACAAATTTGCTACAAACAATTTGCTGCAAACAAATTTGCTGCAAACAATTTGCTGCAAACAAATTGCTACAAACCATTTGCTGCAAACAATTTGCTACAAACAATTTGCTACAAACAATTTGCTGCAAACAAATTAGCTGCAAACAATTTGCTGCAAACAAATTTGCTGCAAACAATTTGCTGCAAGCAATTTGCTACAAACCATTTGCTGCAAACAAAATTGCTGCACACAATTTGCTATAAACAGTTTGCTACAACCAATGTGCTACAAACAATTTGCTGCAAACAATTTGCCAGAAACAGTTTGCTTCAAACAATGTGCTTCAAACAATTTGCAGCAAACAAATTTGCTGCAAACAATTTGCTACAAATAATTAGCTACAAACAATTTGCTACAAACAATTTGCTGCAAACAAATTTGCTGCAAACAATTTCCTACAAAAAATTTTCTACAAACAATTTGCTGCAAACAAATTTTCTACAAACAAATTGCTACAAACATCTAGGTGCAAACAATTTTGCTGCAAACAAATTTGCTGCAAACAATTTGCTGCAAACAAATTTGCTGCATACAATTTGCTGCATACAAATTAGCTGCAAACAAATTCACTGCAAACAATTTGCTGCATATAAATTTGATGCAAACAATTTGCTTCAAAAAATTTGCTGCAAACCAATTTGCTGCAAACAAATTTGCTACAAACAATTGCAAATTGCAACAGATCGAAGATTTTGTTCGGTGTCCAAAGCACACAAAAATAGACTTCTTCAGCAAACAATTTGAAGCAAGTCGATTGCAAACAATTTCCTACAAACATTTAACTGCAAAGAATTTGCTGCAAACAATTTGCTGCAAATAAAATTGCTGCAAACAATTGCAAATTGCAGCAGATCGAAATTTTGTTCGGTACAGTTAGCACACAAAAATAATTCTTCAGCAAACAATTTGCTGCAAACAAATTGAAGCAAGTCGATTGCAAACAATTTGCTACAAACAAATTTAACTGCAAAGAATTTGCTGCAAACAATTTGCTACAAACAATTTGCTACAAACAATGTGCTGCAAACAATTTGCAAACAAAAACATTTGCTACAAACAATTTGCTACAAACAATTTGCTGCAAACAAATTTGCTGCAAACAATTTGCTGCAAACAAATTTGCTGCAAACAATTTGCTGCAAACAAATTTGCTGCAAACAATTTGCTACAAACAGTTTGCTACAAACAAATTGCTAAAAACAAATTTGCTGCAAACAAATTTGCTACAAATAAATTTGCTACAAACATCTAGGTGCAAACAATTTTGCTGCAAACAAATTTCTGCAAACAAATTTGCTACAAACAATTTGCTACAAACAAATTTGCTGCAAACAATTTGCTGCTAGCAATTTGCTACAAACCATTTGCTGCAAACAAAATTGCTGCAAACAAATTTGCTGCAAACAATTTGCTGCAAACAAATTTGCTTCAAACAAAATTGCTGGAAACAAATTGCTACAAACATTTAGGTGCAAACAATTTGCTGCAAACAATTTGCTGCAAACAATTTGCTGCAAACAATTTGCTGCAAACAATTTGCTGCAAACAATTTGCTAGAAACAAACAATTTGCAGCAAACAAATTGCTGCAAACAAATTTGCAGCAAACAATTTGCTACAAGCAAATTTGCTCCAAACAATTTGCTGCAAACAAATTTGCTGCAAACAATTTGCTACAAACAGTTTGCTACAAAGAATGTGGTACAAACAAAATTGCTGCAAACAAATTTGCTACAAATAAATTGCTACAAACATCTAGGTGCAAACAATTTTGCTGCAAACAAATTGCTGCAAACAAATTTGCTACAAATAAATTGCTACAAACAACTTGGTGCAAACAATTTTGCTGCAAACAAATTGCTGCAAACAAATTTGCTACAAACAATTTGCTACAAACAATTTGCTGCAAACAATTTGCTGCAAACAATTTGCTACAAACCATTTGCTGCAAACAAAATTGCTGCAAACAATTTGCTGCAAACAATTTGCTAGCAAAACAATTTGCTGCAAACAATTTGCTACAAACAATGTGCTACAAACAATTTGCTGCAAACAAATTTGCTGCAAACAATTTGCTACAAACAATTTGCTGCAAACAATTTGCTGTAAACAATTTGCTACAAAAAGTTTGCTATAAACAATGTGCTACAAACAATTTGCAGCAAACAAATTTGCTGCAAACAATTTGCTACAAACAATTTGCTACAAACAATTTCCTACAAACAAATTTGCTGCAAACAATTTGCTACAAACAATTTGCTGCAAACAATTTGCTGCAAACAATTTGCTGCAAACAAATTTGCTGCAAACAATTTGCTGCAAACAATTTGCTACAAACCATTTGCTGCAAACAAAATTGCTGCAAACAATTTGCTACAAACAATTTGCTGCAAACAATTTGCTACAAACAATTTGCTGCAAACAATTTGCTACAAACAATTTGCTGCAAACAAATTTGCTGCAAACAATTTGCTACAAACCAATTTGCTGCAAACAATTTGCTGCAAACAATTTGCACAAACCATTTGCTGCAAACAAAATTGCTGCAAACAATTTGCTACAAACAATTTGCTACAAACAATTTGCTGCAAACAATTTGCTACAAACAATTTGCTACAAACAATTTGCTGCAAACAATTTGCTGCAAAACAAATTTGCTGCAAACAATTTGCTGCAAACAAACAATTTGCCAAACAAATTAAATTTGCTGCAAACAATTTGCTGCAAACAATTTGCTGCAAACAATTTGCTACAAACAATTTGCTACAAACAATTTGCTGCAAACAAATTGCTGCAAACAATTTGCTGCAAACAAATTTGCTGCAAACAATTTGCTGCAAACAATTTGCTACAAACCATTTGCTGCAAACAATTTGCTGCAAACAATTTGCTACAAACAATTTGCTACAAACAATGTGCTACAAACAATTTGCTGCAAACAAATTTGCTGCAAACAATTTGCTGCAAACAATTTGCCACAAACAATTTGCTACAAACAATTTGCAGCAAACAATTTGCTGCAAACAATTTGCTACAAACAATTTGCTACAAACAATTTGCTACAAACAATTTGCTGCAAACAAATTTGCTGCAAACAAATTTGCTGCAAACAATTTGCTACAAAATTTTGCTACAAACAATTTGCTGCAAACAAATTTGCTACAAACAAATTGCTACAAACATCTAGGTGCAAACAATTTATGCTGTTGCAAACAATTTGCTGCAAACAATTTGCTGCAAACAATTTGCTGCAAACAAATTTGCTGCAAACAATTTGCAAATTGCTGCAAACAATTTGCTGCAAACCAATTTGCTGCAAACAAATTTGTACAAACAAATTTGCTGCAAACAAATTTGCTGCAAACAATTGCAAATTGCAACAAATAAAATTTTGTTTTAAAAGCACACAAAAATAAACTTTCAGCAAACAATTTGAAGCAAATCGATTGCAAACAATTTGCTACAAACATTTAACTGCAAACAAATTTGCTGCAAACAATTTGCTACAAACAGTTTGCTACAAACAATTTGCTACAAACAATTTGCTGCAAAACAAATTTGCTGCAAACAAATTTGCTGCAAACAATTTGCTACAAACAAATTTGCTGCAAACAAAACAATTTGCTACAAACAATTTGCTACAAACAATTTGCTGCAAACAAACAATTTCTACAAACAATTTGCTACAAACAATTTGGTGCAAACAATTTGCTGCAAACAATTTGCTACAAACAAATTTGCTACAAACATTTGCTGCAAACAATTTTGCTGCAAACAATTTGCTGCAAACAATTTGCTACAAACCATTTGCTGCAAACAAAATTGCTGCAAACAATTTGCTGCAAACAAATTTGCTGCAAACAATTTGCTACAAACAATTTGCTACAAACAAATTTGCTGCAAACAATTTGCTACAAACAAACAAATTTGCTGCAAACAAATTTGCTACAAACAATTTGCTGCAAACAAATTTGCTGCAAACAATTTGCTGCAAACAATTTGCTACAAACCATTTGCTGCAAACAAATTGCTACAAACAATTTGCTACAAACAATTTTGCTGCAAACAAATTTGCTGCAAACAATTTGCTGCAAAACAATTTGCTGCAAACAATTTGCTGCAAACAAATTTGCTGCAAACAATTTTGCTGCAAACAATTTGCTACAAACAATTTGCTGCAAACAATTTGCTGCAAACAATTTGCTGCAAACAATTTGCTGCAAACAATTTGCTGCAAACAATTTGCTACAAACAATTTGCTGCAAACAATTTTGCTGCAAACAATTTGCTGCAAACAATTTGCTGCAAACAATTTGCTACAAACAATTTGCTGCAAACAAATTGCTGCAAACAATTTGCTGCAAACAAATTGCTGCAAACAAACTTGCTGCAAACAAATTGCTGCAAACAATTTGCTACAAACATTTTGGTGCAAACAATTTTGCTGCAAACAATTTGCTGCAAACAATTTGCTGCAAACAATTTGCTGCAAACAATTTGCTGCAAACAATTTGCTACAAACAATTTGCTGCAAACAATGTGCTGCAAACAATTTGCTACAAACAAATTGCTGCAAACAAATTTGCTGCAAACAATTTGCTGCAAACAAATTTGCTACAAACAATTTGCTGCAAACAAATTTGCTGCAAACAATTTGCTACAAACAGTTTGCTACAAAAAGAATTGCTACAAACAATTTGCTGCAAACAAATTTGCTAAACAAACAATTTGCTACAAACATTTAGGTGCAAACAAATTTTGCTGCAAACAATTTGCTGCAAACAAATTTGCTGCAAACAATTTGCTACAAACAATTTAGGTGCAAACAATTTTGCTGCAAACAATTTGCTGCAAACAAATTTGCTACAAACAATTTGCTACAAACAATTTGCTACAAACAATTTGCTGCAAACAATTTGCTACAAACCATTTGCTGCAAACAAATTGCTGCAAACAATTTGCTGCAAACAATTTGCTACAAACAATTTGCTACAAACAATTTGCTACAAACAATTTGCTGCAAACAATTGGCTACAAACAATTTGCTACAAACAATTTCCTACAAACAAATGTGCTGCAAACAAATTTGCTGCAAACAATTTGCTGCTAGCAATTTGCTACAAACCATTTGCTGCAAACAATTTGCTGCAAACAATTTGCTACAAAAAGTTTGCTACAAACAACGTGCTACAAACAATTTGCTGCAAACAAATTTGCTGCAAACAATTTGCTACAAACAATTTGCTACAAACAATTTGCTACAAACAATTTGCTGCAAACAAATTTGCTGCAAACAATTTGCTACAAACAATGTGCTACAAACAATTTGCTGCAAACAAATTTGCTGCAAACAATTTGCTGCAAACAATTTGCTGCAAACAATTGGCTACAAACAATTTGCTACAAACAATTTGCTACAAACAAATTTGCTGCAAACAATTTGCTACAAACCATTTGCTACAAACAATTTGCTACAAACAAATGTGCTGCAAACAAATTTGCTGCAAACAATTTGCTGCTAACAATTTGCTACAAACCATTTGCTGCAAACAATTTGCTGCAAACAATTTGCTGCAAACAAATTTGCTGCAAACAAATTTGCTGCAAACGATTTGCTGCAAACAAAGTTGCTCCAAACAATTTGCTGCAAACAATTTGCTACAAACAATTTGCTACAAACAATTTGCTACTAACAATTTGCTGCAAACAATTGGCTACAAACAATTTGCTACAAACAATTTGCTACAAACAATTTGCTACTAACAATTTGCTGCAAACAATTTGCTGCAAACAATTTGCTACAAACCATTTGCTGCAAACAATTTGCTTCAAACAATTTGCTACAAAAAATTTGCTACAAACAAATTGCTACAAACAATTTGCTGCAAACAAATTTGCTGCAAACAATTTGCTACAAACAATTTGCTACAAACAATTTCCTACAAACAAATTTGCTGCAAACAATTTGCTGCAAACAATTTGCTACAAACAATTTGCTACAAACAATTTGCTGCAAACAAATTTGCTACAAACAATTTGCTACAAACAATTTGCTGCAAACAATTGGCTACAAACAATTTGCTACAAACAATTTCCTACAAACAGTTTGCTACAAACAATGTGCTACAAACAATTTGCTGCAAACAAATTTGCTGCAAACAATTTGCTGCAAACAATTTGCTACAAACAATTTGCTACAAACAATTTGCTGCAAACAAATTTGCTACAAACAGTTTGCTACAAACAATGTGCTACAAACAATTTGCTGCAAACAAATTTGCTGCAAACAATTTGCTGCAAACAATTTGCTACAAACAATTTGCTACAAACAATTTGCTGCAAACAAATTAGCTGCAAACAATTTGCTGCAAACAAATTTGCTGCAAACAATTTGCTACAAACAATTTGCTACAAACAATTTGCTGCAAACAATTTGCTACAAACAGTTTGCTACAAACAATGTGCTACAAACAATTTGCTACAAACGAATTTGCTGCAAACAATTTGCTACAAACAATTTGCTACAAACAATGTTTGCAAACAATTTGCTAAACAAATTTGCTGCAAACAATTTGCTACAAACAATTTGCTACAAACAATTTGCTACAAACAAATTTGCTGCAAACAAATTTGCTGCAAACAAATTTGCTGCAAACAATTTGCTGCAAACAAATTTGCTGCAAACAAATTTGCTGCAAACAATTTGCTACAAAAAGTTTGCTACAAACAATTTGCTACAAACAATTTGCTGCAAACAAATTTGCTACAAACAATTTGCTACAAACAATTTGCTACAAACAATTTGGTGCAAACAAATTTGCTGCAAACAATTTGCTGCAAACAATTAGCTGCAAACAAATTCGCTGCAAACAATTTGCTACAAACAAATTTGCTGCAAACAATTTGCTACAAACAATTTGCTGCAAACAAATTTGCTACAAACAATTTGCTGCAAACAAATTTGCTGCAAACAATTTGCTGCAAACAATTTGCTGCAAACAATTTGCTGCAAACAATTTGCTACAAACAATTTGCTAAAACAATTTGCTACAAACAAATTTGCTGCAAACAATTTGCTACAAACAATTTGCTGCAAACAAATTTGCTGCAAACAATTTGCTGCAAACAATTTGCTACAAACAATTTGCTGCAAACAATTTGCTACAAACAATTTGCTGCAAACAATTTGCTGCAAACAATTTGCTACAAACAATTTGCTGCAAACAATGTGCTACAAACAATTTGCTACAAACAATTTGCTGCAAACAATTTGCTGCAAACAATTTGCTGCAAACAATTGGCTACAAACAATTTGCTTACAAACAATTTGCTACAAACAAATGTGCTGCAAACAATTTGCTGCAAACAATTTGCTGCAAACAAATTTGCTGCAAACAATGTGCTACAAACAATTTGCTACAAACAATTTGCTGCAAACAATTTGCTGCAAACAATTTGCTGCAAACAATTGGCTACAAACAATTTGCTACAAACAATTTGCTACAAACAATTTGCTGCAAACAAATTTGCTGCAAACAATTTGCTGCAAACAAATTTGCTGCAAACAATTTGCTACAAACATTTGCTGCAAAACAATTTGCTGCAAACAATTTGCTGCAAACAATTGGCTACAAACAATTTGCTTACAAACAATTTGCTACAAACAAATTTGCTGCAAACAATTTGCTACAAACAATTTGCTACAAACAAATTTGCTACAAACATTTAGGTGCAAACAATTTGCTGCAAACAATTTGCTGCAAACAATTTGCTGCAAACAATTGGCTACAAACAATTTGCTACAAACAATTTGCTACAAACAAATGTGCTGCAAACAAATTTGCTGCAAACAATTTGCTGCAAACAATTTGGTGCAAACAATTTGCTGCAAACAATTTGCTGCAAACAATTTGCTGCAAACAACTTGCTACAAACATTTAGGTGCAAACAATTTTGCTGCAAACAATTTGCTGCAATTTGCTGCAAACAATTTGCTACAAACAATTTGCTACAAACAAATTTTAGGTGCAAACAATTTGCTGCAAACAAATTTGCTGCAAACAATTTGCTGCAAACAATTAGCTACAAACCATTTGGTGCAAACAATTTGCTGCAAACAATTTGCTGCAAACAATTTGCTACAAACCATTTGCTGCAAACAAAATTTCTGCAAACAATGTGCTGCAAACAAATTTGCTGCAAACAATTTGTTGCTAGCAATTTGCTACAAACCATTTGCTGCAAACAAAATTGCTGCAAACAATTTGCTACAAACAGTTTGCTACAAACAATTTGCTACAAACAATTTGCTGCAAACAAATTTGCTGCAAACAATTTGCTGCAAACAAATTTGCTGCAAACAATTTGCTGCAAACAATTTGCTGCAAACAATTTGCTACAAACAGTTTGCTACAAACAATTTGCTGCAAACAAATTGCTACAAACAATTTGCTGCAAACAAATTGCTACAAACATTTAGGTGCAAACAATTTTGCTGCAAACAATTTGCTGCAAACAATGTGCTACAAACAATTTGCTGAAAAAAAATTTGCTGCAAACAATTTGCTGCAAACAATTTGCTGCAAACAGTTTGCTGCAAGCAATTTGCTACAAACAATTTGCTACAAACAAATGTGCTGCAAACAAATTTGCTGCAAACAATTTGCTGCAAACAATTTGCTACAAACCATTTGCTGCAAACAAAATTGCTGCAAACAATTTGCTGCAAACAATTTGCTGCAAACAATTTGCTACAAACAATTTGCTGCAAACAAATTGCTACAAACATTTAGGTGCAAACAATTTTGCTGCAAACAATTTGCTGCAAACAATGTGCTACAAACAATTTGCTGCAAACAAATTTGCTGCAAACAATTTGCTACAAACAATTTGCTACAAACAGTTTGCTACAAACAATGTGCTACAAACAATTTGCTGCAAACAAATTTGCTGCAAACAATTTGCTGCAAACAATTTGCTACAAACAATTTGCTACAAACAATTTGCTACAAACAATTTGCTGCAAACAAATAAGCTGCAAACAATTTGCTGCAAACAAATTTGCTGCAAACAATTTGCTACAAACAATTTGCTAAAAACAATTTGCTGCAAACAATTTGCTGCAAACAATTTGCTGCAAACAAATTTGCTAAACAATTTGCTGCAAACAAATTGCTACAAACAATTTGCTGCAAAAAATTTGCTGCAAACAATTTGCTACAAACAATTTGCTACAAACAATTTGCTGCAAACAATTTGCTACAAACAATTTGCTACAAACAATTTGCTGCAAACAAATTTGCTGCAAACAATTTGCTACAAACAATTTGCTGCAAACAAATTGCTGCAAACAATTTGCTGCAAACAATTTGCTACAAACAATTTGCTAAAAAACAATTTGCTGCAAACAAATTTGCTGCAAACAATTTGCTGCAAACAAATTTGCTAAACAATTTGAGCAAACAATTTGCTACAAACAATTTGCTTGCAAATAAATTGCTGCAAACAATTTGCTACAAACAATTTGCTGCAAACAATTTGCTGCAAACAAATTTGCTGCAAACAATTTGCTACAAACAATTTGCTACAAACAATTTGCTGCAAACAAATTGCTACAAACAATTTGCTGCAAACAAAATTGCTGCAAACAATGTGCTGCAAACAAATTTGCTGCAAACAATTTGCTGCAAACAATTTGCTGCAAACAAATTTGCTGCAAACAATTTGCTACAAACAATTTGCTACAAACAATTTGCTGCAAACAAATTGCTACAAACAATTTAGGTGCAAACAATTTTGCTGCAAACAATTTGCTGCAAACAATTTGCTACAAACAATTTGCTGCAAACAAATTTGCTGCAAACAATTTGCTACAAACAATTTGCTACAAACAGTTTGCTACAAACAATGTGCTACAAACAATTTGCTGCAAACAAATTTGCTGCAAACAATTTGCTGCAAACAATTTGCTACAAACAATTTGCTACAAACAATTTGCTACAAACAATTTGCTGCAAACAAATTGCTGCAAACAATTTGCTGCAAACAAATTTGCTGCAAACAATTTGCTACAAACAATTTGCTGAAAAACAATTTGCTGCAAACAATTTGCTGCAAACAATTTGCTGCAAACAAATTTGCTACAAACAATTTGCTGCAAACAAATTTGCTGCAAACAATTTGCTGCAAACAAATTTGCTGCAAACAATTTGCTGCAAACAATTTGCTACAAACAATTTGCTGCAAACAATTTGCTGCAAACAATTTGCTACAAAAATTTGCTGCAAACAAATTTGCTGCAAACAATTTGCTACAAACAATTTGCTACAAACAATTTGCTGCAAACAATTTGCTACAAACAATTTGCTGCAAACAAATTTGCTGCAAACAATTTGCTGCAAACAAATTTGCTACAAACAATTTGCTGCAAACAAATTGCTGCAAACAATTTGCTACAAACAATTTGCTACAAACAATTTGCTAAACAATTTGCTACAAACAATTTGCTACAAACAATTTGCTGCAAACAATTTGCTGCAAACAAATTTGCTGCAAACAATTTGCTGCAAACAATTTGCTACAAACAATTTGCTACAAACAATGTGCTGCAAACAAATTTGCTACAAACAATTTGCTGCAAACAATTTGCTACAAACAATTTGCTGCAAACAAATTTGCTGCAAACAAATTGCTGCAAACAATTTGCTACAAACAATTTGCTGCAAACAATGTGCTACAAACAATTTGCTGCAAACAAATTTGCTGCAAACAATTTGCTGCAAACAATTTGCTGCAAACAATTTGCTACAAACAATTTGCTGCAAACAAATTTGCTGCAAACAATTTGCTACAAACAATTTGCTGCAAACAAATTGCTGCAAACATTTAGCTGCAAACAATTTGCTACAAACAATTTGCTGCAAACAAATTGCTACAAACATTTGGTGCAAACAATTTGCTGCAAACAATTTGCTGCAAACAATTTGCTACAAACAATTTGCTGAAAAACAAATTTGCTGCAAACAAATTTGCTGCAAACAATTTGCTGCAAACAATTTGCTACAAACAATTTGCTGCAAAACAAAATTGCAAACAATTTGCAAACAATTTGCTGCAAACAATTTGCTACAAACAAATTTGCTGCAAAACAATTTGCTGCAAAACAATTTGCTGCAAACAATTGGCTACAAACAATTTGCTACAAACAATTTCCTACAAACAAATTTGCTGCAAACAAATTTGCAAACAATTTGCTACAAACAATTTGCTGCAAACAATTTTGCTGCAAACAATTTGCTACAAATTTGCTACAAACAATTTGCTATGCAAACAAAATTTCTACAAACAATTTGCTGCAAACAATTTGCTACAAACAATTTGCCGCGCAAACAAATTTGCTGCAAACAATTTGCTACAAACAATTTGCTACAAACAATTTGCTGCAAACAAATTTGCTACAAACAATTTGCTGCAAAATTGCAAAACAATTTGCTGACAAACAATTTGCTGCAAACAATTTGCTGCAAACAATTTGCTACAAACAATTTGCTACAAACAATTTGCTACAAACAATTTGCTACAAACAATTTGCTACAAACAATTTGCTGCAAACAATTTGCTACAAACAATTTGCTACAAACAATTTGCTACAAACAATTTGCTGCAAACAAATTTGCTGCAAACAATTTGCTGCAAACAATTTGCTACAAACAATTTGCTACAAACAATTTGCTGCAAACAATTTGCTGCAAACAAATTTGCTGCAAACAATTTGCTGCAAACAAATTTGCTGCAAACAAATTGCTACAAACAATTTGCTGCAAACAATTTGCTGCAAACAATTTGCTGCAAACAATTTGCTACAAACAATTTGCTACAAACAATGTGCTACAAACAATTTAAAAAAATGTTCTGCAAACAATTTGCTACAAACAATTTGCTACAAACAATTTGCTACAAACAATTTGCTGCAAACAAATTTGCTGCAAACAATTTGCTGCAAACAATTTGCTACAAAAAATTTGCTACAAACAATTTGCTACAAACAATTTGCTGCAAACAAATTGCTGCAAACAATTTGCTACAAACAAATTTGCTGCAAACAATTTGCTACAAACAATTTGCTACAAACAATTTGCTGCAAACAATTTGCTAAAAAACAATTCTGCAAACAATTTGCTACAAACAATTTGCTGCAAACAATTTGCTACAAACAATTTGCTACAAACAATTTGCTGCAAACAATTTGCTACAAACAATTTGCTACAAACAATTTGCTACAAACAAATTTGCTACAAACAATTTGCTACAAACAAATTTGCTACAAACAATTTGCTACAAACAATTTGCTACAAACAATTTGCTGCAAACAATTTGCTACAAACAGTTTGCTACAAACAATTTGCTACAAACAATTTGCTGCAAACAAATTGCTGCAAACAATTTGCTGCAAACAATTTGCTACAAACAATTTGCTGCAAACAATTTGCTGCAAACAATTTGCTGCAAACAATTTGCTACAAACAATTTGCTGCAAACAAATTCTGCAAACAAATTTGCTACAAACAATGTGCTTCAAACAATGTGCTACAAACAATTTGCTGAAAACAAATTTGCTGCAAACAATTTGCTACAAACAGTTTGCTACAAACAATGTGCTACAAACAATTTGCTGCAAACAAATTTGCTGCAAACAATTTGCTGCAAACAATTTGCTACAAACAATTTGCTACAAACAATTTGCTACAAACAATTTGCTGCAAACAATTTGCTGCAAACAATTTGCTGCAAACAATTTGCTACAAACAATTGCTACAAACAATTTGCTGCAAACAAATTGCTGCAAACAATTTGCTGCAAACAATTTGCTACAAACAATGTGCTACAAACAATTTGCTGCAAACAAATTTGCTGCAAACAATTTGCTGCAAACAATTTGCTACAAACAATTTGCTACAAACAATTTGCTGCAAACAAATTTGCTGCAAACAATTTGCTGCAAACAATTTGCTGCAAACAATTTGCTACAAACAATTTGCTACAAACAATTTGCTGCAAACAATTTGCTACAAACAATTTGCTGCAAACAATTTGCTACAAACAGTTTGCTACAAACAATGTGCTACAACAATTTGCTGCAAACAAATTTGCTGCAAACAAATTTGCTGCAAACAATTTGCTACAAACAATTTGCTACAAACAATTTGCTACAAACAATTTCCTACAAACAATTTGCTGCAAACAATTTGCTACAAACAATTTGCTACAAACAATTTGCTGCAAACAATTTGCTGCAAACAAATTTGCTGCAAACAATTTGCTGCAAACAATTTGCTACAAACAGTTTGCTACAAACAATGTGCTACAAACAATTTGCTGCAAACAAATTAGCTGCAAACAATTTGCTGCAAACAAATTTGTTGCAAACAATTTGCTACAAACAATTTGCTACAAACAATTTGCTGCAAACAAATTTGCTACAAACAATTTGCTGCAAACAATTTGCTGCAAACAATTTGCTACAAACAAATTTGCTGCAAACAATTTGCTGCAAACAAATTTGCTGCAAACAATTTGCTACAAACAATTTGCTGCAAACAATTTGCTACAAACAATTTGCTGCAAACAATTTGCTGCAAACAATTTGCTGCAAACAATTTGCTACAAACAATTTGCTACAAACAAATTTGCTACAAACAATTTGCTGCAAACAATTTGCTGCAAACAATTTGCTGCAAACAATTTGCTACAAACAATTTGCTGCAAATAATTTGCTACAAACAATTTGCTGCAAACAAATTGCTGCAAACAATTTGCTACAAACAATTTGCTACAAACAATGTAGCACAAACAATTTGCTGCAAACAATTTGCTGCAAACAATTTGCTTACAAACAATTTGCTACAAACAATTTGCTACAAACAATTTGCTGCAAACAATTTGCTACAAACAATTTGCTGCAAACAATTTGCTGCAAACAATTTGCTACAAACAATTTGCTACAAACAAATTTGCTGCAAACAATTTGCTGCAAACAATTTGCTACAAACAATTTGCTGCAAACAAATTGCTACAAACAATTTGCTGCAAACAAATTGCTGCAAACAATTTGCTACAAACAATTTGCTACAAACAATTTGCTGCAAACAAATTGCTGCAAACAATTTGCTGCAAACAAATTTGCTGCAAACAATTTGCTACAAACAAATTTGCTGCAAACAAATTTGCTGCAAACAAATTTGCTGCAAACAAATTTGCTGCAAACAAATTTGCTGCAAACAAATTGCTGCAAACAATTTGCTGCAAACAAATTGCTGCAAACAATTTGCTACAAACAGTTTGCTACAAACAATGTGCTGACAAACAATTTGCTGCAAACAATTTTGCTGCAAACAATTTGCTACAAACAATTTGCTGCAAACAATTTGCTACAAACAATTTGCTACAAACAATTTGCTACAAACAATTTGCTGCAAACAATTTGCTACAAACAATTTGCTACAAACAATTTGCTACAAACAATTTGCTGCAAACAAATTTGCTGCAAACAATTTGCTGCAAACAATTTGCTACAAACAATTTGCTACAAACAATTTGCTACAAACAAATTTGCTGCAAACAATTTGCTGCAAACAAATTTGCTGCAAACAATTTGCTGCAAACAATTTGCTACAAACAATTTGCTGCAAACAATTTGCTACAAACAATTTGCTGCAAACAATTTGCTGCAAACAATTTGCTACAAACAATTTGCTACAAACAATTTGCTACAAACAATTTGCTGCAAATAAATTGCTGCAAACAATTTGCTACAAACAATTTGCTACAAACAATGTGCTGACAAACAATTTGCTGCAAACAAATTTGCTGCAAACAATTTGCTGCAAACAATTTGCTACAAACAATTTGCTACAAACAATTTGCTGAAAAACAAATTTGCTGCAAACAATTTGCTGCAAACAATTTGCTGCAAACAAATTTGCTACAAACAATTTGCTGCAAACAATTTGCTACAAACAATTTGCTGCAAACAATTTGCTACAAACATTTGGTGCAAACAATTTTGCTGCAAACAATTTGCTACAAACAATTTGCTGCAAACAATTTGCTGCAAACAAATTTGCGCAAACAAATGCTACAAACAATTTGCTGCAAACAATTTGCTACAAACAATTTGGTGCAAAAACAAATTTGCTGCAAACAATTTGCTGCACAAACAATTTGCTGCAAACAATTTTGCTGCAAACAATTTGCTACAAACAATTTGCTACAAACAATTTGCTGCAAACAATTTGCTACAAACAATTTGCTACAAACAATTTGCTGCAAACAATTTGCTGCACAAACAATTTGCTGCAAACAAATTTGCTGCAAACAATTTGCTGCAAACAATTTGCTGCAAACAATTTGCTGCAAACAATTTGCTACAAACAATTTGCTACAAAACAATTTGCTACAAACAATTTGCTACAAACAATTTGCTACAAACAAATTTGCTGCAAACAATTTGCTGCAAACAATTTGCTGCAAACAATTTGCTGCAAAACAATTTGCTGCAAACAATTGCTAAACAAACAAACATTTGCTGCAAAACAAAATTTGCTGCAAACAATTTGCTACAAACAATTTGCTACAAACAAATTTGCTGCAAACAATTTGCTGCAAACAATTGCTGCAAACAATTTGCTACAAACAATTTGCTACAAACAATTTGCTACAAACAAATTTGCTGCAAACAATTTGCTGCAAACAATTTGCTACAAACAATTTGCTGCAAACAATTTGCTGCAAACAATTTGCTACAAACAATTTGCTGCAAACAAATTGCTACAAACAATTTGCTACAAACAATTTGCTGCAAACAAATTTACAAACAATGCTGCAAACAAATTTGCTACAAACAATTTTGCTACAAACAATTTGCTGCAAACAAATTTGCTGCAAACAATTTGCTGCAAACAAATTTGCTGCAAACAATTTGCTGCAAACAATTTGCTACAAACAATTTGCTGCAAACAAATTGCTGCAAACAATTTGCTACAAACAGTTTGCTACAAACAATGTGCTACAAACAATTTGCTGCAAACAAATTTGCTGCAAACAATTTGCTCAAAAACAATTTGCTACAAACAATTTGCTACAAACAATTTGCTACAAACAATTTGCTGCAAACAATTTGCTACAAACAATTTGCTACAAACAATTGCTACAAACAATTTGCTGCAAACAAATTTGCTGCAAACAATTTGCTGCAAACAATTTGCTACAAACAATTTGCTACAAACAATTTGCTACAAACAATTTGCTGCAAACAAATTTGCTGCAAACAAATTTGCTGCAAACAATTTGCTACAAACAATTTGCTACAAACAATTTGCTGCAACAAACAATTTGCTACAAACAATTTGCTACAAACAATTGCTACAAACAATTTCTATAAAAATGTTCTGCAAACAAATTTGCTACAAACAATTTGCTACAAACAATTTGCTACAAACAATTTGCTACAAACAATTTGCTGCAAACAATTTGCTACAAACAATTTGCTAAAAACAATTTGCTACAAACAATTTGCTGCAAACAAATTTGCTGCAAACAATTTGCTGCAAACAATTTGCTACAAACAATTTGCTACAAACAATTTGCTACAAACAATTTGCTAAACAAATTTGCTACAAACAATTTGCTGCAAACAAATTTGCTGCAAACAATTTGCTACAAACAATTTGCTACAAACAATTTGCTGCAAACAATTTGTTACAAACAATTTGCTGCAAACAAATTTGCTACAAACAATTTGCTGCAAACAAATTGCTACAAACAATTTGCTGCAAACAAATTGCTGCAAACAATTTGCTGACAAACAATTTGCTACAAACAATGTGCTACAAACAATTTGCTGCAAACAATTTTGCTGCAAACAATTTGCTACAAACAATTTGCTACAAACAATTTGCTACAAACAATTTGCTACAAACAATTTGCTACAAACAAATTTGCTGCAAACAATTTGCTGCAAACAATTTGCTACAAACAATTTGCTGCAAACAATTTGCTACAAACAATTTGCTACAAACAAATTTGCTGCAAACAATTTGCAAACAAATTTGCTACAAAACAATTTGCTACAAACAATTTGCTGCAAACAAATTTGCTGCAAACAATTTGCTGCAAACAATTTGCTACAAACAATTTGCTACAAACAATTTGCTACAAACAATTTGCTGCAAACAAATTTGCTGCAAACAATTTGCTGCAAACAAATTTGCTGCAAACAATTTGCTACAAACAATTTGCTGCAAACAATTTGCTGCAAACAAATTTGCTGCAAACAATTTGCTGCAAACAAATTTGCTGCAAACAATTTGCTGCAAACAAATTGCTACAAACAATTTGCTGCAAACAATTTGCTGCAAACAATTTGCTACAAACAATTTGCTGCAAACAATTTGCTACAAACAATTTGCTGCAAACAATTTTGCTGCAAACAATTTGCTACAAACAATTTGCTGCAAACAATTTGCTACAAACAATTTGCTGCAAACAATTTGCTGCAAACAATTTGCTGCAAACAATTTGCTGCAAACAAATTGCTACAAACAATTTGCTGCAAACAATTTGCTACAAACAATTTGCTGCAAACAAATTTGCTGCAAACAATTTGCTACAAACAATTTGCTACAAACAATGTTGCAAACAATTTGCTGCAAACAATTTTGCTGCAAACAATTTGCTACAAACAATTTGCTACAAACAATTTGCTACAAACAATTTGCTACAAACAATTTGCTACAAACAATTTGCTGCAAACAATTTGCTACAAACAATTTGCTACAAACAATTTGCTACAAACAATTTGCTGCAAACAATTTGCTGCAAACAATTTGCTGCAAACAATTTGCTACAAACAATTTGCTAAAAACAAACCAAACAATTTGCTGCAAACAATTTGCTCAAACAATTTGCAAAACAATTTGCTGCAAACAATTTGCTGCAAACAATTGCTACAAACAATTTGCTGCAAACAAATTTGCTGCAAACAATTTGCTGCAAACAATTTGCTACAAACAATTTGCTGCAAACAATTTGCTACAAACAATTTGCTGCAAACAATTTGCTGCAAACAAATTTGCTGCAAACAATTTGCTTGCTACAAACAATTTGCTGCAAACAATTTGCTGCAAACAATTTGCTACAAACCATTTGCTGCAAACAAATTGCTGCAAACAATTTGCTGCAAACAATTTGCTGCAAACAATTTTGCTGCAAACAATTTGCTACAAACAATTTGCTACAAACAATTTGCTGCAAACAATTTGCTACAAACAATTTGCTGCAAACAAAATTTGCTGCAAACAATTTGCTGCAAACAAATTTGCTACAAACAATTTGCTACAAACAATTTGCTACAAACAATTTGCTACAAACAATTTGCTACAAAAAGTTTGTTACAAACAATGTGCTACAAACAATTTGCTGCAAACAAATTTGCTGCAAACAATTTGCTGCAAACAATTTGCTACAAACAATTTGCTACAAACAATTTGCTACAAACAATTTGCTGCAAACAAATTAGCTGCAAACAATTTGCTACAAACAATTTCCTACAAACAATTTGCTGCAAACAATTTGCTGCAAACAATTTGCTACAAACAATTTGCTGCAAACAATTTGCTACAAACAGTTTGCTACAAACAATGTGCTACAAACAATTTCCTACAAACAAATTTTCTGCAAACAATTTGCTACAAACAATTTGCTGCAAACCAATTTGCTGCAAACAATTTGCTGTAAACAATTTGCTACAAAAAGTTTGCTATAAACAATTTGCTGCAAACAATTTGCTACAAACAGTTTGCTACAAACAATGTGCTACAAACAATTTGCTGCAAACCAATTTTCTGCAAACAATTTGCTGCAAACAATTTGCTACAAACAATTTGCTACAAACCGTTTTCTGCAAACAAATTTGCTACAAACAATTTGCTACAAACAAACAATTTTGTTGCAAACAATTTGCTGCAAACAATTTGCTACAAACAATTTGCTGCAAACAATTTGCTACAAACAATTTGCTACAAACAATTTGCTGCAAACAAATTGCTGCAAACAATTTGCTGCAAACAATTTGCTACAAACAATTTGCTACAAACAATTTGCTGCAAACAAATTTGCTGCAAACAATTTGCTGCAAACAAATTTGCTGCAAACAATTTGCTACAAACAATTTGCTACAAACAATTTGCTACAAACAATTTGCTACAAACAATTTGCTACAAACAATTTGCTGCAAACAAATTTGCTGCAAACAATTTGCTACAAACAAATTGCTACAAACAATTTGCTACAAACAATTTGCTGCAAACAAACAATTTGCTACAAACAATTTGCTACAAACAATTTGCTACAAACAATTGCTACAAACAATTTGCTGCAAACAATTTGCTGCAAACAAATTGCTGCAAACAATTTGCTACAAACAATTTGCTTACAAACAATGTGCTACAAACAATTTGCTGCAAACCAATTAGCTACAAACAATTTGCTGCAAACAATTTGCTACAAACAATTTGCTACAAACAATTTGCTGCAAAACAACAATGTGCAAACAATTTGCTGCAAACAAATTTGCTGCAAACAATTTGCTACAAACAATTTGCTACAAACAATTTGCTGCAAACAATTTGCTACAAACAATTTGCTACAAACAATTTGCTACAAACAATTTGCTGCAAACAAATTGCTGCAAACAATTTGCTGCAAACAATTTGCTACAAACAATTTGCTACAAACAATTTGCTGCAAACAAATTGGCTGCAAACAATTTGCTGCAAACAAATTTGCTGCAAACAATTTGCTACAAACAAATTTGCTGCAAACAATTTGCTGCAAACAATTTGCTGCAAACAATTTGCTACAAACAATGTGCTACAAACAATTTATATAAACAATTGCTGCAAACAATTTGCTGCAAACAATTTGCTGCAAACAATTTGCTACAAACAATTTGCTGCAAACAATTTGCTACAAACAATTTGCTACAAACAATTTGCTGCAAACAATTTGCTACAAACAATTTGCTACAAACAATTTGCTGCAAACAAATAGCTGCAAACAATTTGCTGCAAACAAATTTGCTGCAAACAATTTGCTACAAAAACAAATTTGCTGCAAACAATTTGCTGCAAACAATTTGCTACAAACAAGTTTGCTACAAACAATTTGCTTCAAACAATTTGCTACAAACAATTTGCTGCAAACAATTTGCTGCAAACAATTTGCTACAAACAATTTTCTACAAACAAATTTGCTAAAAAATTTGCTGCAAACAATTTGCTGCAAACAATTTGCAAACAATTTGCTGCAAACAATTTGCTACAAAAAATTTGCTACAAACAATTTGCTACAAACAAATTTGCTGCAAACAAATTTGGCTACAAACAATTTGCTGCAAACAAATTTGCTACAAACAATTTGCTGTAAACAATTTGCTACAAACAATTTGCAAACAATTTGCTGCTGCAAACAAATTTGCTACAAACAAATTGCTGCAAACAATTTGCTGCAAACAATTTGCTGCTAACAATTTGTTACAAACAATTTGCTACAAACAATTTGCTGCAAACAAATTGCTACAAACAAATTTGCTGCAAACAATTTGCTACAAACAATTTGCTACAAACAATTTGCTACAAACAATTTGCTACAAACAAATTTGCTGCAAACAAATTTGCTGCAAACAATTTGCTGCAAACAAATTTGCTAAACAATTTGCTGCAAACAAACAAAACAATTTGCTGCAAACAAATTTGCTGCAAACAATTTGCTACAAACAATTTGCTGTTGCAAACAATTTGCTGCAAACAATTTGCTACAAACAATTTGCTACAAACAATTTGCTACAAACAATTTGCTGCAAACAATTTGCTACAAACAGCACAAACAATTTGCTACAAACAATTTGCTGCAAACAAATTGCTGCAAACAATTTGCTGCAAACAATTTGCTGCAAACAATTTGCTACAAACAATTTGCTACAAACAATTTGCTGCAAACAAATTAGCTGCAAACAATTTGCTGCAAACAAATTTGCTGCAAACAATTTGCTACAAACAATTTGCTGCAAAAATTTTGCTACAAACAATTTGCTACAAACAATTAAAAAATGTTCTGCAAACAATTTGCTACAAACAATTTGCTACAAACAATTTGCTACAAACAATTTACAAACAAATTTGCTGCAAACAATTTGCTGCAAACAATTTGCTACAAACAATTTCTACAAACAATTTGCTGCAAACAAATTTGCTGCAAACAATTTGCTACAAACAAATTGCTGCAAACAATGTGCTACAAACAATTTGCTGCAAACAAATTTGCTGCAAACAATTTAAACAATTTGCTGCAAACAAATTGCTGCAAAACAATTTGCTGCAAAAAAATTTGCTGCAAAACAATTTGCTACAAACAATTTGCTTGCAAACAATTTCTGCTAAAACAATTTGCTACAAACAATTTGCTGCAAACAATTTGCTACAAACAATTTGCTAAACAAATTTGCTGCAAACAATTTGCTACAAACAATTTGCTACAAACAATTTGCTACAAACAAATTTGCTGCAAACAATTTGCTACAAACAATTTTACAAACAAATTTGCTGCAAACAATTTGCTGCAAACAATTTGCTACAAACAATTTGCTGCAAACAAATTGCCAAATTTGCTGCAAACAAATTTGTTAAAATTTGCTGCAAACAAATTTGCTGCAAACAATTTGCTGCAAATTTGCAAACAATTTGCTGCAAACAATTTGCTACAAACAATTTGCTACAAACAATTTGCTACAAACAAATTTGCTGCAAACAATTTGCTTGTTGCAAACAATTTGCTGCAAACAATTTGCTACAAACAATTTGCTAAAAAATTTGCTACAAACAAATTTGCTGCAAACAATTTGCTGCAAACAAATTGCACAAACAATTTGCTGCAAAACAAATTTGCTTTGCACAAACAATTTGCTGCAAACAATTTGCTGCAAACAAAACAATTTGCTGCAAACAATTTGCTGCAAACAAATTTGCAAAAATTTGCTGCAAACAATTTGCATTGCAAACAATTTGCTGCAAAACAAATTGTTGCAAACAATCTGTACAAACAATTTGCTGCAAAAATTTGCGCAAACAATTTCAAACAATTTGCTACAACAAAATAATGCTGGAAACAAATTTGCTGCAAACAAATTTGCTACAAACAATTTGCTACAAACAATTTGCTGCAAACAATTTGCTGCAAACAATTTGCTACAAACCATTTGCCGCAAAAAAATTGCTGCAAACAATTTGCTACAAACAATTTGCAAATTGCAAACAATTTGCTGCAAACAATTTGCTAATTGCTACAAACAATTTGCTGCAAACAATTTGCTACAAACAATTTGCTGCAAACAAAACAAATTTGCTGCAAACAATTTGCTACAATGCAAACAATTTGCTGAAACAATTTTGCTGCAAACAAATTTGCTACAAACAATTTGCTACAAACAATTTGCTACAAACAATTTGCTGCAAACAATTTGCTGCAAACAATTTGTTGCAAACAATCGAACAATTTACAAACAATGTTACAAACAATTTGCTACTAACAATTTGCTGCAAAACAATTTGCTACAAACAATTTGCTACAAACAATTTGCTACAAACAATTTGCTACAAACAATTTGCTGCAAACAAATTGCTGCAAACAAATTTGCTGCAAAACAATTTGCTGCAAACAAATTGCTACAAACAATTTGCTGCAAACAAATTTGCTGCAAACAATTTGCTACAAACAATTTGCTACAAACAATTTGCTACAAACAATGTGCTACAAACAATTGCTGCAAACAAATTCTATGCAAACAATTTGCTGCAAACAACTTGTGCTAAACAATTTGCTGCAAACAATTTGCTGCAAACAATTTGCTACAAAAATTTGCTACAAACAATTTGCTACAAACACCTACAAAAACAAATTTGCTGCAAACACATAACAATTTGCTGCAAACAATTTGCTGCAAACAATTTGCTGCAAACAATTTGCTACAAAAAATTTGCTAAACAAAATTTCTGCAAAAACAAAAATTTGCTACAAACAATTTGCTACAAACAACTTGAAATTGCTGCAAACAATTTGACAATTTGCTACAAACAATTTGCTACTACAAACAATTTGCTGCAAACAAACTTGCTACAAACAATTTGCTGCAAACAATTTTGCTGCAAACAATTTGCTGCAAACAAATTTGCTGCAAACAATTTGCTACAAACAGAAACAATTTGCTACAAACAATTTGCTGCAAACAATTTTGCTGCAAACAATTGCTACAAACAATTTGCTACAAACAATTTGCTACAAACAATTTGCTACAAACAATTTGCTGCAAACAATTTGCTACAAACAATTGGTTACAAACAATTTGCTGCAAACAATTTGCTAAAACAAACAATTTGCCACAAACAATTTGCTGCAAACAATTTGCTACAAACAATTTGCTGCAAACAATTTGGCTGCAAACAAATTTGCTACAAACAATTTGCTGCAAACAATTTGCTACAAACAATTTGCTACAAACAATTTGCTGCAAACAATTTGCTACAAACAATTTGCTACAAACAATTTGCTACAAACAATTTGCTGCAAACAATTTGCTGCAAACAATTTGCTGCAAACAATTTGCTACAAACAATTTGCTGCAAACAATTTGCTAAACAAACAATTTGCTGCAAACAATTTGCTGCAAACAATTTGCTGCAAACAATTTGCTACAAACAATTTGCTACAAACAATTTGCTACAAACAATTTGCTGCAAACAAATTTGCTGCAAACAATTTGCTGCAAACAATTTGCTGCAAACAATTTGCTACAAACAAATTTGCTACAAACAATTTGCTACAAACAATTTGCTGCAAACAATTTGCTGCAAACAAACAATTGCTACAAACAATTTGCTACAAACAATTTGCTACAAACAATTTGCTGCAAACAAATTTGCTGCAAACAATTTGCTACAAACAATTTGCTACAAACAATTTGCTGCAAACAAATTTGCTGCAAACAATTTGCTACAAACAAATTTGCTACAAACAATTTGCTACAAACAATTTGCTGCAAACAATTTTGCTGCAAACAATTTGCTGCAAACAATTTTGCTGCAAACAATTTGCTACAAACAATTTGCTACAAACAATTTGCTACAAACAATTTGCTGCAAACAAATTTGCTGCAAACAATTTGCTACAAACAATTTGCTACAAACAATTTGCTACAAACAATTTGCTACAAACAATTTGCTGCAAACAATTTGCTGCAAACAATTTGCTACAAACAATTTGCTACAAACAATTTGCTACAAACAATTTGCTGCAAACAAATTTGCTGCAAACAATTTGCTGCAAACAATTTGCTACAAACAATTTGCTACAAACAATTTGCTGCAAACAATTTGCTACAAACAAATTTGCTGCAAACAAATTTGCTGCAAACAATTTGCTACAAAACGTTTGCTACAAACAATTTGCTACAAACAATTTGCTGCAAACAAATTGGCTACAAACAATTTGCTACAAACAATTTGGTGCAAACAAATTTGCTGCAAACAATTTGCTGCAAACTAATTAGCAAACAATTTGCTGCAAACAATTTGCTACAAAACAAATTTGCTGCAAACAATTTGCTACAAACAATTTGCTGCAAACAATTTGTGCAAACAATTGGCTACAAACAATTTGCACAAACAATTTGCTGCAAACAAATTTGCTGCTACAAACAAATTGCTGCAAACAAATTTGCTGCAAACAATTTGCTGCAAACAATTTGCTACAAACAATTGCAAAAACAATTTGCTGCAAACAAATTTGCTGCAAAACAATTTGCTACAAACAATTTGCTGCAAACAATTTGCTACAAACAATTTGCTGCAAACAAATTGCTACAAACATTTGCTGCAAACAATTTGCTGCAAACAATTTGCGATAAACAATTTGCTACAAACAATTTGCTGCAAACAATTTGCGACAAACAATTTGCTAACAAACAATTTGCTGCAAACAATTTGCTACAAACAATTTAAGGTAAACAATTTGCTGCAAACAATTAGCTGCAAACAATTTTGCTGCAAACAATTTGCTGCAAACAATTTGCTACAAACAATTTGCTGCAAACAATTTGCTACAAACAATTTGCTGCAAACAATTGCAAACAATTTGCTACAAACACTACAAACAAATTGCTACAAAAAATTTTCAAACAATTTGCTACAAACAATTTGCTACAAAAAATTTGCTGCAAACAAATTTGCTGCAAACAATTTGTTGCAAAACAATTTGCTACAAACAATTTGCTACAAACAAATTTGCTGCAAACAATTTGCTCAAAAAAACAATTTGCTACAAACAATTTGTTGCAAACAATTTGCTGCAAACAAAAAATTGCTGCAAACAATTTGCTACAAACAATTTGCTACAAACAATTGCTGCAAACAAATTTGCTGCAAACAATTTGCTACAAACAAATTTGCTAAAGCAAACAAATTTGCTGCAAACAATTTGCTGCAAACAATTTGCTGCAAACAAATTTGCTACAAACAATTTGCTGCAAACAAATTTGCTGCAAACAAATTTGCTGCAAACAATTTGCTGCAAACAATTTGCTACAAACAATTTGCTGCAAACAAATTGTTGCAAGCAAACAAACAATTTGCTACAAACAATTTGCTACAAACAATTTCCTGCAAACAATTTGCTGCAAACAAATTTGCTAAACAATTTGCTGCAAACAAATTTGCTGCAAGCAAAAACAATTTGCTACAAACAATTTGCCTACAAACAAATGTGCTGCAAACAAATTTGCTGCAAACAATTTGCTGCAAACAAATTTGCTGCAAACAATTTGCTGCAAACAAAATTGGCTGCAAACAATTTGCTACAAACAATTTGCTACAAACAAACAAACAATTTGCTGCAAACAATTTGCTACAAACATTTTGCTAGCAAACAATTTGCTACAAACAATTTGCTGCAAACAAATTTGCTGCAAACAATGTGCTGCAAACAATTTGCTGCAAACAAATTTGCTGCAAACAATTTGCTACAAACAATTTCTGCATTACAAACAATTTGCTGCAAACAATTTGCTGACAAACAATTTGCTACAAAACAATTTGCTACAAACAATTTGCTGCAAACAAATTTGCTGCAAACAATTTGCTACAAACAATTTGCTACAAACAAATTTGCTGCAAACAATTTGCTGCAAACAATTTGTCACAAACAATTTGCTGCAAACAATTTGCTGCAAACAATTTGCTACAAACAATTTGCTGCAAACAAATTTGCTGCAAACAATTTGCTGCAAACAATTTGCTACAAACAATTTGCTACAAACAAATTTGCTACAAACAATTTGCTGCAAACAAATTTGCTACAAACAATTTGCTGCAAACAATTTGCTGCAAACAATTTGCTACAAACAATTTGCTACAAACAATTTGCTACAAAACAATTTGCTAACAAACAATTGCTGCAAACAATTTGTAATTGCTACAAACAAATTTGCTACAAACAATTTCGTTGCAAACAAATTTGCTGCAAACAATTTGCTGCAAACAATTTGCTACAAACAGTTTGCTATAAACAATGTTGCTGCAAACAATTTGCTGCAAACAATTTGCTGCAAACAATTTGCTGCTAAACAATTTGCTACAAACAATTTGTTGCAAAAATTTGCTACAAACAATTTGCTGCAAACAATTTGCTGCAAACAATTTGCTGCAAACAAATTGCTGCAAACAATTTGCTGCAAACCAATTTGCTGCAAACAATTTGCTACAAACAATTTGCTACAAACAATTTGCTACAAACAATTTGCTACAAACAATTTGCTACAAACAATTTGCTGCAAAACAATTTGCTGCAAAACAATTTGCAAACCATTTGCTGCAAACAATTTGTGCTGCAAACAATGTTGCATTTGCTACAAACAATTTGCTGCAAACCAATTTGCTGCAAACAAATTTGCTGCAAACAATTTGCTGCAAACAAAACAGTTTGCTACAAACAATTTGCTGCAAACAAATTAGCTGCAAACAAATTTGCTGCAAACAATTTGCTACAAACAATTTGCTACAAACAGTGTGCAAAAACAATTTGCTTTGCAAACAATTTTGCTGCAAACAATTTGCTGCAAACAATTTGCTACAAACAATTTGCTGCAAACAATTTGCTGCAAACAATTTGCTACAAACAATTTGCTACAAACAATTTGACGCAAACAATTTGCTACAAACAATTTGCTGCAAACAAATTTGCTGCAAACAATTTGCTACAAAACAATTTGCTGCAAAAAATTTGCTACAAACAATTTGCTGCAAACAAATTTGCTACAAACAATTTGCTGCAAACAATTTGCTGCAAACAATTTGCTACAAACAATTTGCTGCAAACCAATTTGCTGCAAACAAATTTGTTGCAAACAATTTGCTGCAAACAATTTGCTACAAACAATTTGCTACAAACAATTTGCTGCAAACAAATTTGCTGCAAACAATTTGCTGCAAACAATTTGCTACAAACAATTTGCTGCAAACAAATTTGCTGCAAACAATTTGCTGCAAACAATTTGCTACAAACAATTTGCTACAAACAATTTGCTGCAAACAAATTTGCTGCAAACAATTTGCTGCAAACAATTTGCTACAAACATTTGCTGCAAACAATTTGCTACAAACAATTTGCTGCAAACAAATTTGCTGCAAACAATTTGCTGCAAACAATTTGCTGCAAACAATTTGCTACAAACAATTTTTCTACAAACAATTTGCTGCAAACAAATTTGCTGCAAACAATTTGCTACAAACAATTTGCTACAAACAATTTGCTACAAACAATTTGCTGCAAACAAATTTGCTGCAAACAATTTGCTGCAAACAATTTGCTGCAAAACAATTTGCTACAAACAATTTGCTACAAACAATTTGCTGCAAACAAATTTGCTGCAAACAATTTGCTGCAAACAATTTGCTACAAACAATTTGCTACAAACAATTTGCTGCAAACAAATTTGCTACAAACAATTTGCTGCAAACAAATTTGCTGAAACAATTCCTAAACAATTTGCTGCAAACAAATTTGCTGCAAACAAATTTGCTGCTAAACAATTTGCTACAAACAATTTGCTGCTAAACAAAAAGTTTGCTACAAACAATTTGCTACAAACAATTTGCAAACAAATTTGCTGCAAACAATTTGCTGCAAACAATTTGCTGCAAACAATTTGCTGCAAACAAATTGCTGCAAACAATTTGCTACAAACAATTTGCTGCTGAAACAAATTTGCTGCAAACAATTTGCTGCAAACAATGTTTGCAAAACAATTTGCTGCAAAACAAATTGTGCTAAAACAATTTGCTGCAAACAAAACAATTTGCTGCAAAACAAACAATTTGCTGCAAACAATTTGCTGCAAACAATTTGCTGCAAACAATTTGCTACAAACAATTTGCTTTCAAACAATTTGCTGCTACAAACAATTTGCTACAAACAAATTTGCTGCAAACAATTTGCTACAAACCATTTGCTGCAAACAAAATTGCTGCAAGCAATTTGCTACAAACCATTTGCTGCAAACAAATTTGCAAACAAATTTGCTGCAAACAAATTTGCTGCAAACAAATTTGCTGCAAACAAATTTACGGCAAACAATTTGCTACAAACAATTTGCTGAAAACAAATTTGCTGAAAACAATTTGCTGCAAACAATTTGCTGCAAACAATTTGCTACAAACCATTTGCTGCAAACAAATGTGCTGCAAACAAATTTGCTGCAAACAATTTGCTGCAAACAATTTGCTACAAACAATTTGCTGAAAACAAATTTGCTGCAAACAATTTGCTGCAAACAATTTGCTGCAAACAATTTGCTGCAAACAATTTGCTACAAACCATTTGCTGCAAACAAAATTGCTGCAAACAATGTGCTGCAAACAAATTTGCTGCAAACAATTTGCTGCTAGCAATTTGCTACAAACCATTTGCTGCAAACAATGTGCTACAAACAATTTGCTGCAAACAAATTTGCTGCAAACAATTTGCTGCAAACAATTTGCTACAAACAGTTTGCTATAAACAATGTGCTTCAAACAATTTGCTGCAAACAAATTAGCTGCAAACAAAATTGCTGCAAACAATTTGCTGCAAACAATTTGCTACAAACAGTTTGCTACAAACAATGTGCTACAAACAATTTGCTGCAAACAAATTTGCTACAAACAGTTTGCTACAAACCATTTGCTGCAAACAAATTAGCTGCAAACAAATTGCTGCAAACAATTTGCTGCAAACAATTTGCTGCAAACAATTTGCTACAAACAATTTGCTACAAACAATTTGCTACAAACAATTTGCTGCAAACAAATTTGCTGCAAACAATTTGCTGCAAACAATTTGCTGCAAACAATTTGCTACAAACAATTTGCTACAAACAATTTGCAGCAAACAAAATTGCTGCAAACAATGTGCTGCAAACAAATTTGCTTCAAACAATTTGCTGCAAACAAATTTGCTGCAAACAATTTGCTGCAAACAATTTGCTACAAACAATTTGCTGCAAACAATTTGCTACAAACAGTTTGCTATAAACAATGTGCTTCAAACAATTTGCAGCAAACAAATTATCTGCAACCAATATTGCTGCAAACAATTTGCTGCAAACAATTTGCTACAAACAATGTGCTACAAACAAATTTGCTACAAACAATTTGCTGCAAACAAATTTGCTGCAAACAATTTGCTGCAAACAATTTGCTACAAACCATTTGCTACAAACAATTTGCTGCAAACAAAATTTGCTGCAAACAATTTGCTGCAAACAATTTTGCTGCAAACAATTTGCTGCAAACAATTTGCTGCAAACAATTTGCTGCAAACAATTTGCTACAAACAATTTGCTTGCAAACAATTTGCTGCAAACAAATTTGCTGCAAACAATTTGCTACAAACAATTTGCTGCAAACAAATTTGCTGCAAACAATTTGCTGCAAACAATTTGCTACAAACAGTTTGCTACAAACAATGTGCTACAAACAATTTGCTGCAAACAAATTTGCTGCAAACAATTTGCTGCAAACAATTTGCTACAAACAATTTGCTACAAACAATTTGCTGCAAACAAATTTGCTGCAAACAATTTGCTGCAAACAATTTGCTGCTAACAATTTGCTACAAACCATTTGCTGCAAACAAAATTGCTGCAAACAATTTGCTGCAAACAATTTGCTACAAACAATGTGCTACAAACAATTTGCTGCAAACAAATTTGCTGCAAACAATTTGCTGCAAACAATTTGCTACAAACAATTTGCTGCAAACAATTTGCTACAAACAATTTGCTACAAACAATTTGCTGCAAACAAATTTGCTGCAAACAATTTGCTGCAAACAATTTGCTACAAACAGTTTGCTACAAACAATGTGCTACAAACAATTTGCTGCAAACAAATTTGCTGCAAACAATTTGCTGCAAACAATTTGCTGCAAACAATTTGCTACAAACAATTTGCTACAAACAATTTGCTGCAAACAAATTTGCTGCAAACAATGTTGCTGCAAACAAATTTGCTGCAAACAATTTGCTACAAACAATTTGCTGCAAACAATTTGCTGCAAACAATTTGCTACAAACAGTTTGCTACAAACAATGTGCTACAAACAATTTGCTACAAACAATTTGCTGCAAACAATTTGCTACAAACAATTTGCTGCAAACAATTTGCTACAAACAGTTTGCTACAAACAATGTGCTACAAACAATTTGCTGCAAACAAATTTGCTACAAACAGTTTGCTAGCAAACCATTTGCTGCCAACAAATTAGCTGCAAACAAAATTGCTGCAAACAATTTGCTGCAAACAATTTGCTGCAAACAATTTGCTACAAACAATGTGCTACAAACAATTTGCTGCAAACAAATTTTCTACAAACAATTTGCTGCAAACAATTTGCTGCAAACAATTTGCTACAAACAATTTGCTACAAACCATTTGCAGCAAACAAAATTTGCTGCAAACAATGTGCTGCAAACAAATTTTCTACAAACAATTTGCTGCAAACAAATTTGCTGCAAACAATTTGCTGCAAACAAATTTGCTGCAAACAATTTGCTGCAAACCATTTGCTACAAACAGTTTGCTACAAACAATGTGCTGCAAACTATTTGCTGCAAACAAATTTGCTTCAAACAAAATTTGCTGCAAACAATTTGCTGCAAACAATTTGCTACAAACAGTTTGCAACAAACAAATTTGCTACAAACAATTTGCTGCAAACAATTTGCTGCAAACAATTTGCTGCAAACAATTTGCTACAAACCATTTGCTACAAACCATTTGCTGCAAACAAAATTGCTGCAAACAATTTGCTGCAAACAAGTTGCTGCAAACAATTTGCTGCAAACAATTTGCTGCAAACAATTTGCTGCAAACAATTTGCTACAAACAATTTGCTACAAACCATTTGCAGCAAACAAAATTTGCTGCAAACAATTTGCTGCAAACAAATTTGCTGCAAACAATTTGCTGCTAGACAATTTGCTACAAACCATTTGCTGCAAACAAAATTGCTGCAAACAATTTGCTGCAAACAATTTGCTACAAACAATGTGCTACAAACAATTTGCTGCAAACAAATTTGCTACAAACAATTTGCTGCAAACAAATTTGCTACAAACAATTTGCTGCAAACAAATTTGCTGCAAGCAATTTGCTACAAACAATTTGCTGCAAACAAATTAGCTGCAAACAATTTGCTGCAAACAATTTGCTACAAACAGTTTGCTACAAACAATGTGCTACAAAAAATTTGCTGCAAACAAATTTGTGGCAAACAATTTGCTGCAAACAATTTGCTACGAACAATTTGCTACAAACAATTTGCTGCAAACAAATTTGCTGCAAACAATGTTCTGCAAACAAATTTTCTGCAAACAATTTGCTACAAACAATTTGCTACAAACAATTTGCTGCACACAATTTGCTACAAACAGTTTGCTACAAACAATGTGCTACAAACAATTTGCAACAAACAATTTGCTGCACACAATTTGCTACAAACAATTTGCTGCAAACAAATATGCTACAAACAATTTGCTGCAAACAATTTGCTGCAAACAATTTGCTACAAACAATTTGCTGCAAACAATTTGCTGCAAACAATTTGCTACAAACAATTTGCTACAAACAATTTGCTGCAAACAAATTTGCGGAAAACAAATTTGCTGCAAACAAATTTGCTGCAAACAATTTGCTACAAACAATTTGCTACAAACAATTTGCTGCACACAATTTGCTACAAACAGTTTGCTACAAACAATGTGCTACAAACAATTTGCTGCAAACAAATTTGCTGCAAGCAATTTGCTACAAACAATTTCCTACAAACAAAATTTTGGCAAACAGAATTGCTGCAAACAATTTGCTACAAACAATGTGCTACAAACAATTTGCTGCAAACAAATTTGTGGCAAACAATTTTCTGCAAACAATTTGCTGCAAACAATTTGCTGCTAGCAATTTGCTATAAACCATTTGCTGCAAACAAAATTGCTGCAAACAATTTGCTACCAACAGTTTGCTACAAACAGTTTCCTACAAACAATGTGCTACAAACAATTTGCTGCAAACAAATTTGCTGCAAACAATGTTGCTGCAAACAAATTTGCTGCAAACAATTTGCTGCAAACAATTTGCTAAACAATTTGCACAAACCATTTGCTGCAAACAAAATTGCTGCAAACAATTTGCTACAAACAGTTTGCTACAAACAATTTGCTGCAAACAATTTGCTACAAACAATTTGCTACAAACAATTTGCTGCAAACAAATTTGCTGCAAACAATTTGCTGCAAAACAATTTGCTGCAAACAAATTTGCTGCAAACAATTTGCTGCAAACAAATTTGCTGCAAACAATTTGCTGCAAACAAATTTGCTGCAAACAATTTGCTGCAAACAATTTGCTACAAACAATTTGCTGCAAACAAATTGCTGCAAACAATTTGCTGCAAACAAATTTGCTGCAAACAATTTGCTGCAAACAATTTGCTACAAACAATTTGCTACAAACAATTTGCTGCAAACAAATTGCTGCAAACAATTTGCTGCAAAAAATTTGCTGCAAACAATTTGCTACAAACAATTTGCTACAAACAATTTTCTGCAAACAACTTTGCTGCAAACAATTTGCTACAAACAAAATTTGCGGCAAACAAATTTGCCGCAAACAATTTGCTACAAACAATTTGCTGCAAAACAATTTGCTGCAAACAATTTGCTGCAAACAATTTGCTGCAAACAAATTTGCTGCAAACAGTTTGCTACAAACAATTTGCTACAAACAATTTGCTGCAAACAAATTTGCTGCAAACAATTTGCTACAAACAAATTTGCTACAAACAATTTGCTGCAAACAAATAAGCTACAAACAATTTGCTGCAAACAAATTTGCTACAAACAATTTGCTACAAACAATTTGCTGCAAACAAATTAGCTGCAAACAATTTGCTGCAAACAATTTGCTACAAACAGTTTGCTACAAACAATGTGCTACAAAAAATTTGCTGCAAACAAATTTGTGGCAAACAATTTGCTGCAAACAATTTGCTACGAAACAATTTGCTACAAACAATTTGCTGCAAACAAATTTGCTGCAAACAATTTGCTGCAAACAAATTTGCTGCAAACAATTTGCTACAAACAATTTGCTACAAACAATTTGCTGCAAACAATTTGCTACAAACAGTTTGCTACAAACAATGTGCTACAAACAATTTGCTGCAAACAAATTTGCTGCAAACAATTTGCTACAAACAATTTGCTACAAACAAAATTTGTGCAAACAAATTGCTGCAAACAATTTGCTACAAACAATTTGCTACAAACAATTTGCTGCAAACAAATTTGTGTGCAAACAATTTGCTGCAAACAATTTGCTGCAAACAATTTGCTGCAAACAAATTTGCGGCAAACAATTTGCTGCTAACAATTTGCTACAAACCATTTGCTGCAAACAAATTTGCTGCAAACAATGTTCTGCAAACAAATTTTCTGCAAACAATTTGCTGCTAGCAATTTGCTACAAACCATTTGCTGCAAACAAAATGTGCGCAAACAATTTGCTACAAACAGTTTGCTACAAACAATGTGCTGCAAACAATTTGCTGCAAGCAATTTGCTACAAACTAATTTGCTAAATAAATCAATTTGCTGCAAACAATTTGCTGCAAACAAATTTGCTGCAAACAATTTGCTGCAAACAAATTTGCTGGCAACAATTTGCTGCAAACAAATTTGCTGCAAACAATTTGCTGCAAACAATTTGATACAAACAATTTGCTGCAAACAAAAAATTGCTGCAAACAATTTGCTGCAAACAAATTTGTGGCAAACAATTTGGTGCAAACAATTTGCTACGAACAATTTGCTACAAACAATTTGCTGCAAACAAATAAGCTGCAAACAATTTGCTGCAAAAAAAATTTGCTGCAAACAATTTGCTACAAACAATTTGCTACAAACAATTTTCTGCAAACAACTTTGCTGCAAGCAATTTCCTACAAACAAAATTGCGGCAAACAGAATTGCCGCAAACAATTTGCTAGAAACAATTTGCTGTAAACAATTTGCTGCAAACAATTTGCTGCAAACAATGTGCTGCAAACAAGTTTTCTGCAAACAATTTGCTGCTAGCAATTTGCTACAAACAGTTTGCTACAAACAATGTGCTGCAAACAATTTGGTGCAAATAATTTGCTACAAAAAATTTGCTGCAAACAAATTTGCTGAAAACAATTTGGTGCAAACAATTTCCTACAAACAAATGTGCTGCAAACAATGTGCTACAAACAATTTGCCGCAAACAATTTGCCGCAAACAATTTGCTACAAACAATTTGCTGCAAACAAATTTGCGGCAAACAATTTGCTGCAAAACCATTTGCTGCAAACAAATTTGCTGCAAACAATTTGCTGCAAACAAATTTGCTGCAAGCACTTTGATACAAACCATTAGCTGCAAACAAAATTGCTGCAAACAATTTGCTGCAAACAAATTTGCTGCAAACAATTTGCTGCAAGCAATTTGATACAAACCATTTGCTGCAAACAAAATTGCTGCAAACAATTTGCTGCAAACAAAATTGCTGCAAACAATTTGCTGCAAACAAAGTTGTTGCAAACAATTTGCTGCAAACAATTTGCTGGAAACAAATTTGCTCCAAACAATTTGCTGCAAACAAATTTGCTGCAAAACCATTTGCTGCAAACAAATTTGCTGCAAACAATTTGTTGCAAACAAATTTGCTGCAAACAGTTTGCTGCAAGCAATTTGATACAAACCATTTGCTGCAAACAAAATTGCTGCAAACAATTTGATGCAAACAAAATTCCTGCAAACAATTTGCTGCAAACAAATTTGCTACAATCCATTTGCTGCAAACAATTTGCTACAAACAATTTGCTGCAAACAAATTTGCTGCAAACAATTTGCTACAAACAATTTGCTACAAACAATTTCCTACAAACAAATGTGCTGCAAACAAATTTGCTGCAAACAATTTGCTGCTAGCAATTTGCTACAAACAGTTTGCTACAAACAATTTGCTGCAAACAAATTGCTACAAACAATTTGCTGCAAACAAATTGCCACAAACAATTTGCTGCAAACAAATTGCTACAAACATTTAGCTGCAAACAATTTGCTGCAAACAATTGCAAACAATTTGCTGCAAACAATTTGCTGCAAGCAATTGGCTACAAACAATTTGCTACAAACAATTTCCTACAAACAAATTTGCTGCAAACAATTTGCTACAAACAATTTGCTGCAAACAAAGTTGCTTCAAACAATTTGCTGCAAACAAATTTGCTGCAAACAATTTGCTGCAAGCAATTGGCTTCAAACAATTTGCTACAAACAATTTCCTACAAACAAATGTGCTGCAAACAAATTTGCTGCAAACAATTTGCTGCTAGCAATTTGCTACAAACCATTTGCTGCAAACAAATTGCTACAAATATTTAGGTGCAAACAATTTTGTTGCAAACAATTTGCTGCAAACAATGTGCTACAAACAATATGCTGAAAACAAATTTGCTGCAAACAATTTGCTGCAAACAATTTACTGCAAGCAATTGGCTACAAACAGTTTGCTACAAACAATTTCCTACAAACAAATGTGCTGCAAACAAATTTTCTGCAAACAATTCGATGCTAGCAATTTGCTACAAACCATTTGCTGAAAACTAAATTGCTGCAAACAATTTGCTGCAAACAATTTGCTGCAAACAATTTGCTGCAAACAATTTGCTACAACCAATTTGCTGCAAACAAAATTTCTGCAAACAATGTGCTGCAAACAAATTTGCTGCAAACAATTTGATGCTAGCAATTTGCTACAAACCATTTGCTGCAAACAAAATTGCTGCAAACAATTTGCTACAAACAGTTTGCTACAAACAATGTGCTACAAACAATTTGCTGCGAACAAATTTGCTGCAAACAATTTGCTGCAAACAATTTGCTACAAACAATTTGCTACAAACAATTTGCTGCAAACAAATTTGCTGCAAAAAATTTGCTACAAATAATTTGCTACACACAATTTCCTACAAACAAATTTGCTGCAAACAAAATTGCTGGAAACAAATTGCTACAAACATTTAGGTGCAAACAAATTTGCTGCAAACAATTTGCTGCAAGCAATTTGATACAAACCATTTGCTGCAAACAAAATTCCTGCAAACAATTTGCTGCAAACAAATTTGCTACAAGCAATTTGCTGCAAACAATTTGCTACAAACAATTTGCTGCAAACAAAATTGGTGCAAACAATTTGCTGCAAACAAATTTGCTACAAACAATTTGCTAGAAACAGTTTGCTACAAACAATGTGCTTCAAACAATTTACAGCAAACAAATTTGCTGCAAACAATTTGCTACAAATAATTTGCTACACACAATTTCCTACAAACAAATTTGCTGCAAATAAAATTGATGGAAACAAATTGCTACAAATATTTAGCTGCAAACAATTTTGCTGGAAACAAATTGCTACAAACAGTTTGCTACAAACAATTTGCTACAAACAATTTGCTACAAACAATTTGCTAGAAACAGTTTGCTACAAACAATGTGCTTCAAACAATTTGCAGCAAACAAATTAGCTGCAAACAAAATTGCTGGAAACAAATTGCTACAAACATTTAGGTGCAAACAAAGTTGCTGGAAACAAATTGCTACAAACATTTAGGTGCAAACAATTTTGCTGCAAACAATTTTGCTGCAAACAATTTTGCTGCAAACAAATTTGCTGCAAACAATTTGCTGCAAACAAATTTGCTGCAAACAATTTGCTACAAACAATTTGCTACAAACAATTTGCTACAAACAATTTGCTACAAACAATTTGCTAGAAACAGTTTGCTACAATCAATGTGCTTCAAACAATTTGCAGCAAACAAATTAGCTGCAAACAAAATTGCTGGAAACAAATTGCTACAAACATTTAGGTGCAAACAAAGTTGCTGGAAACAAATTGCTACAAACATTTAGGTGCAAACATTTTTGCTGCAAACAATTTGCTGCAAACAATTTGCTACAAACAATTTGCTAGAAACAGTTTGCTACAAACAATGTGCTTCAAACAATTTACAGCAAACAAATTTGCTGCAAACAATTTGCTACAAACAATTTGCTACACACAATTTCCTACAAACAAATTTGCTGCAAACAAAATTGATGGAAACAATTTGCTACAAACATTTAGCTGCAAACAATTTTGCTGCGAAACAATTTGCTACAAAAATTTAGGTGCAAACAATTTTGCTGCAAACAATTTGCTGCAAACAATTTGCTACAAACAATTTGCTAGAAACAGTTTGCTACAAACAATGTGCTACAAACAATTTGCTGCAAACAAATTTGCTGCAAACAATTTGCTGCAAACAATTTGCTACAAACAATTTGCTAGAAACAGTTTGCTACAAACAATGTGCTACAAACAATTTGCAGCAAACAAATTTGCTGCAAACAATTTGCTACAAACAATTTGCTACAACAATTTGCTAAAACAATTTGCTACAAACAAATTTGCTGCAAACAAAATTGCTGGAAACAATTTGCTACAAACAATTTGCTGCAAACAATTTGCTGCAAACAATTTGCTGCAAACAATTTGCTGCAAACAAATTTGCTCCAAACAATTTGCTGCAAACAAATTTGCTGCAAAACAATTTGCTGCAAACCATTTGCTGCAAACAAATTTGCTGCAAACAATTTGCTGCAAACAAATTTGCTGCAAACAATTTGCTGCAAACAATTTGCTACAAACCATTTGCTGCAAACAAAATTCCTGCAAACAATTTGCTACAAACAATTTGCTACAAACAATTTGCTGCAAACAAATTTGCTGCAAACAAATTTGCTGCAAACAAGTTTGCTACAAACAATTTGGTGCAAACAATTTGCTGCAAACAAATTTGCTGCAAACAATTTGCTGCAAACAAATTTGCTGCAAACCATTTGCTGCAAACAAATTTGCTGCAAACAATTTGCTGCAAACAAATTTGCTGCAAACAATTTGCTGCAAACAATTTGATACAAACCATTTGCTGCAAACAAAATTGCTGCAAACAATTTGCTACAAACAATTTACTACAAACAATTTCCTACAAACAAATTTGCTGCAAACAATTTTCTGCAATCAAATTTCTGCAAACAAATTTGCTGCAAACAATTTGCTGCAAACAATTTGCTACAAACAATTTGCTAGAAACAGTTTGCTACAAACAATGTGCTGCAAACAAATTTGCTGCAAACAATTTGCTACAAATAATTTGCTACAAACAATTTCCTACAAACAAATTTGCTGCAAACAAAATTTGCTGCAAACAAATTTGCTACAAACAATTCAGGTGCAAACAAAATTGCTTGCTGGAAACAAATTGCTACAAACAATTTGGTGCAAACAATTTTGCTGCAAACAATTTGCTGCAAACAATTTGCTACAAACAATTTGCTACAAACAGTTTGCTACAAACAATGTGCTACAAACAATTTGCTGCAAACAATTTGCTGCAAACAATTAGCTGCAAACAATTAGCTGCAAACAATTTGCTAGAAACAGTTTGCTACAAACAATGTGCTACAAACAATGTGCTACAAACAAATTTGCCGCAAACAATTTGCTACAAATAATTTGCTACAAACAATTTCCTACAAACAAATTTGCTGCAAACAAAATTGCTGGAAACAAATTGCTACAAACAATTTGGTGCAAACAATTTTGCTGCAAACAATTTGCTGCAAACAATTTGCTGCAAACAATTTGCTAGAAACAGTTTGCTACAAACAATTTGCTACAAACAATTTGCTGCAAACAAATTTGCTGCATGCAATTTGCTACAAACAATTTCCTACAAACAAATTGCTGCAAACAAATTGCTGCAAACAATTTGCTACAAACAATTTGCTACAAACAATTTGCTGCAAACAAATTTGTGGCAAACAATTTGCTACAAACAATGTGCTACAAACAATAAGCTGCAACAAATCTGCTACAAACAGTTTGCTACAAACCATTTGCTGCCAACAAATTAGCTGCAAACAAAATTGCTGCAAACAATTTGCTGCAAACAATTTGCTACAAACAGTTTGCTACAAACAATGTGCTACAAACAATTTGCTGCAAACAAATTTTCTTCAAACAATTTGCTGCAAACAAATTTGCTGCAAACAATTTGCTGCAAACAATTTGCTACAAACAATTTGCTGCAAACAAATTTGCTGCAAACAATTTGCTGCAAGCCATTTGCTACAAACAGTTTGCTATAAACAATGTGCTTCAAACAATTTGCAGCAAACAAATTAGCTGCAAACAAAATTGCTGCAAACAATTTGCTGCAAACAATTTGCTACAAACAGTTTGCTACAAACAAATTTTCTACAAACAATTTGCTGCAAACAAATTTGCTGCAAACAATTTGCTGCAAACAATTTGCTACAAACCATTTGCTGAAAACAAAATTGCTGCAAACAATTTGCTGCAAACAATTTGCTACAAAACCATATGCTGCAAATAAAATTGCTGCAAACAATTTGCTGCAAACAATTTGCTGCAAACAATTTTCTGCAAACAATTTGCTGCAAACAATTTGGTGCAAAAAATTTGCTGCAAACAATTTGCTGCAAACAAATTTGCTACAAACAATTTGCTACAAACAATTTGCTGCTAACAAATTAGCTGCAAACAATTTGCTGCAAACAAATTTGCTGCAAACAATTTGCTACAAACAATTTGCTGCAAACAATATGCTACAAACAGTTTGCTACAAACAATGTGCTACAAACAATTTGCTGCAAACAAATTTGTGGCAAACAATTAGCTGCAAAAAATTTGCTACGAACAATTTGCTACAAACAATTTGCTGCAAGCAAATAAGCTGCAAACAATTTGCTGCAAACAAATTTGCTGCAAACAATTTGCTACAAACAATTTGCTACAAACAATGTGCTTCAAACAATTTGCAGCAAACAAATTAGCTGCAAACAAAATTGCTGGAAACAAATTGCTACAAACATTTAGGTGCAAACAAAGTTGCTGGAAACAAATTTGCTACAAACATTTAGGTGCAAACAATTTTGCTGCAAACAATTTGCTGCAAACAATTTGCTACAAACAATTTGCTAGAAACAGTTTGCTACAAACAATGTGCTTCAAACAATTTACAGCAAACAAATTTGCTGCAAACAATTTGCTACAAATAATTTGCTACACACAATTTCCTACAAACAAATTTGCTGCAAATAAAATTGATGGAAACAAATTTCTACAAATATTTAGCTGCAAACAATTTTGCTGGAAACAAATTGCTACAAAAATTTAGGTGCAAACAATTTTGCTGCAAACAATTTGCTGCAAACAATTTGCTACAAACAATTTGCTAGAAACAGTTTGCTACAAACAATGTGCTACAAACAATTTGCTGCAAACAAATTTGCTGCAAACAATTTGCTGCAAACAATTTGCTACAAACAATTTGCTAGAAACAGTTTGCTACAAACAATGTGCTTCAAACAATTTGCAGCAAACAAATTTGCTGCAAACAATTTGCTACAAATAATTTGCTACACACAATTTTCTACAAACAAATTTGCTGCAAACAAAATTGCTGGAAACAAATTGCTACAAATAATTTAGGTGCAAACAATTTGCTGCAAACAAATTTGCTGCAAACAATTTGCTGCAAACAAATTTGCTCCAAAACAATTTGCTGCAAACAAATTTGCTGCAAAACAATTTGCTGCAAAAACAATTTGCTGCAAACAAATTTGCTGCCAACAATTTGCTGCAAACAAATTTGCTGCAAACAATTTGCTGCAAGCAATTTGATACAAACCATTTGCTGCAAACAAAATTCCTGCAAACAATTTGCTACAAACAATTTACTACAAACAATTTCCTACAAACAAATTTGCTGCAAACAAAATTGCTGCAAACAAATTGCTACAAATATTTAGGTGCAAACAATTTGCTGCAAACAAATTTGCTGCAAACAATTTGCTGCAAACAAATTTGCTGCAAACAATTTGCTGCAAACAAATTTGCTGCAAAACCATTTGCTGCACACAAATTTGCTGCCAACAATTTGCTGCAAACAAATTTGCTGCAAACAATTTGCTGCAAGCAATTTGATACAAACCATTTGCTGCAAACAAAATTCCTGCAAACAATTTGCTACAAACAATTTACTACAAACAATTTCCTACAAACAAATTTGCTGCAAACAATTTTCTGCAATCAAATTTCTGCAAACAAATTTGCTGCAAACAATTTGCTGCAAACAATTTGTTACAAACAATTTGCTAGAAACAGTTTGCTACAAACAATGTGCTTCAAACAATTTGCAGCAAACAAATTTGCTGCAAACAATTTGCTACAAATAATTTGCTACAAACAATTTCCTACAAACAAATTTGCTGCAAACAAAATTGCGGGAAACAATTTGCTACAAACATTCAGGTGCAAACAAAATTGCTGGAAACAAATTGCTACAAACAATTTGCTAGAAACAGTTTGCTACAAACAATGTGCTTCAAACAATTTGCAGCAAACAAATTTGCTGCAAACAATTTTCTACAAATAATTTGCTACACACAATTTCCTACAAACAAATTTGCTGCAAACAAAATTGCTGGAAACAAATTGCTACAAATATTTAGGTGCAAACAATTTTGCTGCAAACAATTCGCTGCAAACAATTTGCTGCAAACAATTTGCTAGAAACAGTTTGCTACAAACAATGTGCTACAAACAATTTGCTGCAAACAATTTGCTGCAAACAATTTGCTGCAAACAAAATTTGCTGCAAACAAATTGCTGCAAACAATTTGCTACAAACAATTTGCTACAAACAATTTGCTGCAAACAAATTTGTGGCAAACAATTTGCTACAAACATTGTGCTACAAACAATAAGCTGCAAACAAATCTGCTACAAACAATTTGCTACAAACCATTTGCTGCAAACAAATTAGCTGCAAACAAAATTGCTGCAAACAATTTGCTGCAAACAATTTGCTACAAACAGTTTGCTACAAACAATGTGCTACAAACAATTTGCTGCAAACAAATTTGCTGCAAAATTCAAACAATTTGCTGCAAACAAATTTGCTGCAAACAATTTGCTGCAAACAATTTGCTACAAACAATTTGCTGCAAACAAATTTGCTGCAAACAATTTGCTGCAAACCATTTGCTACAAACAGTTTGCTATAAACAATGTGCTTCAAACAATTTGCAGCAAACAAATTTGCTGCAAACAAAATTGCTGCAAACAATTTGCTGCAAACAATTTGCTACAAACAGTTTGCTACAAACAAATTTTCTACAAACAATTTGCTGCAAACAAATTTGCTGCAAACAATTTGCTGCAAACAATTTGCTACAAACAATTTGCTGAAAACAAAATTGCTGCAAACAATTTGCTGCAAACAATTTGCTACAAACAATTTGCTGCAAACAAAATTGCTGCAAACAATTTGCTGCAAACAATTTGCTGCAAACAATTTTCTTGCAAACAATTTGCTGCAAACAATTTGCTGCAAAAAGTTTGCTGCAAACAATTTGCTGCAAACAAATTTGCTACAAACAATTTGCTACAAACAATTTGCTACAAAACAATTTGCTGCAAACAAATTTGCTGCAAACAATTTGCTGCAAACAAATTTGCTGCAAACAATTTGCTACAAACAATTTGCTACAAACAATTTGCTGCAAACAAATTTGCTGCAAACAATTTGCTACAAACAATGTGCTACAACAAACAATTTGCTGCAAACAAATCTGCTACAAACAGTTTGCTACAAACCATTTGCTGCAAACAAATTTGCTGCAAACTAATTTGCTGCAAACAATTTGCTACAAACCATTTGCTGCAAACAATTTGCTACAAACAATGTGCTGCAAACAATTTGCTGCAAACAATTTGCTTCAAACAATTTGCTACAAACAATTTGCTGCAAACAAATAAGCTGCAAACAATTTGCTGCAAACAATTTGCTACAAACAGTTTGCTATAAACAATGTGCTTCAAACAATTTGCAGCAAACAAATTAGCTGCAAACAAAATTGCTGCAAACAATTTGCTGCAAACAATTTGCTACAAACAGTTTGCTACAAACAATTTGCTACAAACAATTTGCTGCAAACAAATTTGCTGCAAACAATTTGCTGCAAACAATTTGCTGCAAACAATTTGCTACAAACCATTTGCTGCAAACAAATTGCTGCAAACAATTTGCTGCAAACAATTTGCTACAAACCATTTGCTGCAAACAAAATTGCTGCAAACAATTTGCTGCAAACAATTTGCTGCAAACAATTTGCTGCAAACAATTTGCTGCAAACAATTTGCTGCAAACAATTTGCTACAAACAATTTGCTGCAAACAATTTGCTACAAACAATTTGCTACAAACAATTTGCTGCTAACAAATTTGCTGCAAACAATTTGCTGCAAACAAATTTGCTGCAAACAATTTGCTACAAACAATTTGCTGCAAACAATTTGCTACAAACAGTTTGCTACAAACAATGTGCTACAAACAATTTGCTGCAAACAAATTTGTGGCAAACAATTTGCTGCAAACAATTTGCTACGAACAATTTGCTACAAACAATTTGCTGCAAACAAATTTGCTGCAAACAATTTGCTGCAAACAAATTTGCTGCAAACAATTTGCTACAAACAATTTGCTACAAACAATTTGCTGCAAACAATTTGCTACAAACAGTTTGCTACAAACAATGTGCTACAAACAATTTGCTGCAAACAAATTTGCTGCAAACAATTTGCTACAAACAATTTCCTACAAACAAATTTGCTGCAAACAGAATTGCTGCAAACAATTTGCTACAAACAATTTGCTACAAACAATTTGCTGCAAATAAAGAAGCTGCAAACAATTTGCTGCAAACAAATTTGCTTCAAACAATTTGCTGCAAGCAATTTGCTACAAACCATTTGCTGCAAACAAAATTGCTGCAAACAATTTGCTACAAACAATTTGCTGCAAACAATTTGCTACAAACAAATTTGCTGCAAACAAAATTGCTGTAAACAAATTGCTACAAACAATTTGCTGCAAACAATTTGCTGCAAACAATTTGCTGCAAACAATTTGCTGCAAACAAATTTGCTGCAAACAATTTGCTGCAAACAAATTTGCTGCAAACAATTTGCTGCAAACAATTTGCTACAAACAGTTTGCTGCAAACAAATTTGCTGCAAACAATTTGCTGCAAGCAATTTGATACAAACCATTTGCTGCAAACAAAATTGCTGCAAACAATTTGCTACAAACAATTTGCTACAAACAATTTGCTACAAACAAATTTGCTGCAAACAATTTGCTACAAACAATTTTCTGCAAACAAATTGCTGCAAACAAATTTGCTGCAAACAATTTGCTGCAAACAATTTGCTACAAACAATTTGCTAGAAACAGTTTGCTACAAACAATGTGCTACAAACAATTTGCTGCAAACAAATTTGCTGCAAACAATTTGCTACAAACAATTTGCTACAAACAATTTGCTACAAACAAATTTGCTGCAAACAAAATTGCTGCAAACAATTTGCTACAAACATTTAGGTGCAAACAATTTTGCTGCAAACAATTTGCTGCAAACAATTTGCTACAAACAATTTGCTAGAAACAGTTTGCTACAAACAATGTGCTACAAACAATTTGCTGCAAACAAAATTGCTGCAAACCATTTGCTACAAACAATGTGCTACAAACAATATGCTGCAACACAATTTGCTACAAACAGTTTGCTACAAACCATTTGCTGCAAACAAATTTGCTGCAAACAAAATTGCTGCAAACAATTTGCTGCAAACAATTTGCTACAAACAGTTTGCTACAAACAATGTGCTACAAACAATTTGCTGCAAACAAATTTGCTGCAAACAATTTGCTACAAACAATTTGCTACAAACAATTTGCTGCAAACAAATTTGCTGCAAACAATTTGCTGCAAACAAATTTGCTGCAAACAGTTTGCTACAAACAATTTGCTGCAAACAATTTGCTACAAACCATTTGCTGCAAACAAAATTGCTGCAAACAATTTGCTACAAACAATTTGCTGCAAACAAATTTGCTGCAAACAATTTGCTGCAAGCAATTTGCTACAAACTATTTGCTGCAAATAAATTTGCGGCAAACAATTTGCTGCAAACAAATTTGCTGCAAAACCGTTTGCTGCAAACAAATTTGCTGCAAACAATTTGCTGCAAACAAATTTGCTGGCAACAATTTGCTGCAAACAATTTGCTGCAAACAAATTTGCTGGAAACAATTTGCTGCAAACAAATTTGCTGCAAACAATTTGCTGCAAACAATTTGCTACAAACAATTTGCTGCAAACAAAATTGCTGCAAACAATTTGCTGCAAACAAATTTGCTGCAAACAATTTGCTGCAAACAATTTGCTACAAACAATTTGCTACAAACAATTTGCTGCAAACAAATTGGAAACAATTGCTGCAAACAATTTGCTGCAAACAAATTTGCTGCAAACAATTTGCTACAAACAATTTGCTACAAACAATTTGCTGCAAACAAATTTGCTGCAAACAATTTGCTACAAACAATTTGCTGCAAACAAATTTGCTGCAAACAATTTGCTGCAAACAAATTTGCTGCAAACAATTGCTGCAAACAATTTGCTGCAAACAATTTTGCTGCAAACAATTTTGCTGCAAACAATTTGCTGCAAACAATTTGCTACAAACAATTTGCTACAAACAATTTGCTACAAACAATTTGCTGCAAACAATTTGCTACAAACAATTTGCTGCAAACAAAATTCCTGCAAACAATTTGATGCAAACAAAATTTGCTGCAAACAATTTGCTGCAAACAAAGTTGCTGCAAACAATTTGCTGCAAACAATATGCTGCAAACAATTTGCTGCAAACAATTTGCTACAAACAATTTGCTACAAACAATTTGCTGCAAACAAATTTGCTGCAAACAATTTGCTATAAACAATTTGCTGCTAACAATTTTGCTGCAAACAATTTGCTGCAAACAAATTTGCTGCAAACAATTTGCTGCAAACAATTTGCTGCAAACAAATTTGCTGCAAACAATTTGCTAGAAACAGTTTGCTACAAACAATGTGCTTCAAACAATTTGCTGCAAACAAATTAGCTGGAAACAAAATTGCTGCAAACAAATTTGCTACAAACAATTTGGTGCAAACAATTTTGCTGCAAACAATTTGCTGCAAACAATTTGCTGCAAACAATTTGCTGCAAACAATTTGCTGCAAACAATTTGCTGCAAACAATTTGCTAGAAACAGTTTGCTACAAACAATGTTGCTGCAAACAATTTGCTGCAAACAAATTTGCTGCAAACAATTTGCTACAAACAATTTGCTGCAAACAAATTTGCTGCAAACAATTTGCTGCAAACAATTTGCTGCAAACAATTTGCTGCAAACAATTTGCTGGAAACAAATTTGCTACAAACAATTTGCCGCAAACAAATTTGCTGGCAAACAATTTGCTGCAAACAAATTTGCTTCTAAACAATTTGCTGCAAGCAATTTGCTACAAACAATTTGCTGCAAACAATTTGCTACAAACAATTTGCTGCAAACAAATTTGCTGCAAACAATTTGCTGCAAACAAATTTGCTGCAAACCATTTGCTGCAAACAAATTTGCTGCAAACAAATTTGCTGCAAACCATTTGCTGCAAACAAATTTGCTGCAAACAATTTGCTACAAACAATTTGCTGCAAACAAATTTGCTGCAAACAATTTGCTGCAAAACAAATTTGCTGCAAAACCATTTGCTGCAAACAAATTTGCTGCAAACAATTTTGCTGCAAACAATTTGCTGCAAACAATTTGCTGCAAACAATTTGCTGCAAACAATTTGCTACAAACAATTTGCTACAAACAATTTCCCACAAACAAATTTGCTGCAAACAATTTGCTACAAACAATTTGCTGCAAACAAATTTGCTGCAAACGATTTTCTGCGAACAAAATTCCTGCAAACAATTTGCTGCCAACAATTTGCTGCAAACAAAGTTGCTGCAAACAATTTGCTGCAAACAATTTGCTACAAACAATTTGCTACAAACAATTTGCTACAAACAATTTGCTACAAACAATTTCCTACAAACAAATTTGCTGCAAACAATTTGCTACAAACAATTTGCTGCAAACAATTTTGCTACAAACAATTTGCTGCAAACAAATTTGCTGCAAACAATTTGCTGCAAACAAATTTGCTCCAAACAATTTGCTTGCAGCAAATTGCTACAAAACATTTGCTGCAAACAATTTGCTACAAACAATTTGCTACAACCAATTTGCTAGAAACAGTTTGCTACAAACAATGTGCTGCAAACAATTTGCAGCAAACAAATTAGCTGCAAACAAAATTGCTGAAAACAAATTGCTACAAACATTTAGGTGCAAACAATTTTGCTGCAAACAATTCGCTGCAAACAATTTGATGCAAACAATTTGCTGCAAACAATTTGCTGCAAACAATTTGCTGCAAACAATTTGCTAGAAACAGTTTGCTACAAACAATGTGCTTAAAACAATTTGCAGCAAACAAATTTGCTGCAAACAATTTGCTACAAATAATTTGCTACAACAATTTCCTACCAACAAATTTGCTGCAGACAAATTTGCTGCAAACAATTTGCTACAAACAATTTGCTACAAACAATGTGCTACAAACAAATTTGCTGCAAACAAATTTGCTGCAAACAATTTGCTGCAAACAATTTTTTGCAAACAATTTGCTACAAACAATTTGCTGCAAACAATTTGCTGCAAACAATTTGCTACAAACCATTTGCCACAAAGAAAATTGCTGCACACAATTTGCTACAAACAGTTTGCTACAAACAATGTGCTACAAACAATTTGCTGCAAACAAATCTGCTGCAAACAATTTGCTGCAATCAATTTGCTGCAAACAATTTGCTACAAACAGTTTGCTATAAACAATGTGCTACAAACAATTTGCAGCAAACAAATTGCTGCAAACAAAATTGCTACAAACAATTTGCTGCAAACAATTTCCTACAAAAAATTTGCTGCAAACAATTTGCTGCAAACAAAATTGCTGCAAACAATTTGCTGAAAACAGTTTGCTACAAACAATGTGCTACAAACAATTTGCTGCAAACAAATTTGCTGCAAACAATTTTGCTGCAAACAATTTGCTGCAAACAATTTTGCTACAAACAATTTGCTACAAACAATTTCCCGCAAACAAATTTGCTGCAAACAATTTGCTACAAACAATTTGCTGCAAACAATTCCCTGCAAACAATTTGCTGCAAACAAAATTGCTGCAAACAATTTCCTACAAACAATTTGCTGCAAACAATTTGCTGCAAACAATTTGCTGCAAACAAATTTGCTGCAAACAATTTTGCTGCAAACAATTTGCTGCAAACAATTTGCTACAAACAATTTGCTACAAACAATTTCCCACAAACAAATTTGCTGCAAACAATTTGCTACAAACAATTTGCTGCAAACAAAATTCCTGCAAACAATTTGATGCAAACAAAATTCCTGCAAACAATTTCCTGCAAACAAAGTTGCTGCAAACAATTTGCTGCAAACAATTTCCTGCAAACAAAGTTGCTGCAAACAATTTGCTGCAAACAATTTGCTGCCAACAAATTTGCTACAAACCATTTGCCGCAAAGAAAATTGCTGCACACAATTTGCTACAAACAGTTTGCTACAAACAATGTGCTACAAACAATTTGCTGCAAACAAATCTGCTGCAAACAATGTGCTGCAAACAATTTGCTGCAAACAATTTGCTACAAACAGTTTGCTATAAACAATGTGCTTCAAACAATTTGCAGCAAACAAATTAGCTTCAAACAAAATTGCTACAAACAATTTGCTACAAACAATTTCCTACAAACAAATTTGCTGCAAACAAATTTGCTGCAAACAATTTGCTACAAAAAGTTTGCTACAAACAATGTGCTACAAACAATTTGCTGCAAACAATTTGCTACAAACAGTTTGCTATAAACAATGTGCTTCAAACAATTTGCAGCAAACAAATTAGCTGCAAACAAAATTACTGGAAACAAATTGCTACAAACATTTAGGTGCAAACAAATTTGCTGCAAACAATTTGCTGCAAGCAATTTGATACAAACCATTTGCTGCAAACAAAATTGCTGCAAACAATTTGCTGCAAACAAAATTGCTGCAAACAATTTGCTGCAAACAAATTGCTGCAAACAATTTGCTGCAAACAATTTGCTGCAAACAAGTTGCTACAAACAATGGTGCTGCAAACAAATTGCTACAAACATTTAGGTGCAAACAATTTTGCCGCAAACAATTTGCTGCAAACAATGTGCTACAAACAAATTGCTGAAAACAAATTTGCTGCGAACAATTTGCTGCAAGCAATTTGCTGCAAACAATTTGCTGCAAGCAATTGGCTACAAACAATTTGCTACAAACAGTTTCCTATGCAAACAAATTTGCTGCAAACAATTTGCTACACACAGTTTGCTACAAAAAATTTGCTGCAAACAATTTGCTACAAACCATTTGCTGCAAACAAAATTGCTGCAAACAAATTTGCTGCAAACAATTTGCTACAAATAATTTGCTACACGCAATTTCCTACAAACAAATTTGCTGCAAACAAACTTGCTGCAAACAATTTGCTACAAACAGTTTGCTACAAACAATGTGCTACAAACAATTTGCTGCAAACAAATTTGCTGCAAACAATTTGCTGCAAACAATTTGCTGCAAACAATTTGCTACAAACAGTTTGCTACAAACAATGTGCTTCACACAATTTGCAGCAAACAAATTTGCTGCAAACAATTTGCTACAAATAATTTGCTACAAACAACTTGGTGCAAACAATTTTGCTACAAACAAATTTGCTACAAACAATTTGCTACAAACAAATTTGCTCTAAACAATTTGCTACAAACAATTTCCTACAAACAAATTTGCTGCAAACAAATTTGCTGCAAACAATTTGCTACAAAAAGTTTGCTACAAACAATGTGCTGCAAACAAGTTTCTGCAAACAATTTGCTAAAACATGCAAAACAGTTTGCTACAAACAATTTGCTACAAACAATTTGCTGCAAACAATTTGCTGCATACTAATTAGCTGCAAACAAATTCGCTGCAAACAATTTGCTACAAACAATTTGCTGCATTCAATTTGCTGCATACTAATTAGCTGCAAACAAATTCGCTGCAAACAAATTCGCTACAAACAATGTGCTACAAACAATTTGCTGCAAACAAATTTGCTGCATACTAATTAGCTGCAAACAAATTCGCCGCAAACAATTTGCTACAAACAATTTGCTACAAACAATTTGCTGCATTCAATTTGCTGCATACTAATTAGCTGCAAACAAATTTGCTGCAAACAATTTGCTACAAATAATTTGCTACACGCAATTTCCTACAAACAAATTTGCTGCAAACAAATTTGCTGCAAACAATTTGCTACAAACAGTTTGCTACAAACAATGTGCTACAAACAATTTGCTGCAAACAAATTTGCTGCAAACAATTTGCTGCAAACAATTTTGCTGCAAACAATTTGCTGCAAACAAATTTGCTGCAAACAATTTGCTGCAAACAAATTTGCTCTAAACAATTTGCTGCAAGCAAATTGCTACAAACCATTTGCTGCAAACAATTTGCTACAAACAATTTGCTGCAAACAAATTTGCTGCAAACAATTTGCTGCAAACAAATTTGCTGCAAACAAGTTTGCCGCAAACAATTTGCTGCAAACAAATTTGCTGCAAACAATTTGCTGCAGAACAAATTTGCTGCAAACAATTTGCTGCAAACAAATTTGCTGCAAACAATTTGCTGCAAGCAATTTGATACAAACCTTCGCTGCAAACAAATTTCCTGAAACAATTTGCTGCAAACAATTTGCTACAAACAATCTTCCTACAAACAAATTTGCTGGAAACAAATTTGCTACAAACAATTTGCTGCAAACAAATTTGCTGCAGAAACAATTTGCTGCAAACAAATTTGCTTCAAACAATTTGCTGCAAACAATTTGCTACAAACCATTTGCCGCAAACAATTTGCTACAAACAATTTGCTGCAAACAATTTTGCTGCAAACAATTTGCTGCAAACAAATTTGCTGCAAACAATTTGCTGCAAACAATTTGCTACAAACAATTTGCGCAAACAATTTGCTGCAAACAAATTTGCTGCAAACAATTTGCTGCAAACAAATTTGCTGCAAAACCATTTGCTGCAAACAAATTTGCTGCAAACAATTTTGCTGCAAACAATTTTGCTGCAAACAATTTTGCTGCAAACAATTTGCTGCAAACAATTTGCTACAAACAATTTGCTACAAACAAATTTGCTGCAAACAATTTGCTACAAACAATTTGATGCAAACAAAATTCCTGCAAACAATTTGATGCAAACAAAATTCCTGCAAACAATTTGCTGCAAACAAGGTTGCTGCAAACAATTTGCTACAAACAATTTGCAAACAAATTTGCTGCAAACAATTTGCTACAAATAATTTGCTACACACAATTTCCTACAAAACAAATTTGCTGCAGACAAATTTTGCTGCAAACAATTTGTAAAAAACAGTTTGCTACAAACAATGTGCTACAAACAATTTGCAACAATTTGCTGCAAACAAATTTGCTGCAAACAATTTGCTGCAAACAATTTGCTACAAAAAGTTTGCTACAAACAATGTGCTACAAACAATTTGCTGCAAACAATTTGCTACAAACAGTTTGCTATAAACAATGTGCTTCAAACAATTTGCAGCAAACAAATTAGCTGCAAACAAAATTGCTGGAAACAAATTGCTACAAACATTTAGGTGCAAACAAATTTGCCGCAAACAATTTGCTGCAAGCAATTTGATACAAACCATTTGCTGCAAACAAAATTGCTGCAAACAATTTGCTGCAAACAATTTCCTACAAACAAATTTGCTGCAAACAAATTTGTTGCAAACAATTTGCTACAAAAAGTTTGCTACAAACAATGTGCTGCAAACAAGTTTCTGCAAACAATTTGCTAGAAACAGTTTGCTATAAACAATGTGCTTCAAACAATTTGCAGCAAACAAATTAGCTTCAAACAAAATTGCTACAAACAATTTGCTACAAACAATTTCCTACAAACAAATTTGCTGCAAACAAATTTGCTGCAAACAATTTGCTACAAAATGTTTGCTACAAACAATGTGCTACAAACAATTTGCTGCAAACAAATTTGCTGCAAACAATTTGCTGCAAACAATTTTCTGCAAACAATTTGTTAGAAACAGTTTGCTACAAACAATGTGCTTCACACAATTTGCAGCAAACAAATTTGCTGCAAACAATTTGCTACAAATAATTTGCTACAAACATCTAGGTGCAAACAATTTTGCTACAAACAAATTTGCTACAAACAATTTGCTACAAACAAATTTGCTCTAAACAATTTGCTACAAACAATTTCCTACAAACAAATTTGCTGCAAACAAATTTGTTGCAAACAATTTGCTACAAAAAGTTTGCTACAAACAATGTGCTGCAAACAAGTTTCTGCAAACAATTTGCTAGAAACAGTTTGCTACAAACAATTTGCTACAAACAATTTGCTGCATTCAATTTGCTGCATACTAATTAGCTGCAAACAAATTCGCTGCAAACAATTTGCTACAAACAATTTGCTGCATTCAATTTGCTGCATACTAATTAGCTGCAAACAAATTCGCTGCAAACAAATTCGCTACAAACAATGTGCTACAAACAATTTGCTGCAAACAAATTTGCTGCATACTAATTAGCTGCAAACAAATTCGCCGCAAACAATTTGCTACAAACAATTTGCTACAAACAATTTGCTGCATTCAATTTGCTGCATACTAATTAGCTGCAAACAAATTTGCTGCAAACAATTTGCTACAAATAATTTGCTACACGCAATTTCCTACAAACAAATTTGCTGCAAACAAATTTGCTGCAAACAATTTGCTACAAACAGTTTGCTACAAACAATGTGCTACAAACAATTTGCTGCAAACAAATTTGCTGCAAACAATTTGCTGCAAACAATTTGCTGCAAACAATTTGCTGCAAACAAATTTGCTGCAAACAATTTGCTGCAAACAAATTTGCTGCAAACAATTTGCTGCAAGCAATTTGCTACAAACCATTTGCTGCAAACAATTTGCTACAAACAATTTGCTGCAAACAAATTTGCTGCAAACAATTTGCTGCAAACCATTTGCTGCAAACAAATTTGCTGCAAACAATTTGCTGCAAACAAATTTGCTGCAAACAATTTGCTGCAAACAAATTTGCTGCAAACAATTTGCTGCAAGCAATTTGCTGCAAACAATTTGCTGCAAACAATTTGCTGCAAACAATTTGCTACAAACAATTTGCTACAAACAATTTCCTACAAACAAATTTGCTGCAAACAATTTGCTACAAACAATTTGCTGCAAACAAATTTGCTGCAAACAATTTGCTGCAAACAAATTTGCTGCAAACAATTTGCTGCAAGCAATTTGCTACAAACCATTTGCTGCAAACAATTTGCTACAAACAATTTGCTGCAAACAAATTTGCTACAAACAATTTGCTGCAAACAATTTTGCTGCAAACAATTTGCTGCAAACAATTTGCTGCAAACAATTTGCTGCAAACAATTTGCTGCAAACAAATTTGCTGCAAAACCATTTGCTGCAAACAAATTTGCTGCAAACAATTTTGCTGCAAACAATTTTGCTGCAAACAATTTTGCTGCAAACAATTTGCTGCAAACAATTTGCTACAAACAATTTGCTACAAACAAATTTGCTGCAAACAATTTGCTACAAACAATTTGCTGCAAACAAAATTCCTGCAAACAATTTGATGCAAACAAAATTCCTGCAAACAATTTGCTGCAAACAAAGTTGCTGCAAACAATTTGCTGCAAACAATTTGCTGCCAACAATTTGCTGCAAACAATTTGCTACAAACAATTTGCTACAAACAATTTCCCCGCAAACAAATTTGCTGCAAACAATTTGCTACAAACAATTTGCTGCAAACAAATTTGCTGCAAACAATTTGCTACAAATAATTTGCTACACACAATTTCCTACAAACAAATTTGCTGCAGACAAATTTGCTGCAAACAATTTGTAAAAAACAGTTTGCTACAAACAATGTGCTACAAACAATTTGCTGCAAACAAATTTGCTGCAAACAATTTGCACTTGCAAACAATTTGCTACAAAAAGTTTGCTACAAACAATGTGCTACAAACAATTTGCTGCAAACAATTTGCTACAAACAGTTTGCTATAAACAATGTGCTTCAAACAATTTGCAGCAAACAAATTAGCTGCAAACAAAATTTGCTGGAAACAAATTGCTACAAACATTTTGGTGCAAACAAATTTGCCGCAAACAATTTGCTGCAAGCAATTTGATACAAACCATTTGCTGCAAACAAAATTGCTGCAAACAATTTGCTGCAAACAGTTTGCTATAAACAATGTGCTTCAAACAATTTGCAGCAAACAAATTAGCTTCAAACAAAATTGCTACAAACAATTTGCTACAAACAATTTCCTACAAACAAATTTGCTGCAAACAAATTTGCTGCGAACAATTTGCTGCAAAAAAATTTGCTGCAAGCAATTTGCTGCAAACAATTTTCTGCAAACAATTTGTTACAAACAATTTGCTGCAAACAATTTGCTGCAAGCAATTTGCTACAAACCATTTGCCGCAAAGAAATCTTGCTGCAAACAATTTGCTAACAATTTGCTACAAACAGTTTGCTACAAACAAATTGCTGAAAACAAATTTGCTGCGAACAATTTGCTGCAAACAATTTGCTGCAAACAATTTGCTGCAAGCAATTGGCTACAAACAATTTGCTACAAACAGTTTCCTACAAACAAATGTGCTGCAAACAAATTTGCTGCAAACAATTTGCTACACACAGTTTGCTACAAAAAATTTGCTGCAAACAATTTGCTACAAACAGTTTCCTACAAACAAATGTGCTGCAAACAAATTAGCTTCAAACAAAATTGCTACAAACAATTTGCTACAAACAGTTTGCTATAAACAATGTGCTTCAAACAATTTGCAGCAAACAAATTAGCTTCAAACAAAATTGCTACAAACAATTTGCTACAAACAATTTCCTACAAACAAATTTGCTGCAAACAAATTTGCTGCAAACAATTTGCTACAAAATGTTTTCTACAAACAATTTGCTGCAAACAAATTTGCTGCAAACAATTTGCTGCAAACAATGTGCTACAAACAAATTGCTGAAAACAAATTTGCTGCGAACAATTTGCTGCAAACAATTTGCTGCAAGCAATTGGCTACAAACAATTTGCTACAAACAGTTTCCTACAAACAAATGTGCTGCAAACAAATTTGCTGCAAACAATTTGCTACACACAGTTTGCTACAAAAAATTTGCTGCAAACAATTTGCTACAAACCATTTGCTGCAAACAAAATTGCTGCAAACAAATTTGCTGCAAACAATTTGCTACAAACAATTTGCTACACACAATTTGCTGCAAACAAATTTGCTGCAAACAAATTTGCTGCAAACAATTTGCTACAAACAATTTGCTACAAACAATTTGCTACAAACAATTTGCTGCAAACAAATTTTAAAAAATTGCTACAAACAATTTGCTACAAACAATTTGCTGCAAACAAATTTGCTGCAAACAATTTGCTACAAACATGTTTGCTACAAACAATTTGCTACAAACAATTTGCTGCAAACAAATTTGCTGCAAACAATTTGCTGCAAACAATTTTCTGCAAACAATTTGCTACAAACAATTTGCTACAAACAATTTGCTACAAACAATTTGCTACAAACAATTTGCTGCAAACAAATTTGCTGCAAACAATTTGCTACAAACAATTTGCTGCAAACAATTTGTGCAAACAATTTGCTGCAAACAAATTGCTGCAAACAAATTTGCTACAAACAATTTGCTACAAACAATTTGCTGCAAACAATTTGCTGCAAACAATTTGCTACAAAAAGTTTGCTACAAACAATGTGCTGCAAACAATTTTCTGCAAACAATTTGCTAGAAACAGTTTGCTACAAACAATGTGCTTCACACAATTTGCAGCAAACAAATTTGCTGCAAACAATTTGCTACAAATAATTTGCTACAAATAATTTGCTACAAACATCTAGGTGCAAACAATTTTGCTGCAAACAAATTTGCTACAAACAATTTGCTACAAACAAATTTGCTCTAAACAATTTGCTACAAACAATTTCCTACAAACAAATTTGCTGCAAACAAATTTGCTGCAAACAATTTGCTACAAAAAGTTTGCTACAAACAATGTGCTGCAAACAAGTTTCTGCAAACAATTTGCTAGAAACAGTTTGCTACAAACAATTTGCTACAAACAATTTGCAGCATTCAATTTGCAGCATACTAATTAGCTGCAAACAAATTCGCTGCATCAATTTGCTACAAACAATTTGCTACAAACAATTTGCTACAAACAATTTGGTGCAAACAAATTTGCTGCATTCAATTTGCTGCATACTAATTAGCTGCAAACAAATTCGCTGCAAACAGATTCGCTACAAACAATGTGCTACAAACAATTTGCTGCAAACAAATTTGCTGCAAACAATTTGCTGCAAACAATTTTCTGCAAACAATTTGCTACAAACAATTTGCTACAAACAAATTGCTACAAACAATTTGCTGCATTCAATTTGCTGCAATCAATTTGCTGCAAACTAATTTGCTGCAAACAATTTGCTGCAAACAATTTGCTACAAACAATTTGCTACAAACAAATTGCTACAAACAATTTGCTGCATTCAATTTGCTGCATACTAATTAGCTGCAAACAAATTCGCTGCAAACAATTTGCTACAAACAATTTGCTACAAACAATTTCCTACAAACAATTTGCTGCAAACAAATTTGCTGCAAACAATTTGCTACAAACAGTTTGCTACAAACAATGTGCTACAAACAATTTGCTGCAAACAAATTTGCTGCAAACAATTTGCTGCAAACAATTTGCTGCAAACAATTTGCTGCAAACAAATTTGCTGCAAACAATTTGCTGCAAACAAATTTGCTCCAAACAATTTGCTGCAAGCAAATTGCTACAAACCATTTGCTGCAAACAATTTGCTACAAACAATTTGCTGCAAACAAATTTGCTGCAAACAATTTGCTGCAAACAAATTTGCTGCAAACAAATTTGCTGCAAACAATTTGCTGCAAACAAATTTGCTGCAAACAATTTGCTGCAAACAAATTTGCTGCAAACAATTTGCTGCAAGCAATTTGATACAAACCTTTTGCTGCAAACTAAATTCCTGCAAACAATTTGCTGTAAACAATTTGCTACAAACAATTTCCTACAAACAAATTTGCTGGAAACAAATTTGCTACAAACAATTTGCTGCAAACAAATTTGCTGCAAACAATTTGCTGCAAACAAATTTGCTCCAAACAATTTGCTGCAAGCAAATTGCTACAAACCATTTGCTGCAAACAATTTGCTACAAACAATTTGCTGCAAACAATTTGCTGCAAACAAATTTGCTGCAAACAATTTGCTGCAAACAAATTTGCTGCAAAACCATTTGCTGCAAACAAATTTGCTGCAAACAATTTGCTACAAACAATTTGCTGCAAACAAATTTGCTGCAAACAATTTGCTGCAAACAAATTTGCTGCAAAACCATTTGCTGCAAACAAATTTGCTGCAAACAATTTTGCTGCAAACAATTTTGCTGCAAACAATTTTGCTGCAAACAATTTGCTGCAAACAATTTGCTACAAACAATTTGCTACAAACAATTTCCTACAAACAAATTTGCTGCAAACAATTTGCTACAAACAATTTGCTGCAAACAAAATTCCTGCAAACAATTTGATGCAAACAAAATTCCTGCAAACAATTTGCTGCAAACAATTTGCTGCAAACAATTTGCTACAAACAATTTGCTACAAACAATTTCCCACAAACAAATTTGCTGCAAACAATTTGCTACAAACAATTTGCTGCTAACAATTTTGCTGCAAACAATTTGCTGCAAACAAATTTGCTGCAAACAATTTGCTGCAAACAAATTTGCTCCAAACAATTTGCTTGCAGCAAATTGCTACAAACCATTTGCTGCAAACAATTTGCTGCAAACAATTTGCTGCCAACAATTTGCTGCAAACAATTTGCTACAAACAATTTGCTACAAACAATTTCCCACAAACAAATTTGCTGCAAACAATTTGCTACAAACAATTTGCTGCTAACAATTTTGCTGCAAACAATTTGCTGCAAACAAATTTGCTGCAAACAATTTGCTGCAAACAAATTTGCTCCAAACAATTTGCTTGCAGCAAATTGCTACAAACCATTTGCTGCAAACAATTTGCTACAAACAATTTGCTACAAACAATTTGCTAGAAACAGTTTGCTACAAACAATGTGCTTCAAACAATTTGCAGCAAACAAATTAGCTGCAAACAAAATTGCTGGAAACAAATTGCTACAAACATTTAGGTGCAAACAAATTTGCCGCAAACAATTTGCTGCAAGCAATTTGATACAAACCATTTGCTGCAAACAAAATTGCTGCAAACAATTTGCTGCAAACAGTTTGCTATAAACAATGTGCTTCAAACAATTTGCAGCAAACAAATTTGCTTCAAACAAAATTGCTACAAACAATTTGCTACAAACAATGTGCTACAAACAATTTGCTGCAAACAATTTGCTACAAACAGTTTGCTATAAACAATGTGCTTCAAACAATTTGCAGCAAACAAATTAGCTGCAAACAAAATTGCTGCAAACAAATTTGCTACAAACATTTAGGTGCAAACAAATTTGCCGCAAACAATTTGCTGCAAGCAATTTGATACAAACCATTTGCTGCAAACAAAATTGCTGCAAACAATTTGCTGCAAACAATTTGCTGCAAACAATTTGCTGCAAACAATTTGCTACAAACAATTTGCTACAAACAATTTCCCACAAACAAATTTGCTGCAAACAATTTGCTACAAACAATTTGCTGCTAACAATTTTGCTGCAAACAATTTGCTGCAAACAAATTTGCTGCAAACAATTTGCTGCAAACAAATTTGCTCCAAACAATTTGCTTGCAGCAATTGCTCAAACCATTTGCTGCAAACAATTTGCTACAAACAATTTGCTACAAACAATTTGCTAGAAACAGTTTGCTACAAACAATGTGCTTCAAACAATTTGCAGCAAACAAATTAGCTGCAAACAAAATTGCTGGAAACAAATTGCTACAAACATTTAGGTGCAAACAAATTTGCCGCAAACAATTTGCTGCAAGCAATTTGATACAAACCATTTGCTGCAAACAAAATTGCTGCAAACAATTTGCTGCAAACAGTTTGCTATAAACAATGTGCTTCAAACAATTTGCAGCAAACAAATTAGCTTCAAACAAAATTGCTACAAACAATTTGCTACAAACAATGTGCTACAAACAATTTGCTGCAAACAATTTGCTACAAACAGTTTGCTATAAACAATGTGCTTCAAACAATTTGCAGCAAACAAATTAGCTGCAAACAAAATTGCTGGAAACAAATTGCTACAAACATTTAGGTGCAAACAAATTTGCCGCAAACAATTTGCTGCAAGCAATTTGATACAAACCATTTGCTGCAAACAAAATTGCTGCAAACAATTTGCTGCAAACAAATTTGCTGCAAACAATTTGCTGCAAACAATTTGCTGCAAACAATTTGCTGCAAACAATTTGCTACAAAAAGTTTGCTACAAACAATGTGCTACAAACAATTTGCTGCAAACAATTTGCTACAAACAGTTTGCTATAAACAATGTGCTTCAAACAATTTGCAGCAAACAAATTAGCTGCAAACAAAATTGCTGGAAACAAATTGCTACAAACATTTAGGTGCAAACAAATTTGCCGCAAACAATTTGCTGCAAGCAATTTGATACAATGTCGTAAGTTCCAAGTCATTTTATTGAATGATCCATCAATTTGGTTCTCTTAGACTAAATAGCTTGCTAGCTGTCGGCGCAGCGACAGAGCAGCCGTTTTATATAAACATTATATATAATTAAAGTAATTAATGTAAAACGGGCAGAGAGTGTGAGTTATGCATGCACATATGTATATTAGCGGTCAGTATGGGAAACATGCTGACTCGGCTCTAAGCGATGAATGCAATGAGTGCATATCATATTACGTTTGGACTTGAACTGTGTCCGGGCACTTGGCACGCTGTCGCTGAGTGACAAAGTCAATGCCCTATGCATATTCGGCTAACAAAGTGTTGCCGGTCAATATTTATGTTGAGTCATAAGAACTCATATGTGCATAAACTACATCTCCCTCCTTTTGAAAAATAACGTAATTTTATGAAGTTATTTTAATTCTTATTATCTATAAATTTAAGAAATTTTATTTATTTATTTATTTTTTTTTTTTTTTTGTGTTTTTTTTTTTTTTTTTTTTTTTTATATATATATATATATATATATATGATGTACTTAATAACGATAAAGAAAATGAAATGATAAAAATATTCATATATCAAAAATATTTATATATATGTTATTAGCTATGTATGTTGTTTTGAAATGAAAAGTTTTAATCTATCTTTATGAACTATCTGTTTTTTGTTTTTGTCATTAACTATTATAACATTATCCCTATCTCCCATTTCCTTTACTTTATACGGACCTGTATATTTATAATCTAACTTATGACCTGTTTCATTTCTTAGCAATACTTTATCTCCTACTGATATATCTATATTGTTTTCTTTCTTATCATATAGTACCTTATTTTTATTCTTATGCTCTTCTAGCATTACTCTAGCTCTTTTATATGCTACTTCTAATCTATATTTGCTTTCTTTAGCATAATCATCTATATTATATATTGCTTCTACGCTATCTATGCTATTAAATTGTTTTGGTAAATTACTTCTTTTACCAAATACTAGCTCATATGGACAATAAGTATGTGCCATAGAGGGGGTCGTGTTGAAACAAAAAACAAAATATTGAAGCCAAACATCCCAATCAGTTTTATCAACCGATATGTAGGATCGTATGTATTCATTAAAAGTTCTATGACTTCTTTCTATTGTTCCAACTGTCTGGTGGTGGTGTGCTGTAGATGTAATATTTTTAATATTTAAATATTTGCACAAATTGTCTATAATTGAATTCTTGTATTCTGTTCCCATGTCCGTAATGAACGTCTTCATTGGACCGTACTTCAGGATAAAAGATTCAAATATTGCTTTAGCGACAGTATTAGCATTCTTATTCGGAACAGGTATGGCAACTAAATACTTAGTTAAATCACATATTAAAGTGACTGCATACTCGTTTCCATTTTCTGATTTTGGTAGTGGACCAATAGTGTCCACTATCACTCTGTCGAAAACACTTATGGGTGTGTCTGTTATTGTTAGTGGGGTCTTACTATGTTTCGTTATTTTAGCTTTCTGGCATTTTTGACATTTTCGTATGTACTCAGTGATATCACGAGTCATATTCTTCCAAAAATAATGTCTTTTGATTTTTGCTAAAGTTTTTGAAATGCCAGTATGACCTCCTTGTATCGGATCGTCATGGAAGTTAGACAAAATAGCTTCTTTATCTTTTTGTTTATCTATTAGGGTCACCGGGTTGAGTAGCGCTACTCTTAATGTTTTTAATATTTTATTGCCCATTAATTTGAAATTATCTATTGAAGTATTTTCAAAGATATTTTCCCACGGTGCCACTTTGAGTTGGCTGATTTTATTTATACCGGCTTGCAGTTCAAGCCTTTGGAAAAATGGACCTAAGTCTAGGATTCCATTGGTATATAAATCGCAAACATCATATCTTGCAGTAATTTTTCTGCCATGTTTAAATAAACATAACGTATCTTTTACATGCAATGTCACTACTTTACGTACTTCGTCATTGTTTATGACTTCATATACGTTGGGCTTAGAAGCTGTATTTAAAGATTGCGTAAGCAATTCTTGTTCTTTATTTTCCGCGCGGATTTTCTGTCTATTCTGATATCTTGTAGTGACTTTATTTATATTGCCAGTTATATTTTGTAGGTCTTTGATGGTTATTCTTGATAACGCATCAGCTACATAGTTGTCTTTTCCCTTTAAGTATTCAACTGTGAAATCATATTCTTCTAATTCGAGCCTCATGCGTGTCAGTTTAGAACTGGGATTGATCATTGAGAATAGGTATATTAAAGGTCTATGGTCTGTTTTTATTAAGAAATGTTTTCCATATATATATGGTCTAAAGTGTAATATTGCCCAATGTATTGCAGCTAATTCCTGCTCAGTAGTACACTTATTACTTTCTCCTTTAGTGAACGATCTAGATGCATAAGCAATGGGAAGTTGGAGTCCATCATGGTTTTGAGTTAAAACCGCTCCACATGCTTGTTTGCTTGCATCCGTAATTATACAGAATTCTTTATTAAAGTCGGGGTATTGTAACAATGCTGGTTCCATTAGTTTATCTTTGAAATATTGGAATGCGTCTTGGCATTCAACTGTCCATTCAAAGGGAACATTCTTTTTACATAATCTTGTTATGTGCCGGGAATATTCGGCGAAGTTTTTAATGAATCGTCTATAATAATTGCAAAAGGCTACAAAACGTCTAGCGCTATCCGCATTGTGTGGGACTGGATAATTTTTAATGACATCATATTTTGTGTCGTCAGGCAAGATTCCTTTATCTGTGCATTTATGACCAAGAAAAGTCACCTCATGCATAAAAAATGAGCATTTTTCTGGATGTAGCTTTAGGTTGTATTCCCTGCATTTGTCAAAAACATCTGTTAAGTTTTTAAGCATGTGTTTCTCGGAACAACCTATAACTATTAAGTCATCCATGTAAAGGAATGCTTGTGAAGGTTCTAATCCAGAGAATGCAATTGTCATCATCCTCTGAAATGAGTTAGGCGCTATTTTTAAACCGAAAGGTAATCGCTTGAAACGATACGAGCCGTTGCTCGTTGAAAATGACGTTATATCTCTTGAACTTTTTTCGAGTTCAATTTGGTGGAATCCTGACATAAGATCAAGACACGAAAAATATTTTGCTCGCCCTAGTTGATCTAAAATGTCATCAATTCTAGGGAGAGGAAATTTATCAGACAATAATTTTTTATTTATTTGACGATAGTCAATCACTAATCGCCATTTCTTTGAATCTGATGTCGGAGATGATTTTTTGGGGACAAGTAATAATGGGCTATTATATTCAGATACAGAAGGTTCGACTATTCCGTCGGTGATCAATTTTCCGACTTGTTTCTGTATCTCTTTCACCTGACTGTGTGGGCTTCTATAATTTTTGACATATACTGGTTCATCATCCTTTAATCTCAGTTTCTGTTTGTAGAAATTATTTGTAGTGATTGGTTCTGTTTCCAATCCGAATATATCGCTGTATTTGGTGCATAAGCTTGAGAGCTGTGACTTAAATTGTAAAGGAAAGTTCTTTGATAGTTGAGATAATACAGACTTTTCTCTAGTGTCATTATTAGTTTTGACTACTTCGTAGTTCGAAAGTGACTCATATGCCAAGTTATTTGTATTGACTACTTGATCTCTATCTGTAGTATTAAGTAGTCTTATGAATGCATTTTTTGTTGTTGCTATTGTACTAGCTATGTAGATACCATGTGTAATTTCCTGGTTTGGAATCAATACACTGTCTTCTTGGGAATTTAATTGAATTTTCCTAATAACTTGGGATCTCGCTGGCAGAAGTATTGAGTTGTTGCCAGAACTGTATGTTATTGGTACATAAATTGGATATTTAAGGTTATCAGGTCTGATTATAAACCAATCCTCAGACGGCTTGAAGTCTAATTGACAGTTGTATTTCTTTATGAAGTCGATTCCTAATATGCCATCGCATGGAATAGCGAAATGTAAATCCACGATATGAAAGTCGTGTTGGATTATATATTTAGTTGTCTGTATCTCAATAGAGGTTAAACCTTTTGATTTTGTTACCTCCTGACTTATTCCTTTTATGTCTATTATATAGTTAACGTTTATATCATGATAGTCATCTGAATTTTCTTTGACTATTGAAATGTCTGCACCTGTGTCTACTAGAAAAACCAGTTCTTTTCCTGTGGACACGTTAGCAAAAGTGACAAATATATTCTGACTGAGATTAATTGCATGAACCATTACATTTTCTACTGTTGGGTACTTAAAGGGTCTTGAGAGTTTCCCGATGCATTTTGGGCTACTCTCACGTTATTATTGTTATTGTGGCCTCGATTTGAGTTACCACGTCCTCGATATTGACCTCGTCCATTATTATTATAGTTGGTACCATTGTAGTTGTTGTGATTATTATTACGACCACGATGATTACCTCTGAAATTTCCACGTCCGCGGTTTCCACCACGCTGAGGATAATTTCTATAATAAAGGACAGAATTTGTTTGTCCAGTTGCTTCCGTGCAACTGTTTACGAATTTGGATATGGCATCATTCATGGTGTTGAAGGTGCCAGCCTGCATGATAAGTTTTACCTTATCAATTGCGCAATTCTTCGTCATTGCCTTAACTGCAAGCTGTGTAGAATAACTTCTGGCTAACGCAAGGGGTAGTCCGTCCGTTATGTACGCACTTTCTATAGCTTTTGTCATCTGCTCAACCTCTGAAGTATATTGGTTAGCAGCTTTGTTGCGTTGCTGAAGATTCATCAGCTTAGCTGATAATACTTCTACAGTTTCGCCTTTGACATTGCTTCTTAGTCCGGAGATGACTTCTGATATAGTTGTCTCATTTCCGACTAGGTTTCTGGCGACACCTTTTAGCTTTGTTTTTATTATTGAAATAGCTAATTGTTCGTGTTCGCCTTTTATTGATTCTATAATTTCCAATGCATCGAGAAAACTTGTTAGGTTTTCTGCTTTACCATCAAATACTGGTATAAGCTTTGATGCAGTGTTGATAAAATCAATATTTGACTGTGCCATTGTAATCAATTTTCTTTCAACTATACTCGAGCTAGAGTCTGAATCTGTGGAATTGTCCAAGTCAGACATTAATATAGCTGGGATAGTGAGATTATCGATTTCTTCTTCTACCTAGAATTGGATGTTCCTCTACTTTTGATCTAACATGCACATATATTGTTTTAATTTTTTTTTTTTTTATTTATTTCATTTTCTTGTCGTTACTTATTTAATAACATTTAATTTTTGTATTTTGTAAATTTTGTAATGTTGTGTGTGCGTTTTTTTTTTTTAAATCTTGTCCAAGTCGTTTGCTCGGCTCATATATTTTTTCCTCAAACATTTATTGTGAAGCTTGTACAATTTATAAAAGCAATTTGCACACATTATTATAACAATTATTAGTAGCATTACGTTTACATATTCTAAATCAATATTATTCGGTTCTACCTTATTTATCACGTTAGCAGTGGAATCCACTGACTTAACGTCTACTAAACCCATTATGGTTTTGTCAAAATTATGATTATGATTATAATAATTATCTATTTCCTCACTGAATTTACTTATTGAATTACTTTTCATCTATTTTTACATATGTCCTACCTATAGTTTTGTATAGCTTTACGGGCTACACTTCTAAGCGAGCGGAAAAGGTTCCGCAGGCTTTTACAAAAGTTTTGTTTTAAATTTAATTAAAATATTTATATCATATTTATCAGCATTCTCTGCGTCAGCTGGTCGTCGCCGGTTGGCTGCACTGACGCTCCCTCGCAGGCGAAAGTGGCGGTTTGCCCTTCTCGCTGTTGATCTGTTCCTGTTGTCCAGGGCCTATGGGCTCAGGCGGTTCCGGTGCCGGTCATCGCACCAGATTTGTTGATACCCTGTTTTTTAGGGTGACACTTCCTTTCCTTGGGGACTGGCTTTTCCTTTGGTGTCCCGTAGCAATGGCTGCATGTATACTCGCAGTATGCTTAGTATATTGGGCCCTCGCAGTCGTTTGGGCAGACCCTTTTTTTTTATTTCTGGTAATTCCTTCACAGTTTGTGGACTTATTTTTATTTTTGGTTTTGCCACGTTTTGAATCGTAGAGTATGGGATTCTGGTTGTTGTGGTTTTATTTTGCAGCAATTGGTTTTTTTTATAAACTCTACCTCGACGTGTAATTTCACCGAGGTATTCCAAACAATTTTCTCTGGGCTATTTAGTAGCCTCAATATCTGAGCCTTTTTGGCTTTCAATTTTTTTTCACCACACCAGATTTTTTTCCCATCACTCTACTTACTGTGATGGTATTTTCCTTCCTTGTACATTTTCCAGTGTTCATTTTTCCAGTATATCGTCTGATGGTCACTCCTTTTGATGTTTAGTGACCACTGTCACGGTCGCCATGTCGTAAGTTCCAAGTCATTTTATTGAATGATCCATCAATTTGGTTCTCTTAGACTAAATAGCTTGCTAGCTGTCGGCGCAGCGACAGAGCAGCCGTTTTATATAAACATTATATATAATTAAAGTAATTAATGTAAAACGGGCAGAGAGTGTGAGTTATGCATGCACATATGTATATTAGCGGTCAGTATGGGAAACATGCTGACTCGGCTCTAAGCGATGAATGCAATGAGTGCATATCATATTACGTTTGGACTTGAACTGTGTCCGGGCACTTGGCACGCTGTCGCTGAGTGACAAAGTCAATGCCCTATGCATATTCGGCTAACAAAGTGTTGCCGGTCAATATTTATGTTGAGTCATAAGAACTCATATGTGCATACACTACAACAAACCATTTGCTGCAAACAAAATTGCTGCAAACAATTTGCTGCAAACAGTTTGCTATAAACAATGTGCTTCAAACAATTTGCAGCAAACAAATTAGCTTCAAACAAAATTGCTACAAACAATTTGCTACAAACAATTTCCTACAAACAAATTTGCTGCAAACAAATTTGCTGCAAACAATTTGCTACAAAAAGTTTGCTACAAACAATGTGCTACAAACAATTTGCTGCAAACAAATTTGCTGCAAGCAATTTGCTGCAAACAATTTTCTGCAAACAATTTGTTACAAACAATTTGCTGCAAACAATTTGCTGCAAGCAATTTGCTACAAACCATTTGCCGCAAAGAAAATTGCTGCACACAATTTGCTACAAACAGTTTGCTACAAACAAATTGCTGAAAACAAATTTGCTGCGAACAATTTGCTGCAAACAATTTGCTGCAAGCAATTGGCTACAAACAATTTGCTACAAACAGTTTCCTACAAACAAATGTGCTGCAAACAAATTTGCTGCAAACAATTTGCTACACACAGTTTGCTACAAAAAATTTGCTGCAAACAATTTGCTACAAACCATTTGCTGCAAACAAAATTGCTGCAAACAAATTTGCTGCAAACAATTTGCTACAAATAGTTTGCTACACGCAATTTCCTACAAACAAATTTGCTGCAAACAAATTTGCTGCAAACAATTTGCTACAAACAGTTTGCTACAAACAATGTGCTACAAACAATTTGCTGCAAACAAATTTGCTGCAAACAATTTGCTGCAAACAATTTGCTGCAAACAATTTGCTACAAACAGTTTGCTACAAACAATTTGCTTCAAACAATTTGCTGCAAACAAATTGCTTCAAACAAATTGCTACAAACAATTTGCTACAAACAATTTCCTACAAACAAATTTGCTGCAAACAAATTTGCTGCAAACAATTTGCTACAAACAATTTGCTACAAACAATTTGCTGCAAACAAATTTGCTGCAAACAATTTGCTGCAAACAATTTGCTGCAAACAATTTGCTACAAACAATTTGCTACAAACAATTTGCTGCAAACAAATTTGCTGCAAACAATTTGCTACAAATAATTTGCTACAAACAATTTGGTGCAAACAATTTTGCTGCAAACAATTTGCTGCAAACAAATTTGCTGCAAACAATTTGCTACAAACAATTTGCTGCAAACAATTTGCTGCAAACAATTTGCTACAAACAGTTTGCTACAAACAATGTGCTGCAAACAATTTGCTGCAAACAATTTGCTACAAACAGTTTGCTACAAACAATGTGCTACAAACAAATTTGCAGCAAACAAATTTCCTGCAAACAATTTGCTACAAACAATTTGCTACAAACAATTTGCTGCAAACAATTTGCTACAAACAGTTTGCTACAAACAATGTGCTGCAAACAATTTGCTGCAAACAAACAGTTTGCTACAAACAATGTGCTACAAACAATTTGCTGCAAACAAATTTGCTGCAAACAATTTGCTGCAAACAATTTGCTACAAACAATTTGCTGCAAACAATTTGCTGCAAACAATTTGCTGCAAACAATTTGCTACAAACAATTTGCTACAAACAATTTGCTGCAAAACAATTTGCTACAAACAATTTGCTACAAACAATTTGCTACAAACAAATTTGCTGCAAACAAACAATTTGCTACAAACAATTTGCTGCAAACAATTTGCTACAAACAATTTGCTACAAACAATTTGCTACAAACAATTTGCTACAAACAATTTGCTACAAACAATTTGCTGCAAACAATTTTGCTGCAAACAATTTGCTACAAACAATTTGCTACAAACAATTTGCTGCAAACAATTTGCTGCAAACAATTTGCTGCAAACAATTTGCTACAAACAATTTGCTGCAAACAATTTGCTGCAAACAATTTGCTGCAAACAATTTGCTACAAACAATTTGCTACAAACAATTTGCTGCAAACAATTTGCTGCAAACAATTTGCTGCAAACAATTTGCTGCAAACAATTTGCTGCAAACAATTTGCTACAAACAGTTTGCTACAAACAATGTGCTACAAACAATTTGCTGCAAACAAATTTGCTGCAAACAAATTTGCTGCAAACAAATTTGCTGCAAACAATTTGCTACAAAACAGTTTGCTACAAACAATTTGCTACAAACAATTTGCTACAAACAATTTGCTACAAACAATTTGCTACAAACAATTTGCTGCAAACAAATTTGCTGCAAACAATTTGCTGCAAACAATTTGCTGCAAACAATTTGCTACAAACAATTTGCTACAAACAATTTGCTACAAAAAATTTTCTGCAAACAAATTTGCTGCATTCAATTTGCTGCATACTAATTAGCTGCAAACAAATTGCTGCAAACAATTTTCTGCAAACAATTTGCTAAAACAATTTGCTACAAAAAGTTTGCTACAAACAATGTGCTACAAACAATTTTCTGCAAACAATTTGCTAGAAACAGTTTGCTACAAACAATGTGCTTCACACAATTTGCAGCAAACAAAATTGCTACAAACAATTTGCTACAAACAATTTCCTACAAACAAATTTGATGCAAACAAATTTGCTGCAAACAATTTGCTACAAACAGTTTGCTACAAACAATGTGCTACAAACAATTTGCTGCAAACAAATTTGCTGCAAACAATTTGCTGCAAACAATTTGCTGCAAACAATTTGCTACAAACAATTTGCTACAAACAATTTGCTACAAAAAATTTTCTGCAAACAAATTTGCTGCATTCAATTTGCTGCATACTAATTAGCTGCAAACAAATTGCTGCAAACAATTTTCTGCAAACAATTTGTTACAAAAAGTTTGCTACAAACAATGTGCTACAAACAATTTGCTGCAAACAAATTTGATGCAAACAATTTACTGCAAACAATTTGTTACAAACAATTTGCTACAAACAATTTCCTACAAACAATTTGCTGCAAACAATTTGCTGCAAACAATTTTCTACAAACAAATTGCTACAAACATCTAGGTGCAAGCAATATTGATGCAAACAATTTGCTGCAAACAATTTGTTACAAAAAATTTGGTGCAAACAAATTTGCTGCATTCAATTTGCTGCATTCTAATTAGCTGCAAACAAATTCGCTGCAAACAAATTCGCTACAAACAATGTGCTACAAACAATTTGCTGCAAACAAATTTGCTGCAAACAATTTGCTGCAAACAATTTTCTGCAAACAATTTGCTACAAACAATTTGCTACAAACAATTTGCTACAAACAATTTGCTGCAAACAAATTTGCTGCAAACAATTTGCTACAAAAAGTTTGCTACAAACAATGTGCTGCAAACAATTTTCTGCAAACAATTTGCTAGAAACAGTTTGCTACAAGCAATGTGCTTCACACAATTTGCAGCAAACAAATTTGCTGCAAACAATTTGCTACAAACAAATTTGCTACAAACAATTTGCTACAAACAATTTGCTGCAAACAAAGTTGCTGCAAACAATTTGCTACAAAAAGTTTGCTACAAACAATGTGCTGCAAACAATTTTCTGCAAACAATTTGCTAGAAACAGTTTGCTACAAACAATGTGCTTCACACAATTTGCAGCAAACAAATTTGCTGCAAACAATTTGCTACAAATAATTTGCTACAAACATCTAGGTGCAAACAATTTTGCTGCAAACAAATTGCTGCAAACAAATTTGCTACAAACAATTTGCTACAAACAATTTGCTGCAAACAATTTGCTGCAAGCAATTTGCTACAAACCATTTGCCGCAAAGAAAATTGCTGCACACAATTTGCTACAAACAGTTTGCTACAAACAATGTGCTACAAACAATGTGCTACAAACAATTTGCTGCAAACAAATTTGCTGCAAACAATTTGCTGCAAACAATTTGCTGCAAACAATTTGCTACAAACAGTTTGCTATAAACAATGTGCTTCAAACAATTTGCAGCAAACAAATTAGCTTTAAACAAATTTGCTGCAAACAAATTTGCTGCAAACAATTTGCTACAAAAAGTTTGCTACAAACAATGTGCTACAAACAATTTTCTGCAAACAATTTGCTACAAACAATTTGCTACAAACAATTTTCTGCAAACAATTTGCTACAAACAAATTTGCTGCATTCAATTTGCTGCATACTAATTAGCTGCAAACAAATTGCTGCAAACAATTTTCTGCAAACAATTTGCTACAAAAAGTTTGCTACAAACAATGTGCTACAAACAATTTGCTGCAAACAAATTTGCTGCAAACAAATTTGCTACAAACAATTTCCTACAAACAATTTTCTACAAACAAATTGCTACAAACATCTAGGTGCAAGCAATTTTGATGCAAACAATTTGCTGCAAACAATTTGTTACAAAAAATTTGGTGCAAACAAATTTGCTGCATTCAATTTGCTGCATTCTAATTAGCTGCAAACAAATTCGCTGCAAACACATTCGCTACAAACAATGTGCTACAAACAATTTGCTGCAAACAAATTTGCTGCATTCAATTTGCTGCATACTAATTAGCTGCAAACAAATTTGCTGCAAACAAATTCGCTACAAACAATGTGCTACAAACAATTTGCTGCAAACAATTTTCTGCAAACAATTTGCTACAAACAATTTGCTACAAACAATTTGCTGCAAATAATTTGCTACAAACAATTTGCTACAAACAATTTGCTACAAACAATTTGGTGCAAACAAATTTGCTGCAAACAATTTGCTGCAAACAATTTGCTGCAAACAATTTGCTACAAACAGTTTGCTATAAACAATGTGCTTCAAACAATTTGCAGCAAACAAATTAGCTTTAAACAAATTTGCTGCAAACAAATTTGCTGCAAACAATTTGCTACAAAAAGTTTGCTACAAACAATGTGCTACAAACAATTTGCTGCAAACCAATTTTCTGCAA